>CP139505.1:75800480-76247152 GCA_021014915.2 Artemisia tridentata subsp. tridentata
AGAACATACTTGTTACTGAACTTAAAGCTTAACTAAATTCATTCTTGATTATTATATTTACCTTCTAAACGGATTCAAACCTTGACTGTCGTTAAAAATGATCAACTGCAGCAAGGAAATGTAGTATTTTAATTATTTTGATCGGAAATGAAACCATAAATGAGACAAGTAGACATTTAAGTCTTACAATTAAATAAATCTATACTACATAATAATAATTACCTACAATCAAAATACAAGACTATAGATAATTAATAAACATATCTGCATCAAAAGATACGGTTGCGTAAATGCATGCAACATATGCATTCGGAAATGTTATATAAAAAACCAAACAAAAACTCCAATCCTTTAAAACCATTCCTTTTGGTCGGAATATACAAACAAATTATACAACTAGACATTTAAGTAAAATCTATACACTCTAATATGTACATTAATGAATACCTATTTTAAACATACAACACATAAAAAAATTAATTACCATGTATTTTAAATCTATAAAATATGTATTATACACCAACTCATACTAAATAGTACATAAATAACAATAGCATAACCATATTTACGTAAATTACAAGTCATGCCCGCCCATCGGGCGGGCTTTGAAACTAGTATATATATATATATATATATATATATATATATATATATATATATATATATATATATATATATATATATATATATATATATATATATATATATATATATATATCACATCTCGATTTAATTCATTCGTACATTAAATTGTTTAATACTCCCAAACCCCTCATTACCATACCTTTAGGTCATTTGTAGAGTTACACCTCACCAACTCTTAGGAAAAATCCTTAGTAATCACACTTGCCGCCACACAAGTAACAACAACATAAATACTTTAAAACATTGAAACTAAATCATGAAAGGACTTAAACCAAATACTTGAAACTAAGACATGGTTATTTAATCTAGGTTGCGTGTTGGTGCCATGCACTTCTTAATTTCAAAGCTTTCACTGTTCAAGCCATAAAGGTGAGTTTCTAGCCCCTTTTTACTTATACTTGTTTTATATGAATGGGGTGAGAAACATGCAAAACCAATTTTATGGACCATTTATACTATGTTTACCAATGATATTGCGCGGTTAGCCTAAGACTCTAGAACCCATTATTATGCCCGCCTTCATGCACTGTTAATTCTGGTTAGGAAGCGCAATTAATATGAATAGATCTATTGGGGTGACTCCCCCGTTCGGTTGGCCAGACGGGTCAATGCGGGCGTATATTAAGTCGGATTACGAGTGAATTGGGTTAAGAACTCGCTAAGGGCCCCTTTGTGATTATTGATGTGCTAGGTTATAACACACTGAACGGTCGAGCTTCGGTTGCATGAACTTAGTGCTAGCGCAAATAAAATATTGATGTGACATTTCAATGTTCACAAACTAAACTATTGGTCCAAATTTGTTAATACTTAAACCTATGAACTCACCAGCTTTTTGCTGACTTTTAGCATGTTTTCTCAAGTATCTGGATATATGTAAGTGTGGCAAGGTTTGGCAAGGCGGCAGACTTATACTATTGGCCAAAGTGTTTTTAACAAATGTTTAAGACTTGTTTTTGAAGGACCATTAAACTGTTGAGCAAACTTGTAACATAAAGTTTGTTATAATTGGATTAATCAAATTAATATATATTTATAAAGCGTGTAATTGGTTCTTCGTTACCTCGTGTTGTGATTTCCATTTCAGTAGCACCCCATGACTCTGACGCTTTCGCAAAGTAGATTTTGGGGGTGTTACAATCCGACCTAGTTATTCGCCATGGGGAGCACCGGTATTGTTCGTCAAAAAGAAGGATGGTTCCTTTAGGATGTGCATCGACTACCGGGAATTAAACAAATTAACCAATAAGAACCGCTACCCTCTCCCGAGAATCGAGGACTTATTCGATCAACTGCAAGGCTCACGATACTTCTCCAAGATAGATCTTCGTTCCGGTTACCATCAGTTACGAGTACACGAAGATGATATTCCAAAAACCGCGTTCAGGACTCAATACGGTCATTTTCGAGTTCACAGTTATGCCTTTTGGGCTAACAAACGCGCCTGCGGTTTTCATGGACTTGATGAACCGAGTATGTAGGCCATATTTGGATAAATTTTTCATCCTATTTATCGATGATATTCTGATCTATTCCAAGACAAAAGAGGAACATGAGATGCATTTGAAGTTAATCCTAGAGTTACTCAAGAAGGAAAGACTGTACGCCAAGTTCTCGAAGTGTGAATTCTGGCTACAAGAAGTCTAATTCCTTGGACACGTGGTTAACAAAGATGGCATTCATGTGGACCCCAGCAAGATCGAAGCGGTGAAGAATTGGGAAGCCCCTAAAACACCATCAGAAGTCCGCTCATTCCTAGGACTGGCAGGTTACTATCGACGATTCATCGCGAACTTCTCCAAGATTGCCAAACCACTTACCTCACTTACTCAAAAGAACAAGAAATACGATTGGGGTGAAGCACAGGAGAGTGCCTTTTGGACATTGAAAGACAATTTGTGTAATGCACCGATCCTACACCTCCCCGATGGACCCGAAGATTTCATAGTATACTGTGACGTGTCATGTCAGGGCCTTGGGTGTGTGTTAATGCAAAGACGTAAGGTGATTTCCTATGCCTCTCGACAACTGAAGGTTCATGAGAAGAACTACACCACCCATGACCTGGAGTTAGATGCTGTAGTATTTGCTCTCAAGATATGGAGACATTACTTGTATGGGACGAAGATTATTATCTATACTGATCACAAGAGTCTCCAACACATCTTCAATCAAAAAGAGTTGAATATGCGCCAGAGGAGATGGATTGAGCTCTTCAGCGATTATGACTGCGAGATTTGCTACCTCCCAGGTAAGGCGAACGTAGTAGCTGATGCTTTGAGTAGGAAGGAAAGACTCAAGCCTAGGAAAGTAAAAGCCATGAGTATAACCATACAATCGAGTATCAAGGATAAGATATTAGCGGCTCAGAGAGAGGCATCTATGAATATGGATGCACCCACGGAGAAGATGTGAGGCTTAGATAAGCAACTGGAGAAAAAGGACGACGGTGGACTGTACTTTGTAGACCAAATTTGGGTACCGTTAACTGGTGACGTGAGAACCCTAGTCATGAACGAAGCACATACAACGAGGTGCTCTGTTCATCCAGGAGCAGACAAGATGTACTACGACCTTAGGGACTTGTACTGGTGGCCTGGGATGAAGAAGGACATAGCTGTCTACGTTAGCAAGTGTCTAACTTGCTCTAAAGTGAAGGCTGAACATCAGAGACCATCTGGTTTATTACAGCAACCGAAGATTCCCGAGTGGAAGTGTGAAAGGATAACCATGGACTTCATTACAAAGTTGCCTAGGACTAGTAGTAGACACGATATGATCTGGGTTATCGTAGATAGGTTGACTACGTCTGCACATTTCTTACCCATTCGAGAAGACTATACGATGGACAAATTGGCTAGACTTTACATCAAGGAGATAGTTGCGAGGCATGGTGTGCCTATATCTATCATATCTGATCGTGACAGTCGTTTCACGTCAAACTTTTGGAAATTATTACAAAGGTCCCTGGGAACACACTTAGATATGAGCACGGCTTATAACCCACAGACCGATAGTCAAAGCGAGCGTACCATACAGACCTTAGAGGACATGCTCAGGGCGTGTGCCATAGACTTCGGTGGTAATTAGGATACCCATTTTCCGTTAGCTGAGTTCTCCTATAACAACAGCTATCATACCAGCATAGATATGGCACCATTCAAAGCACTTTATGGAAGAAAGTGTCGTTCGCCTATAGGTTGGACAGAAGCTGGAGAGAGTCAAATGATAGGACCTGAGATAGCGTCAGAAACCACTGAGAAGATCATTCAAATTAAGGATAAGCTCAAGGCTGCTCGAGACCGTCAGAAGAGCTATGCCAAAAACCGACGGAGACCCCTAGAATTCAGTGTTGGTGATCATGTGTTACTCAAGGTGTCACCCTGGAAAGGTGTCGTACGTTTTGGAAAGAAGGGCAAGTTAGTGCCTAGATATGTAGGACCTTTTGAGATCACTGAGAGGATCGGTCCGGTAGCTTACCGACTAAGACTACCACAAGAGCTGAGTGGCGTTCATGACACATTTCACGTGTCGAACCTTAAGAAGTGTCTTGCTGATCAGACCTTACACATACCCTTGGAAGAGATTCAGATAGATCCTAAGTTACACTTTGTAGAGAAACATGTTGAGATTTTAGAACGCGAGATCAAGAAGCTGAAACGTAGCAAGATACCAATAGTTAAAGTCCGTTGGGACTCAAAGCGTGGACCCGAGTTTACTTGGGAACGTGAGGATCAGATGAGACATAAGTACCCACACCTGTTTGACAATGGTACTAGCTGAATTTTGAGGACAAAAATTCTATTAACGGGGGTAGACTATAACAACCAGCAAATTTCCAGGTCATTACTCAACATTTAAAACTCAAAATGATTTATTTTAGAAGTTACATTTTCCCCTTGCGTATAACTGGTAACTAAACTGCATGAATTAAGAGAACGATACCACACGCGTATCGACACCATATTAGTAATGGTTCAAATTTTAATTCATATTCGGAGTCAATAAAATTTTACTCTATATCAGTTTGATAAAAACGACTCCTGAACTATATCTTTCGTGCTCACGATGACTCAGAAATCTCAAGTTACACCGGGGATTCAACGGGACATGGGGTGCATTTAATACACACCTAAAAACAAAAGTCATATACTTATCTTTATATATATATATATATATATATATATATATATATATATATATATATATATATATATATATATATATATATATATATATATATATATATATATATATATATCCCTACCCACTCACATTCATTTATATAAATAAATAAAAAAATAGAAAAAGAAACAGAGATATAAGACACGCCCCTCCCCCCTCATTCTCTCTCTTCTTCCCCACTCCCCTTCTGCTTCTCAACGTCATCTTCTTATCCCTATCTCAGATCCATGTCAAGTCAAAGGTGACGCCATAAACAAGACAAGTCCAGGTTTTATCTCCTTCCTTCTGTCCAAAATGGAGACCTCTGGCACACTTTTCGAATCCGAGAGTCAACACATTGATCCAAGGGGGTGACGAGGGCGAGGACTGTGGCTCCCCTTTTTGGCCATAAGAGCGTCTGAGGATCAAGAAAGGATGAGTCAAACTTTCTTTGTTAGGTGTTATAAACTTCGATCGATTCACAGGCAACCCACTCACTCGAATCATCATCAAAAACAAAAAATTCTAGAGTTGATATTCTCTAGTATTGGGTCAAGAGTGGGTGTGGATTACTTGCTTGGATCGGATTTGATTACTTTTGACTTCTCCTCAGCCTCTGTAACCGACTCGATCTGTTGTAAGGATTTTAAGTGTTCTTTGATTCTTTTCATTCGAGAATAAATGTGTTCTTCATATGTTGATTGAATTGTCATTTGTTAAAAATTTTAATAGATACATGACTCGCTATTTTCTGGTTGTTGTTGTTATGTTCTGGTTGAAGTTTAAGGTTGTGGTATCATTTGATCATTCTTTGCGTTATTGTTATGGTGTGGTAAGGTTGAACCTGAAAAAATTAATTTCGTATGTAAACCGGCTCAGAAATTGGAAGTGTTTGTGCTTATGTTCAAAAATTTGTTTGTGTTAATTGTTGTGTTTATGCTTGAACTCGGATTGAATGTGGTTGTGTTCGTACTTGGGTTCGTGTTGCAATTGGTTATGTTTGCGTTGTGCTCGTACTCGAATTAAGTTGTAAGTCATATATACACCAGTGTTCGATCCTTGTTGTGTTTGTGTTTATAGTGTGTTTGGTCTTGGTTTATTTCGATTCAAGAGTGTCTTGGTTTGTATGTGAGCCGAGAGGCCACTCGAGCTTACATGGGAAGTGACTCGTTACTTTTATTTCTTTTGGTTCGATCACCACCCCGAAGGGTGCTCATTGTTTATTCACTCTAATTATAAAACACACACGGGGTGTGTTTTGGTTGTGACTTGTACGTTATGTCGAAAGCAAGAAATCGAGTTCTCTGTTTCATTCGAACAATATAGCACAAGGGAGAAAGAAAAATATTTTGAGTTGTGTTCCAAGAGTATTACTGGAACTCTTTTCTTTTGGTTGTTACTGATTTCAGTTCTTACACATGGGCCGAAGCCCATCAGTGTTGCTATTGTTTATTTTCCTTTCCACGCTTTAACAGGCCAAGCCCACATGTCAAGTTATAAAGTTTGTTTGGTTTATTAGTAGTCCATCTTGAGTGAGTTCATTTAAGTTCCAAAGTGGGCCACAACCCACTCCACAACACAAGATTGTGTTGTATACTCGGGTATATGTACAAGTCGTGTCACGATCGTTCAAGTATTAATTCTCGACTATTTCACGCTTTATGTTCATGACTTAAAAACAACCCGACATATTAAATTTCTCTAACACACCAAAAATTTTGCTATATATATATATATATATATATATCCAAACTATACAACGTATATAAGTAACTCGACTTGATATATTTTTCATATAAAGAACCAAGTTGATTAGAAAATTTTTATGCATATAACAACTATGAAAATAAAGTGAAAAACTAGACTTATGAAATTTAAACTCGTTTCTTTAATTCGATCATATAAAAACTTGACGTATTTTATCAACGCTCACATAGACCGATTAGATTATGAACCGAATATTTTAACGTCAATCTTATAACTATTGTAGCACGAGAAATGTCTATATTCAAAAAGTGTATATTTAGCCTACTAATATTTTATGATGAGAAATCCTAATCAAAACATTTCTTTTATAAATGCTATATGTATATAAAAACATATATATACACACACACACACCATTTTTCTCATGCACACACTTACATATGTAATATATAAACACGCACTTAGTAATATATATATATATATATATATACTCATCCGACTATAATGTTTTCCACATGCCGGCAACGTCTTATATTTTATATTACTTTTTCCGTACATAGTCTTTCAGTTACAGTCCAACTGGAGACTTATCTTTCTTGATATACACTTAAGCACTTCCAAGAGCCAATACCTTCAAATGATTTAGAAAATTGTTTTAAACTTAAATGCTGCCACACCAGCAACAATAACATAAACTCTTTAAATCTTTTAGATTTAATTAAATTTCATAAATTCCTAAACTCGATCTGTGAACTAAAACAAACCTTACTAATCTAGGTCGCGTGTAGGTGCCGAACACTGTCTGAATTATTGTGTTATCTTACTGCTACTGAAAATGGTACTCAAATGATATTTTGAACGGTTTTGCATGCTGTGTTACATCATTTTCATTGTTTTTGGACATATATGTGTGATGATGCGATTATGTGCTATAAAATGTTTTGTTCTGTGTGTACATGCAGATGCGCAACTGTTAACTCTCCTTGAGAGCCAAAACATTTTGATAGATCTATCGGGGTAGCTCCCCTCTGTGTGTACTGTTTATGTGTGTAACATTGTGATAGGTTCAGTTGGCGCGACACTATTTTGTTTGGATAACATGTTCATAATTTGTATTCATTTGCACTATTGTCCTCCACTATGATTCACAGCTTCATGGTTTAACATCTAAACATACGAGCTCACCAACTTTATGTTGACGTTTTCGAGTATCCATTTTCAGGTGTTAAGAACGAAGGTACCCTAGAAGGTTGAGTTTTGTCCTGGCTTAGCAAGACTTAAGACAAGACCCTTACGGGTTATAACTCATGAAGCTTCATTTGGATATTTCTTAGTAATGTTGTTTAGCTCTGAGACTCATGTTGTTTTGGATATTTGTATTTATCCCGATTAATGGGAGTTACGACTGTTATCTGTCCTATGTTATACATTTAGTATTTCTCTATTGTGACACCTTGTGTTCTTAACTATGAAGTCATACCCCGTAAATGCCATTCCGCTACGCCATTTTTGGGGTGTGACAGATTGGCATCAGAGCTAAGGTTATAGAGAATTAGGTGGTTTAACCTAGACTATAACCTAAGAACCCTCATATAGTTTGCATTATAGGAACTACGTGTGCGATTATGTGACACGAAGTGATGATGATAAGTAAATGCAGCATGATGCTATCCTAAAAACGCCTGGCCAACGTTTTTACGATAACATGATGCGGCATGGACTTATCAAATTCATGGATTGTCAGATAGGAAGTTAAGTGTAGTAGCACGACACGTATACCGACCTATCCTACCTACCTCCTATCTAATGTTTACCAATGTCCTACTTTGTAGAATCATGCCTCCAAAAAGGTCGACTCGAGTTAACCGAGGTGTTCCACCATCGAGGGGTGGAAGGACTGGTGAGCAAGGAGGTAGAGCAGGTGGTCGCGGCATTGCGAACAATGCCAACGACAATGTGAATCCCGACCTTTCTGCCATGATCACCGAGCAACTACAAACATTGCTACCCACTATCGTCACCCAAGTTGGCGATCACATAAGTAACCTAGGAAACAACGGAAGCTGGAGTGACCATGCAGACAATGGCATTGGTAGTGACCACAATAATAATGGCAACAACAACAATAGTGGCAAGGGATGTTCGTACAAGGAGTTTACAACATGAAAACCAGTGGACTTTGATGGCAATGGAGGAGCATTGGTGTACACAAGATGGATTGAGAAAATGGAGGCAGTAATGGACATAAGCGAGTGTGCAGCTCACCAGAGGGTGAAGTACGCTGCAAGCTCGTTCACAGGAAAGGGTCTGACCTGGTGGAACATGCAAATCCAGGCCAGAAGAAGAGAAGCCACCATGGGAATGAGTTGGGATGACCTTAAGGCATTACTGAAGGAGGAGTATTGCCCAAACAATGAGATGCAGAAACTAGAGCATGAGTTCTACAACCATGCTATGGTAGGTGTTGGTCATGCAGCTTACACAGACCGATTCTATGAGCTTGCTAGACTGGTACCTCACATGGTCACTCCTGAATCCAAGATAATCGATAGGTACATCTATGGTTTGGTCCCCGAGATTCGCGGGATGGTGAGACCGACCGAGCCTCCTACGATTCAGAGTGCGATACTGAAAGCTGCAACCTTAAGAGACGAAATGGTCAGGAATGGCATATTGTCCAAAAGTGGTGATAAAAGGAAGGCCGTGGGTGAGCCAAGTAAACAGGGAGGTGAAAAGGGTGACAATAAGAAAGTGAAATGGGGAAAAGGATTCGTGGCAACAACCACGGATAAGAAAGGTTATGTGGGCTCTTACCCTAAGTGTGCCAAATGTAACTACCATCACCCGGAGGCTACACCATGCCGGGTGTGTTTCAATTGCAAACGAGGTGGTCACATAGCAAAAGATTGTCGGGCAGTAACCAAACAAGTGACACCTACAAATGCTATTAACCCAAGGGCATGTTATGAGTGTGGGAACCCGAATCATCTTCGTAATGCGTGCCCTAGGTTGAATGGGACACGGGGGCAACTTTTTTTTATATAAAAAACTTTTTTCGTATATAAAAACTTTTTTTATAAACTTTTTTTTATATAAAAAAACTTTTTTCGTATATATTTTTTTATAAAAAAAGTTTTATATAAAAACTTTTTTCGTATATATTTTTTATATAAAAACTTTTTTCGGACGAAAAAAAATCAAAAAAAAAATTCAAAGAAAAATAGTTAATTGCAAAAATAGTCCTTGTGGTTTGGCCGTTAGTGTAAAGGACGGGCATTGCAACGATTGTTAGTCTTAAGGGCTAACGTGTAAGTGCTAACGGAACTCACTTAACGCCGGTTATCATGGGGGACCAAAAGTGAATGAAATAGTGCCAAATCCGGACCATTTTTGCACTTAATAAATCACAGGGACCAAACGTGCAATTTGGCCAAAACACAAGGACGATTTTTGCAATTTACTCTAATTTTTTTTAAGTCTTCTTTATTTAGAAAGTCGCAAATGTTTTATATAGTAGTATAGACTAATGCCGTTCAAAAAAAAATATGCGAACCATAGTCAATTAGTCATCAAGTATATGTATATGGTTGTGTTATGAATATTTATTATAATGATTGTACATATTTATATCCCTTAACTAGTAACCTTCATCTTTATGATTGGTCTTGTAACATCTAATATTGTACTTAATACCATTCATGTTGAGGTCCCTATAAATAGAGACACCCAATGTAATGTGAGACACACTATTAACAAGTTCTATCTTTCCCTTTCATACTCACTTACATTCTCTTGCTTATTGTTCTTATTGTGCTACTAGGCTCGTTGTTATACAACACGTTATCAGCACATTCGATCTTTTAAGTTTTATTTCTTTGCAAGTAAGTTTACTTTAAATTTCAAGTTTTCAAAACTCCGAAGATATGAAATACATGCCGTGTTTATGTGTATTGCATGATCAGATTATATGTTGAATTGTCTTTGCTTTACAAAGTTCAAAGACATAAATTTTCTTTTGATTGTATAATATAGTCAAATTTATTGTTATCTGAATTATTATTATTACTTCTTTTTATTATTTGTTTACCTCTGTTTTTCATATTAAAAAAAAAAAAAAAAAAAAAAAAAAAGAAAAAAAAAAAAAGAAAAAAAAAGGTGCGTGTCCAACATTTTATGATTATTTACGATATAGACTATAGTATATATATTTTAGCTCATTGGAATACATGGGCTCTTGCTAGTATAATTTGTCTCTGCTTATAACATTAAAATGCTTTTATATGTGAAATTATTATGATGCAAATATTTTATTTTTTTATGTCGTATCATTTATATTGTGTGTGCACTATAAATAATTAATAAATTTATATGAACTGTATGTATACCAATTATTAGTCATTTTTAAAATATTTTTTATATAATAAAACAAAACCCCAAGTAGGGACTTTTGCATTTAAAAAAAAAATATTATTTCCCTATTGAGTAATATTTTTTTATTTATAATTTTTTTTTTTTTTTTTGGGATTTTGAAAAATAATTAAACCTAATTATTTCCTAATTTGCTTCACAAATCTTAAAAAAACGTTTTTATGCTCGCATATACAAAAAACTTAAAAATACACATGGGTCTCACGGACATTTGTTCATAATTTTAGACCAAAAATGTAAATTGTTCTGAAAAAAACTGGAGTCCCAATTGAAAGCTCATCATGTTCCGTTTTCCAATCTCATAACAACCAAAAAAGAAAAACAGAAGCCCAAATTCACTCCAAAATTAGGGTTCTTGAAAACCTAAACTTCAGTTTTGGTGAACTGTTCAATTGATTAAAGTCCGTATACCATGTAGGAGATTAGTGATTTTACGGTGATATCTTTGACTGCTCAAGCATCAGTTACTAATTCATCACAAGTATAAGTCAATGTTATTGAAATATGCATGTAATAATCAATAAGGACCACATAAAAACACATCATCAAGACACGTTCAATATGATCTTCTAAAAGCATGGGCTATATAATGGTTTAAATGGCTACCATAATAAATGTTTGTTTTATGTAATTATAAGCATACAAACTAACGAGGCTTTATACAACCCGTGCGATGCACGGTCTTTTGGTTGATTAATTAAGTGGTTTTTCGTAACGTTGATGCAGCTGCTTGTATAAGCATATGACGGTATTTAGATGCCTATTAGAGAAGTTGTATTGTATTTATTTAGTGGAATTGATATTTAGATGCCTAGTAATATATTTTCACACGCTTAGATAATCGGTTTTATTGTATCTAGTATAAAAATGTATCTAAAACCGATCTCCTTACATCCGTCTTTATAACGTTTATCCAAACACCACCTGAACTAATTGATGTAGAAGATTGTAGGCTAAACTACGTGTGTAAATTTACAGTCAAAGATCATCCAAAGAAAATGGATTCGTCCAAGCAATCAAAAGAATCATATTCAACACCACAGTACATCACACAAAGACTTAAACCACAACATTGAAAAAACAAAAATTTCAGCCCATCTACATAATCCCATGAGAAACTTTTTATTGCTTTAAATATGAATTAGTTACTACACTATAACAGTATGCAAACACGCAAAACATTCTACATAAAACAGAGATCATTTTCACACATCCATCACAGAGAAACATATTATGCTAATGTTTGAGTAAATTGCTGAGTTTTTATCGTGATGGTGAGGCTAAAATATACAACAATGTATAACTTATAAATACAAACGCAATTTAGTTTAAGTAAATAACATGTTTCGATAACATGGCAATCGATGTGATCTATATTTGTCAAAAAAATTGCCGATACATGTAAGCCACTTTGTGCTCCTCCATAGCTTTTAGACGTATATCTCAAGCAAATGATTACATGAAGTTTAATTATAGGATATTTATGAGCCACTTTCCAGTAACAACGTATGCTATTTAAGAAATAATGTTTCAAGTGAAGTTGTAATCTTATGTAAAGCATGAAAATTAATATACGTGATAGTTGATGTTTGACTGCTAAAAGCATTATGCACGCAACTTTGTTGAACGTATATACACGGCGCTATATACAACATAATATTCAGTACATAATAAAGGTTATGAAAATTGAATACATCATCCAACATTTTAATTTGTAACTTGTAATTTATAGTTGATGTTTGACTGCTAAAAGCATTATGTACGCAACTTTGTTGAACGTATATACACGGCGCTATATACAACATAATATTCAGTACATAATAAAGGTTATGAAAATTGAATACATCATCCAACATTTTAATTTGTAACTTGTAATTTATAGTATATAGTTTGTGAACGTACTTTTTGTGATATTAATAGTATATCATCAAGTCTTTGTTTTTTATTTATTGCAAATTAATGTGAATGTCCACGGTTATTCAAATTTAAAAATATTTAAGGAAATACTTTAAATGACAGAGTAGATACGTAATTGGTTGAACGTATATGTGGCTGCATGTTTGGTCATTTACGTTTTTTTCCGTACGCAAACAACTTGATCCAAATAAAATGTCGTAAAATACATAATTTAGAAACATAAAATAAAGAAAAAAAACCATCAGTCAATTAATCTCAAATCTGAAAGGCGTGTTTTTTCATTTGGATGATATTATACAAAGTGACTAATTTTTCCTTTGAAGAAAAAGTGACTAATTTCATTTATTATAAAACGTTAAGTGAAACCTTTTACTTTCAATGAAATATTGTCAAATTTAATACTTTTGTAATTATAAAAGAAACTCAAACAATTGATGCTTTCATTTGTGGCCTTTCATTTTTTGGCAAAAACAAACTCAAGGCATTAATGCTTTCATCTTTAAACGTCTATGCTTTAAAGGTGGTTATGTTTTCATTTATAAGCCTACTAAACATATATTTTTTAGCAAAATAAATTAAATGAATAAGTACCGTTAATTAGCAAGTTTGATTTATGATTCAAGCATGAAACATGAGAATTATTAACGAATTACACCTGGACATGAGTTTGGCATATCATACCAATTATCTATATACAGATTTGATTCCTTCAAAAAAAAAAATGTTTGGTAAGTTCCAACAACTACATTTCACATGTGAAATTGTGTACCACGTATTTGCTTTGTCCATATCATTTTTTTACTTTTTTTTTTTGGCTTTATACCAAAGATTTCAACTTTCATATGTTGATATACATATTAAACTCCTTTAGTTACACTTAGTCAATTTACCTATACTTTCTACCAATTGCTATAGATCAAGAATGAAAACAACACTTTTGTTTTTTACAAAAAATTTGACTCTACTCACTTTGCATGCATAATTTCACCCTAGTTGGCCCCCTTCGTATGGAAGGAGACTTTTACCACTAATTACGCCATTCACAATATAAAGAGGTAAAATGTCGCAACGATTTCTGAATGTTAACGTGGTGGTGTTTATGTTAGTTTATTGTAAGATTCCAGGTTCAGTAGATACTGACTGAGCTCATAACTACAAAATGGAAAATTTGAGGCAAAACTCAAAAGTGGCACACATTGAACATGTGCGTATCTCAATTCCTTTTAAACAACAAAATATATAAATATAGAAAACTTTAGAAAAAAGCTAGTGGTGAAGGGATTGCAAATGGTTCGTACAAATAATATTAGAGTAAGCCTACGTTTATATAATTAAAAAAAAATCACGCGCAAGTAATATTTTTTATACTGATAAGGAAATCATTAAAGCCCATAATACTGGATCTAACCCAATTAGCAAATCATAACCCGATGACTAACTAACCGGTTACATCTTTTAACCCTAAATACACACGTATCACAAAAATAACGCCTCTTTCTTCTTGTTTAATCCGCCTACACACATAGGAAGATAACCGCTTCCCATCTATCATTTCCTCTCGCCAAAACATATCTCCCAAACCGATTAAGAAATCATTTAGAAATCCGAATCAAGAAATCATTTGGAAGGCTTCAAGATCTTTAAGGGTCTCGGGTAGCTTGGATTATGTGTTAATTCGACTATGAGGTGTTGGAGATAGTTTGTAATTTTTGAAATAGGTTGCAAATTCATGACTCCATCAAATCTCAAGTCTCACCATCAAAAATCATAACCGAATAACTTTCTTTTGTTTTCTATTATACCAAAAAAAATGTTTCTCTCGCTTCAAGATCATACAAAGGTCACGGGTAATGGGTTTTTTCGTTTTGTGTTTTTGTTATTCAAATAAAAGAAAGAATGGAACAACTTTTTTGTTTTTGTTTTTTTTTCAAGATCTTTCAAGGGTCTCGACTAGGTGATTGTTTGATGTGTTTGTGTTTTTCGTTTTGGTGTGTGTTGGGTTTTCTTGTGTTCGCCGGAAAATTTAGGAGATGAAGTATGTGTTTTTTTTTTGGTCATGAAAACTGCTAACTTTGATGCTAGGTTGTTTCAGTTTGAATCTTTCATTGGGACCATTCTTTTGGCCATTTGCTGCTTCTGTTGTAGCCCGGATCGTTAGCATCCATTTTCTATTTTTATTCTTTCATGTAGTTTGAGGTTGTTGTGATTGTCTCGGATAAATCTGAAGGATCCAAAGGCTTCTATTCTCTTCCGAAGACGAATAATTTGCAATACTTTCATGAATATAAAATGAATTGCGCAGACTGTAGTTGTTGTCTGTCATGGTTCATGGTGGTTACAGATGTGATTTGGTTTGGTTTGCAAAATTGAGCTATTTATACTTGAAAGAAGAAGTTGAAAAGAGTTGACAATAAATGTGGTTTGTGTGGTTAATACTTGAAATTTGAAATGCTTTGTGTACCTAAAACTAAAACTATATATGTATTCAATTTGTGAGATGGTTGGTTTGCTTGGAGCCCGGATATTTCACATTCAATTCTTGCATATTCATCCTGGACATTCATGATGAGGCTGCTCATCTTCTTTGTATTGAATTCGCAGCATTAATACTCCAAACTCAGAAATTGTTATTCGGATCATTAATACTCCAAACTAAGAAATTGTTTGTAGTTATTTTGGTATGCATACTCATGTTTGTACAGTACTTATGGTTGTATACAACCCCCCTTACACATTAAATTAAGGTACTTAAGCTTTATATATAATAGATGAGGTTTACAATAGTAAACAAATAAAAAATGTTTGTTTTTGCTAGGACTTTAATTTTCTATTCAATTCTAAGGTTTACTTGGGGACAAGTAAAGCTCAAGTGGGGGGATATTTGATGAACTCAAATAAGTACATTTTATTACTATCATTTATCCTATTAATTTGACTTGTTTTACTATATTATGTATGAGGATTGATACTTAATCGTTTACTTTTGTAATTCTCAGTTGAAAACAAGCATTCGGTGAAACTTGGCGATTTTGGACTAATTATGGAGCAAAACATGCAAGAAGTTAAGAGTCTACTGAAATGTACAAGATCAAGACTAATCTGCTCCAGATGCGCCGCATCTTGCTTATCACACACGGCGCATCGCTATCAAGATCTCACCAGATACGATCCAAGATACAAGAGGACATGCGCCGCATCCAAAGATGAAGATACGCCGCATCTCCTGGCGGTGTACGAATATTCCTGAATATTATAATCTTGGACCCCACGCGAAGTTAAGTACATGCGCCGCATCTACTTAATAGATGCGCCGCATCTTACCCTCAGACGGTAACTATAAATACCCCAAAGACCAGACGAATTAAGGGCTTTTAGTTCCGAACAGAAGACCGAAGACCAGAAACCAAGGACGAATTCAGTCAAGGAAGCAGCACAAGACACACCCAAATCAAAGATACAAGAGCTGTAAGAAGGTGCTGCATGTGTTTAATTCATTAAGTAGTTTTGTTTTATTGTGTTAGTAAACTTTAATTCATCAAGATTGGTGGCTTGTGTAACGTGACAACGGAAAGGTTGCACTCCCTTAAAACTACTTTCTCATTAATTAAAGTTTATATGTTGATGTCATTGGTGACTTTTATTAGTGCATTGATAACCTCTGTGGCTAGCTGAGCGTTGATCGGGTCGCCATGCCTCTGCCCTCGCCTGTTTATTAGATGCCTATGCATTCTATGGTCTGTAGAAAAGTAGGAGAAAGATAAACGGGATAGTCATAAGTAATCATTAAGGGTTTACTCGCCGATAAGATTAGAACCAACGAGAAAGGACTTAATCTCGGTGCGTTGCATCGAACTATACACTTCATATAACACTAGCAATAAAACAAGTGACAAACTACTTATCTTAAGGACAACCCTCTTATTGTCTCGAGTATTTATTTGTGTACGTGTGTGCTACTTGCTGATTCGTGCCTATTGGTTTAGTTTATTATTTAATTGCAACCAAATCGTGCCAGTCTCTCAGGCTGAACCCCCTTGCGTTAGATTAGGTTGTATAGCTAACTTAATATATTAAAATACTGATTAGAATAACTAGATAATACGTTCCACTCTTAGTGATCGACACTCTACTTACCATTATATTCATACTGACCGGGTACACTGCTCGTTAAGTGTGTGTGTTATTGATAAGTCGGCTAAATATAAATTTAAAACTTGAGTAGGCATTAAAACTGCTAAACCGCAACGACACATCGCACGCATCAAGTTTTTGGCGCCGCTGCCGGGGAGTGAATTGTTATTATCTGTTAATTTGATTAGTATTTTAATTAGGTTTCTAATATTTTTTATCTAACCGCTAATTTTGTTGTGTATTAGATTAATTTGCATTCATTGTAATATTTTGCATATTTCTGTTTTTTTTGTGTGTTATTTGTTTGCTTTTATTTGTGTTTATTTTTGTGTGTTTTTATTTGTTTTTTATTTTTCGTATTTTTGTGTGTTCTGCTATCGTTGTACTGAGCTAAATCGAACGATACGGCGCATCTGATTTCTCAGATACGGCGTATTGCGTTCAATTTTTTATAAAATACAACGCGTTTAATTAATTCGATACGACGCATCTTTTCCCCAAGATACGGCGTATCTGTTTTTAATAAGAAAATTTTTCTAAGCGTTAAAGTGATACGACGCATCTTTTCCCCAAGATACGGCGTATCTGTTTTTAATAAAAAAAAATTTCTAAACGTTAACGCGATACGACGCATCTGCTTTAGCAGATACGGCGTATCTATTATTTTAATTAAAAACAGTTTGCGAATTATTAAACAGATACGGCGTATCGATTTTTATCGATACGGCGCATCTTCTGAATCAAAAATCTTATATTTTGAAACGTAACGAAAATACGGCGCATTAACTTTTGTTAATACGACGCATTTAATTTTAATAAGTATATCGATTTTTGATAATTAAAACAGATACGGCGCATTCTAATTTAAAATCGGCGTATCTAATTTTCTGAATAAAGTCTGATCTAATTTTAACGATTATAAGATACGGCGTATCCAACTTTTTGGATACGGCGCATCGTCTGCAGATATCAGTAACTTTAATTTTTCGTATTCCGTTTTCGTTGTTGATTTTCTGATATATTACTTTCTCGAGCATACCCTACTGATATTTTTGTGTTGATTTCAGGAAGTGCATGACCAGGAGTTCTACGAAGAACTTGATTCAACCTTTTGAAGATCCTGAACGAGTCTTTCATTCGCTTAAAAGGCTTTTCAACACAAAAAGCTTTGATACTTCAAGTTCATTCGAGCTTGATTATTTTTCTGAAGAGAAAGAGGAAGAAGAAACAGAAACAATGGGAGAAAACACTACTATGGAGGAATACATGAACAAAACCCGTGCTGATCACACTTCAGGAGTTGCTAGACCAAAGTTTGATGATAAGTCAAAGTTTGAATTGAAGGGTCAGTTTCTCAAGGAACTAAGAGAGAATGCTTTCAGTGGATCGGAACATGAGGATGCTAATGAGCATGTTGAAAAGGTCCTCGAGATTGCGGATTTGTTTACTTCAGAAGGAGTGACTGATGATCAAATCATGCTAAGAATCTTTCCACTCTCACTAAAAGGAGCTGCTAACAAGTGGCTAAGGAATGAACCTGCAAGTTCAATCACTACATGGGAAGATTTGAAGAGCAAATTCCTGAAGAGATATTGTCCACCTGCTAAGACTGCTAAAAAGATGGAGGCTATCAACAGTTTCAAGAAAGTGCCTGATGAAACTCTTTATCAAGCTTGGGAACGATTTAAAGATTTACTGGTAAAATGTCCTCAACACTATCTAACCGCTATGCAGGAGATAATATTGTTTTATCAAGGATTGGACGTGCCTACTAGACAAATCTTGGACGCTAAGGGAGCTGTGCCTCAAATGAGTGCAGCCAATGCCAGGAAAGCGATCCAAGAAGCTGCTGATCATTCTCAGAAATGGCACGATGGGACCTCTACTAGATCTAAGAGCAGCACTAATTTTGACGGGATTGCTGCTATTCAAGCTCAATTGGATAAAATTAGTAGAGAGATGAAGAAGCGTGATGAAAGAGTGTATGCTGCCCAAGTTGGATGTGAAAAGTGCGAAGGACCTCACTACACTAAGGATTGCCCGAATAAGAATGAAAGTGAGACGTTTGAAGAAGCATATTACACCCAATTTGGACAACCATTCCGACCTTCGGGAAGATTTAGGGAAGCCACCCCGGGATTCTATCAAAAGAACAACTTTAATCCCGCTTATCAAGAGAGGAGGCAGACTTTAGATGACACTCTAAAGCAAATTATGGCCGATGCTGCTAAAAGACATGAAGAGAATACTGCTATGATCAAAGAAATCCGAGCTTCAACGGACACTACTACAAGAAATCAAGGAGCTTCGATCAAAGCATTGGAACAACAAATTGGTCAAATGAGCAAAGTTCTTCAAGAAAGGGGATATGGAAGTTTACCTAGCTCAACTGAGACCAACCCAAGGGATCATGTCAAGGCCATAAGCACCACTGAAGAAGTCACTCCTTACTTGCCTAGAAGATCGATGAATGGTAATGATGGTGCAAGACCCGAATTTTTCTTTAATTCTTCAATCAGTTTAAGGAGACTACTCAAAGAAAAGACAAAGATTGAAGAAGAGATCAAGGCTACAATGAAAGAAGGGAGCTCTGCAACCGATTTAAATGCCTTGCCTCATAAAGAAAAAGACCCAGGAAGTTTTACTCTACCTTGTTCGATTAATAATATATCTTTCAATAATGTGTTAGCTGACTTAGGAGCTAGTGTTAGTGTTATGCCTCTTAAGACATTCACTACCCTAGGACTAGGTAAATTAGCACCGACTAAGTTACTTATTGAATTGGCTGATAAAACAGTAAAACGACCTGAAGGGATTGCTAATAATGTGCTAGTTAAGATTGAGGAGTTTATTTTCCCTGTAGACTTTATTATTTTAGATATGCCCGAGGATGTTAAAATTCCTTTAATCCTTGGTCGACCTTTCTTGTCTACTGCCCATGCTAAGATTGATGTGTTTAAAAGAAAAATCTCATTAAGGGTAGGGAATAATAAACTGGTCTATAAGTGCCAAGATCCTATTAAAAGCATAATTAGAGGTTTCTACATGCTAGGATTAAGAGAGCGTATGGACCTAGATCTTGAAGCCAGACTTATGGGGGAAACATTGATTCAAAACAACTCAACTAATCCTAATCATGAGAACTTTGAAGAATTTATTGACCTTAATGTACCTACCGAACTTAGACGCGATGTTGTCAATGATTCTGATGATGAGTGGTATGATTGTGTAGTAATTAACAAACGTAGGAGAATAGTTGAGAAAACAAATTTGAATAATGATGTGTTTATTGAACTACCACCCCACCTTGCTTATTTATGCTTATATGATAATAAGAATTTCCCGTCTATCATTTTGTCATCTCTGCCCAAAAGGGACAGAATTTTGTTTATACAGATATTAAAGAAGAACGGCGTGGAAATTAAGGACGAGCAAGGAATGTTCAATATTACTGAATTGGGAATGAGGGAGCGCGATGTTTCCGACTCCTTCAATGATCGATATTAAAGAGCTGAACGTGAGTCTAACTTGAAGACTCTGGAATAAAGACAAGTGCTTACCGGGAGACAACCCGGATTTATCTTTTTATTATTCTGTTTTTGTGTCGAGTCAGTCAGGCCGCAGAGGATACGGCGCATCTCAATCCTGAGATGCGACGCATCTCCTGCAATGGTCATATCTTTATTTTTCTGCATTTTATATTTTCCGAATTTAAAACTTTTTATCAGTTTATTTTAATGCGGCGCATCCCTGGTTAAGGATGCGGCGCATCTTTTATTCTGATCCGTATTTATTCCAGGCTCGATACGGCGTATCTTTTTCCATAAGATACGGCGCATCGACTGACCTGATGATTTTCATTTTTAATTTTTATGTTTTATTTTTACCTAACTACTAATGTGTTATGCAAGTTGAACCTTTCTTACCTTAGGTGTGTTTTGAAGCCTTGGTGGTATTATAGATTCCTGCATTTCCTGTGGATACATCTTATATGAAGCTTAAACGTTCTAATCCACAAGAAAGATGATTTTTGCTCTAATACTAATGGAGGATCATACCGAGCAAATCTCAGGGGAGTTTTTCTGTTCTAATTCTTTTATTTTCCAGTTTTTAACCTTTATTACAAACAACGAGGACGTTGTTTAACTTAAGTGGGGGGATTGGAGAATTAGAACACTTAACACTTACTTGTCCTTAAACTTTTCAAAATATGCTTAAAATGTGCTTAATATATCAAAATTTAAAATTTTTAGCATGTTTTTGTTTAAAGTCTAAGTTGCATAGCTGCACACATGATGTTATTTTCAAAAATTGTGATTTTTCAAAATTCACAAATCTATGAGTGTGCCGGTGACTTGTAAACTTTAGAACTTGGCTTGTATACTATTTGAGACCACCATAATAAGTATTATTTATATAATTGGAATGACTTGTCTAAATTGGTAAAACTCTAGGATTACGCCCAAATAGCCTTTATATGTTATGTGATATTAGCTAACTACACTGGTTAGTTAACCCCCGTATAAACCCTTTTGTTACTCTCATTTTTAGAGTAAGATACCCCTAGAAAAACACTCAGAGCCATTCCTTTCGTTTCTTACACCTTTGTTTAAAATGTTTCGTTACACCCTTACACCTTAGCCTACCATGTAGATTAAAATCCGTGGTTGGTTAATTGCTATAGGCAAAGTGAGTTTCCTTACATTACCTGTGTTCGCGTGCGTAATTCATCATCTATGGTTAGGTCGGGAAATTGCACAATGCAATTGGAGTGAAAGTAAATATTGTATATTTTTGAGTTTATTTTTCGTGTGTTTACTACTTTCACTATTACCGTTATTTCTGAAGTATGAAAAATATGGAAAAATTATCCAGAATTATCATTATAGTGATGTGGTGAAATTTTACACATCTATGTTATGTTATTAAAAAAAAAAAAAAAAAAAAAAAAAAAAAAAAAAAAAAAAAAAAAATCGAAAAAAATGAGAAAAGAAAAAGAAAAAGAAAAGTTGGATGTTTGATTTAACCAACGATGTAAAGTTATGTAAGTGGTCGATATCACCACTAGTTGTTATATATTTATGGATTGAAATGGGAGTTGGCAGTTATGGGAACGTCAACTAAGGTTTATTCTTTGATTAAGATCTTGTTGAGTATAATTCGTGTCTACCTAAAGCGTGTGTTTCAAGTGTTAAAGCGTGAGTTATTCAATGATATGAGTCTTATTCATGGGATGGTTGGGATAGTGATTAACCACACTTAGGATTTTAATTTATTTGTTTTGTTTATTTTTTATTTTTACACCAATTTATATCCCAAATATTATCCATGCCCTGTATTATTCTTTATCCAACCAAACCTTTGATTTATTGAGATTAGGGATTTGAGCAATCTTAAGTATCGTAGTCATGGATTCGGCTATGTATTTATGATTTTGTCGCCCTTTTTGATATATTATTATTGGTGAAGTTTGGACCTATCTTTAGCCTATTCGAGTTAAGGATTTGAGCAATTGCAAGTATCGTGTTCGTGGATTCGATCATGTATTTGTGATTTTGTCGCCTTTTCTGGAATTTGAGATCGATAGAGATTAAGAATAATTAACCCTTAAGCCTAAAAACCCTTTTTACCGCTTTAGACTTGTTATTCCTTAGCTTTAGTGGTGGAGATGTGTATACTTGCCAAGCTTATGATAGAATATTCGTCACGACTGGACAGTTAAACGATTAGATTTGCTTTTATCATAATATTTTATTTTACTTCTAATTCGTTAAGTGTTTAGTTGTGTGATTATGACAAAAATGAATACATGCTTAAATATAAAAATAAATCCTAATATCTCTTAGGATACATTTTCATAAGATTAATTCTAAGGTTTACTTGGGGACAAGTAAAGCTCAAGTGGGGGGATATTTGATGAACTCAAATAAGTACATTTTATTACTATCATTTATCCTATTAATTTGACTTGTTTTACTATATTATGTATGAGGATTGATACTTAATCGTTTACTTTTGTAATTCTCAGTTGAAAACAAGCATTTGGTGAAACTTGGCGATTTTGGACTAATTATGGAGCAAAACATGCAAGAAGTTAAGAGTCTACTGAAATGTACAAGATCAAGACTAATCTGCTCCAGATGCGCCGCATCTTGCTTATCACATACGGCGCATCGCTATCAAGATCTCACCAGATACGATCCAAGATACAAGAGGACATGCGCCGCAGCCAAAGATGAAGATACGCCGCATCTCCTGGCGGTGTACGAATATTCCTGAATATTATAATCTTGGACCCCACGCGAAGTTAAGTACATGCGCCGCATCTACTTACTAGATGCGCCGCATCTTACCCTCAGACGGTAACTATAAATACCCCAAAGACCAGACGAATTAAGGGCTTTTAGTTCCGAACAGAAGACCGAAGACCAGAAACCAAGGACGAATTCAGTCAAGGAAGCAGCACAAGACACACCCAAATCAAAGATACAAGAGCTGTAAGAAGGTGCTGCATGTGTTTAATTCATTAAGTAGTTTTGTTTTATTGTGTTAGTAAACTTTAATTCATCAAGATTGGTGGCTTGTGTAACGTGACAACGGAAAGGTTGCACTCCCTTAAAACTACTTTCTCATTAATTAAAGTTTATATGTTGATGTCATTGGTGACTTTTATTAGTGCATTGATAACCTCTGTGGCTAGCTGAGCGTTGATCGGGTCGCCATGCCTCTGCCCTCGCCTGTTTATTAGATGCCTATGCATTCTATGGTCTGTAGAAAAGTAGGAGAAAGATAAACGGGATAGTCATAAGTAATCATTAAGGGTTTACTCGCCGATAAGATTAGAACCAACGAGAAAGGACTTAATCTCGGTGCGTTGCATCGAACTATACACTTCATATAACACTAGCAATAAAACAAATGACAAACTACTTATCTTAAGGACAGCCCTCTTATTGTCTCGAGTATTTATTTGTGTACGTGTGTGCTACTTGCTGATTCGTGCCTATTGGTTTAGTTTATTATTTAATTGCAACCAAATCGTGCCAGTCTCTCAGGCTGAACCCCCTTGCGTTAGATTAGGTTGTATAGCTAACTTAATATATTAAAATACTGATTAGAATAACTAGATAATATGTTCCACTCTTAGTGATCGACACTCTACTTACCATTATATTCATACTGACCGGGTACACTGCTCGTTAAGTGTGTGTGTTATTGATAAGTCGGCTAAATATAAATTTAAAACTTGAGTAGGCATTAAAACTGCTAAACCGCAACGACACATCGCACGCATCAGGTGCATAAATTGCAAAATGATGTATTAGTTATTTTGTAACTATAGTTGATGTATGAGAACAAAGCTAGGTTGTTGTGTATTGCTGATGGGACTCCTTTTGATCTTTTTAAGGGTTTATTACGGGTTGCGGACGCACATAATGTAGCTCCTAGAACCTCTTTGAGAGCAAGGAAAAATGATGATTTGACCTTTGTTTTGACAATGAATTGGGCTTTGATAAAGACCGTACCATTAGTAGGTATGTTTTTTACAGTCATTTAGATATACTTTGCCTAAACTCTTTTTGGTTTTCTGAAGACGTTAGATTTGTTACTCATGATGTTCTCTAGAGATGGAAAATGGGTTGGTGAGACGCATTGGGTACAATTGAAACGGGCCATGTTGGTAAAGGTCGGGTTGGGACTTATTGGCGTAAACTGAACAATTAGTGTGTCAAACATGATTACAAATATCCCAATGAAAGGAAATTGGTTATGATTGACACCTTGAAGTGTAATTTTAGTTCAAAGTATATATGTATATTAATCTTTTCATATTTTTACAGGTTGAATAATTGATCACAAAATCATGAAATGGTTTGGATGTGAGGGCTTTTGGACTGCCAAATGATTGAAGACAATCATCTAAAAGTTGAGCAGAAGCGTATGAAATCAACACAGGTAAGTACACACAAAAATACTTCCAAGTTGTGAAATCCCAGAACTTATTAGAGGACAACTTAAAGGTCATTCAATGTGCTACTCAAAAGTTTGTTTAAACCAGCTTCAAAAAATTAGAATTCGAGTCATAATGATTACCTTTTAATGCAATAACACCTTTCTATAATGGCCTTCAACATAATTTGATTTTGTATATCAGCTTATTTTTTAATAGGCTGCGTGGTACCTGTTTATTAACGTACCAGATATGCAGTTTTCAATAAGCAATCCCAGATAATCTCTTAATCAAGTGTTTTACTTGGGTATTAGGTTTTTAATTCTTAATAGTTTCTTTATAGAACTTGAAGGATTTCAATCTCTAACAAACATGAATAAGTTGTACTTTATGTGAATCAAGTAAAACTGATAAAAAGGTGTCAGGGAATACTTTATTTTCCTACTTGCTACTCATGTACCAAGTAATAAGGGGAAGTAATAAGGGGGTGTTTGGGATTACTTATTCCTTGTACTTTTCTGCTTATATATTTATTTTTTAACAAAAGTTACAACAACTGATAAGATAGCAAGGTGTTTGGGAAAACTTTATATTTTAATTAATTTTTTTGGTGTGGTTCAATCTTATGATGTCTTTATTACAGGTGGTTGTGGCAAAGATAACGTCTTCTGAAAGCACAGCTACGAGAAGTAGGACTTGAGACCTTCCATGAGAGCTTGAAAGGATCACTCTTAAAACAAAATTCCAAACACTCCTTTATATAGAAGCTTTGGTTCAATTATACAATGTAGCATTTAAGTTTTGCACCATCCTGTTTGTTTGAATTCCTATGTGTACAACCATGATGTTTGAACCGAACTGATGTAGGCTTTGAACACACGTACATGTTTAATTGATGTAAGCTTTGATCATATTTGCTTCTTATTTTGTCCCAGAAGTATTTTGTGCAATGAGTTTCTGCCAAACACTTTGCAAAAGTGCATCATTATTCATTTACTTTGTGTACAAGAATTGCAATCTGGTTCGGACTAACAGTATAGTATGTGCATATGTTGGAATTTAAATAGCATGTAAACACATCTAAATAAATAAACACATCAAATACGCATAGCGGAAGCAGGATCTATTATTTAACATGTATAATGAATTACTGAATAATAAATAAGGGTTACCTCGAGATCCTAGCAAGAACAATGATCTACTCTTCTCTTTTCTTCTCTTGATCATATAATAGGATTAACGTGGAACCCCTTACCCTTTTGTTCCACAATCTAAGATGGAATAACTAAAGTAAGTTATTACCATGGTCTTGTACACACGTACTATAACCAACTAACGTTAGATGCTAGTGTAAAGACACGTTTATTAAACCAAAAAACTTTGTTTAATAAAAATTAAAGTCGATCTACAATCTACTTTAATAAATAATAAAGTCAATCTACTCTTATCAAATACAGTGATTGATTGAAGCAATCAATCTATTCATTATAAAAAGCAATCGACTGACTTTGAGAAGAATAAGGAGACAACACATTAAATGGCTATAGTAACATGGTACTGACGTCCAATTTTAACTAAAGTCCAATATGTTGTATTTATAGTGAATTTGGCTTTTCCTCCAAGCAATGGATCGACAAGGGTTTTATCCCTTATGCCAAAACAGGCCAAGCCCATAGACATGGGTTCTAGATCCTTCTTAAGCACCAAATTTCACTAACGGTCCTTCCTTTATTCTCTAACGGTCGTTTAGTCAATTCAACTAATTACTTAACGTCCGTTAGTTAATATTTCGTGTCCTAAATAATTAAATACATAACATATTTATATATTAATTATTTCCGTTAGTCATTCATACGTAAAGTGTGCAATCTCAAGGTCCTGTGTTCGAATCTAGACATACACATTTAATATTTTTCCATTAACTCTAACAGCTCCCACTTGGAAATCTATTAAAAGTGTAATGACATTGGTTAGCGTCTAGCAACACGCCAATGCCCCTAGTACAACTCGGGTGTGTGGTCTCCTGGATAAACCACTAGATGATTAGATCATCATACTTATCATTTTGTTTCTAATACTACATTAATAAAGATATGGATCCGAGTCATTCTTTATTAATAATTCTGTTTCTCGTTTTTCGATTACACAAGATTACCAAATCTTCTGAATTTATCAGGGGAGATCTTGGGCGTGGCCACGCAAACATCTTGCTAATCCCACGAGGGGCCCAGTAGTATTAAACTTCAAATAAATTTGAAGGAACAAATCCCATTTTGACTACGAGCATAACTCATGCACTTTGCAACACTTCCGAAAACAATCCGTATAGCTACCAGTTACGTATAGCGTTAAATTGAGTCACAGAAATGCACTACATGCATGAACGGTTATCTGGTATCTCAAGTCTGAGGATAAATATTCATGATTTACTTGATGACAACGATCCATAAAGTACAATCATGTGGTCGGGATAAGTCCTATATTCAATTTATCCATTATTGAATATCATGTGATATTAGCATCTCAACACATCCATATACCTTCAGTATATCCTACCAATCCTCACATTTGTCTTTATTTAATGATATTCCCATATCACTAATCGACAACGGACTATTTAGAATAACATAAGTTATTCACGGATTTAAACATGCAAATATAGGATACAATTTATTATTAATGAAAACAAACGTACCACGTACTTTAATTCATTGTAAATAATAATTGCTTAATATCCCTTATCCAAATACTAAATAGATCAATGCATGATAATTCCCATTAATGAATTATGCCCAAGTCATGTTCACCATACTTGTTGACAAAGCATAAATCAACTAATTTTGATCTATCAGAAATTTTGAGAATACTTATTTTAAGAATGAAATCTTTGTATGTGTGCATCCATCTATCTAGATATTGTCACATACTTCATAAAATGCGTGACATCCTCATCCACGAATTTATGACAATTAAACTACCAAACCTTTGTAGTTAAGTATTCTAATTCTTTATGTATAATGCAACTATGCTCATATTGAGCATAACTAGTACACATGGCCATTAACTAGGATAAACTCCCACCATGACTAATATTGAGTGTCATCTCAATTTCATTAGCATCATTGTATCCAAACAACAATATGCTCTTTAAAATTCCGTAAACTTTTAATATTCATTGTAATGTTTGATATCTACAAATCTATCAAGATTTGTCAACTATATCAATTATGCAACAATATGCCATATGGTTCATATTTAGAATTTTGGAGCAAATCCAGGCTGAGGATGTTAATTCTAATCCAACCATATACATTACACTTAGTTATCTAATAGCTTACAATTAGATACTAATGTTGTCAAATCATCTTGCATCCAAGCATGATACAACAAATAACATGATGTACATGAAAAATCCTCGTGTCATCCATAGATTTATTCATGTCATATCTTTTCAAAGATATGTATCTATCTAGCCTTCCTAATAGATTATCATGTTTATTAGAATCAGTTATTTTACCGGTTATGTTTATAACAATAAACATATATTTCAAGGTTTTATTTTCTAAATCTCCATGTGAAGTTTCATTCCAAACCAAGACTTAACATTTACTGTTAATGGAATGGTACTTCTTATATGTTATACAACATATTTGAAATAAGAAAATAAATATAACACTCCCACTAGCTTTCAGGAATAATAAGACATATCTTATTTTAATTATAAATCAAAACTAGATTTAATAACTAAACATAAGTATATCCCCTAGATGCATGCATTAAGCCATTCACAAATGATTTGCACTTTGTATACTTCCAAAGATTATTTGAATTCAAATACTCCTTTCAATTACTTTTCGTCCTCGCACAAATAATTACACAAGAAAGAGTTTTGATATTCCATTGTTAATTTCATATAAATGAAACTAAGAATGACAATCATAATCTTTATACATTTAATGTGCCTAGAAAGAATTTCAATCACAATTAATTGCTTAAGTGTGATTGATAATCTTTTCACACATTAAATATGTATACAAATTTGTCCATAATGATTTCCACACCAGAATTTAAATCTCTAGAATTTTTATTTCCTTTGTAGAAACTCATCTTCATTCTATAATGTAACTATAAAGTTTAAGATAAACTACGTTTTCAAACTAGTTATCTTATTGGACTGCATCTAATTATTCATAGTATGAGTAATTTGCCAAATTAAACATTTTCAATTTATTAACAGGCATACCATGATCCTGTAACTCATAACCCTCAATATATTCTACAAATATGTAATACCTAAAAATCCAAAACATGCAAAATGACCAAAATGCCCCTACAATTTTAAAAATTTATTTAAAAGCTTATAAATCACCAAATAAATTCCAAACCTTTGGGAATGAACTAGATATGAAACCAAATAATTTTTGTGACTACATTTTAACATTTAGAAAAGTAAAAAAATACACAAAGTATTTATTTGGCCGAATATACATTTAATTCGTATATATTTATTATTAAAAATACAAAATAAATTAAATAAAATACAAGATAAATACTAATAAAATTAGGAAAAGATTACAATCAGTATTTGACCTTAACTAAACTTGCTTGGGCCGAAAATATGGAGTCCTTATCACCTAAACACGTTTTTAAAATTTATATATATATAATATTGCCGAAACCCTTAAAACCTTTGCCAAAAATAGTACAGCCTTCATTCGATCACATAAAATTCGTGTGCCATTTTTATGGAGTTCTACATAACCTAAAGAAGCTTAGAAAATTAATTGGAGGTCGTGAGATTAGTGGGTTCGATCGCTGGTCAATTGTTTTGTCGAATATAGCTTAGCGAGAGGTATAATTTCTATTTATCCCTTTGGTACGTTCGATTGTCCATATTATATTTTTCTTATGTTACTATGATCATATAAGACCTAAATAAATTATATATAATGAATCATGCAAGCTATATAAGTCGTAGCGAATTTTGATAGCAAAAATGTAAATAAAATCCAATACCTACAATACGAATTATCCAGGACTTTTAATTATTTATTTTAGACTCTATACAACATATATGGTTTGGGAAAAATAACTAGTCCGAATCGTGGAAGCTTGTATGTGTTGTAGCTAATTATTCTATAAATCGTATATTTTGTGTCGAATGAGAAAAAATAAATAGAAATCCTAGGGCAAGTTAGGGTTAGGGTTATTAATTTAATTCTGGTCAATTAATGCTATTTAATGATTAGGTAATGATGGTTTATTGATTTGATGAACTAGGGTTTTAATTTGCCTAATAAAAGTATTATACGATTGTTTATATAAATCACAAGGACTAGTTTTGCCAACTTTGAAACTTAAAGGTTATTTTTATAATGTTAATTAGGTCAGTACAAATGTGTAAAAATTATAAAATGAGGTCCTTATGTGTAAAATTTGCAAGAACATGATTTAATTGTTATATTAAGGTACGAATTATAATTAAATTAATTAGAGGGACTAAAAGTGTAAATTCAGGAAACTTGTGATTGTTTTGTGTAAATAATATTATTAGGGAGGTAATATGTAATTTTGGATATTTATGGGGCTATTGAGTAATTAAAATAAAGTAAGGATGTAAATTGTAATATTTGTAAATTAAAGGGACTGATTATGTAAATATGTGAAACATGGAGGTGTAATTAGTACCATATGATAAATTTGAGGGTATATTCTGTAATTTAGTAAATATAAGGGCTTATGATGTAATTATGAGTATTAGTGAGGGTTAAATTGTAAATTATGTAACTATAAGGTCTATTTTGTAACTTTAATAACTAAGGGGGTGTAAAGTGTAAATAATGAAACTTAAAGGACTAAAGTGTGATTCTGAATCCATTATGTGTCTTAAACTAGTAATTTGTAATAGTTCCATTTTAAACCCTTAACTTTGATATATTAACATTCAAAACCCTAAGTTATGGAAACTTGTCATATTTGACCCTGAACTTTTGTAACTTGCTAAAATATACCTTAATCCCATAATAAGGTTTGATTAATGACTTAACCTAAATTGGTGATATTATAATCTTTCTAATTATGGAAATCTGCTAATTATGGAAACTTGCTAATTCGGGAAACCTGCTAAATAAGGAAGTTACCTAACAAGGAAAGTTACTAAAAATAGAAAGTTACGTAAAGTGGAAAGATAACTAAAAACCACTTGTCATTCTGTCTTCTACTCCCTTAGGTTCGAGGAAGGAGTAAGTTGATCCTTGTCATTTGCTATCCTTGTGTTCTGCTAATAAGGTACAGATATTCTGCCCTTCTAGTAAGGTGCCTTCGTTTCTCTTGATTTCTTATCTTGATTTGTTTAGGATTCCCAAAGCCATTGCTATGTTCCCTTGTATTGTGAACCTTAGAGTTGAATCTTTTGTCTTGAATCTTGTCTTGAACCCTGCTGTGAACTCTGATAGGAGCTTTGACTTGAACCCAAATATGTTGGACATTGTAAAGGGGATAAGAGAATCTTTTGATTAATTATGGAAATGTTTTAAGAAAACTATTATCAAAACTGTCTCTATGAAGAACTGTTTTAAAAGGATCATTTTTATGAAGACCATTTTGTAAGATTATTTTTATAAGAAAACGTTTTTAAAGATTTTAAATCTTTGTCAATCAGAAATATCTTGACGTGAACCCCTTTACCATGAAACTTTGATATTTGGACTTTGACCATGATTCGATGACTTAGACTAGTTGGACCTTTGCTGTGATTTAGACCTTTGACCTTTGACCTTTTAGTTGATACCCGAGCCAAGTTCGTTTCCTAGCCATGAAGGTAACATGGCCGTGTCATTGATGCACCAATGGCATGACTCCAGTGTGTTCGAGTGATGTTACACACCGTCCCTATATTGTTCGTAACGTGCACATTATATTTATTATTTATTATATTATTGTTCGAGGGGCGTATGGATGCATCCTAGGTTCGAGTTTGTATTTGTGAAATATTATATTATATATTTGGTGATTGATGTTGTGTGCAATACACGTCTCTCACAAAGTTCGGGAACTGATCATTCCAATTTGATACATGAGGTCACCCCTCATATTATCTAGTGACTTGAGAGGCATCCCCTCTAGATTGCTACAGGGTTACTATATTTGATTTGTTCGGGCTCGTGGGGGGATTACTGATCTTTCTTTTATTTCCATTTCTTTTCATTTCTTTCTTACTTATAATCTTGCCTATGACTTATATATTCCAATGCACTAAACTATACATGTTCATTTTCTTTTGCTTTCATTTTCGTTTCTATATATCTGTTCACTGGGCTTTTTAAGCTCAGCCGCGTTTCTTTTCCCGCGGCAGGTTTTTAGTTGGAAGCTGGGTTGAGTGAAGAGACTTTTGGACTTAGAAGACCCTATTCGGAAGTAGAGGTTATTAGCCGGATTAGTATTTGTAGCCTTGAGTAAGTAGCATTTCATTTGTAACCTTTGAGAATTCTTGTATTACTATTGATTGTATGCTTTGTTTGTTCTGATATGAAACCATTGTTGTGACATCTTTACCCTTGTCGGGTTGGGGTGTTACAATTTATGGTATCAGAGACAGGCTGCGATTCGTAATACATTTACCCTTGGCCTGTGTAAGTTAGGACCACTAAGTTTTCCCTGTAGGCGCTCGTAAGACAACCTTTGAAAATTTGCTTTAAGATTTCCCTATAGGAACGTAAGTTTTGACCAGTGAGGAATGGGTAGACTATAAGGCGTTTGTTTAGGTATCATTGCTTCCGCATTACTCTGATTCGTGCCTTTGCCTTTAGCTAAGCCTTATAAGAACTTTTGTTTCAGAAGCTAGAAATCTTGCAACCTAAGTTTAGTAACCAAGTAAGTTTGAAATCCCTCGAGAACTACATGGACACCTTGCACCATTTAAGTTTCACTTCCTGATTTGGAATCCCCGTTTCCGATTAGGTTGATAAATGGTTTGATACCTTTCCGACCATCCAGATGGTCATTCAACCATAATGTGTTTGACACATTCTACAAATTCATTACTCATGACGGATATGAAGTGTATCATCTGATACTACTCAGTTCTGAGTGATCCATTACTACTCCTATGAGAATCCTGACAATTATCACTATTGGTTAGATCCTGTTGATATCTGATATCACTTTTGAAAATCGAAAGCTTATGCTTTGCACCACCTAGGTTTGAAACCTATTTAAATCTTAGAGAAATTGAAAATTTCATAATAATTGCCTGACACTATTAATCCTCATCTTCAGATTTTGACTCTGATCTCTAATCCTTTCATCAATCATTTTGATGCCTCTTCGGGCACTCTGAGAATCTCCATGACGATGACGTACTTGATGTATTCTCTTTTTGTCTCTTGTTTTTTATAAGTATCTATAAATCTTCCGACACTAGTTGATTTCGTTTCACCCATCTCGGTCCCTACGAGAAGTCTTGTAGTGTTTAACCACGAGTATAAGAATGTTTCCCTCTCACTTTTGAAACGATAAAATTTTCTATGCTGATCTGTCTTTCTTCGGATAGTTAACTTCGATTTTATTCCTTCAAGGAATTGGTTGATTGAGCATTCAAATATTGACAATTTCCCTTCTGTGTCTCATCTTTAAGGTTTGCAACAATTTTGAACTCTCTACCATGATTACCGATTGTTAAACTCTCTCCTATCACTATTACTCTGGAGACTCGTGTGTTACTTTCGTGATGGTGAAGTTTTCCTAGAACCCATCTCGTGCACAAATAAATGAACCTTATCTTGAGAGTTACTTGACACCCTGCGAATTCTGAATATGATTCCTAGTCGAACCACCAAACTTTCCACCGGAGCGTGAAGTAGGATTTGACAGGTTACCTAGAGATTGTCTAGTCGCCAAGCGAAGGTGTCTTTCAGATGTGTCCGGGATCAGACCAGTTGATTCGAGCAACCGGGAAGAGCAGCAACCGAAGACCAGGAAGTGAGTTTACCTAAGTGTATATTCTGGGCGTGTTTTAGTTTCGTTCGCGATAAAGAAGGATGGTGACTAGAGATAGCTGAACCGTATTACTGTTAGGAGCCGATATTCATCCTACCTGAAACGACTACGTGTTTGTTTAATTTTTGAGCGCGAAGTTTTCTTCTGATGAATTAATTTTATTCTTGGAATCGCCTTCTGTATTCGTAAACGACTGCTATGACAGTTAGTGACGCTAATTGTATTAGCTAAAGCTCTGACATCTTGTGAATTTGATAAATAATGTTTTTCTCGTGAGCACTTGGACAAATGGTCATTGTATGACTTAATAGTACATTCAGAGACGAGGAAGAGCATGAAAATCATCTTTACACTTTGTTAGTCATTTGTGTATACTGAAAGATTGATATTTGTCGAGACGACGATGTTCTTAATTGAGGATACCTCTTTAAATTCCGCGAGCTTTGAAAACTATCACCATGTGGTCAAACCAACAATAGAATGGAGAACTGAAACCTTTTGAACTCTGCAGAAGAATTCTGGAAGATGTTTGCAACTTATGGTACCATGGAGAAATTTCGTGAACGGATGGAAACAACTTAGTTGAGAATAGATTCTTGGAGAAGCTGAGTTAGAAATTAGCTGCCATACCTTCGGGCGGAACAACTTTGGGATAAATCAGAAAGAGACTCGGTGATACTCCCTTGCCGCACAAGAAGTTTTCGGATGCATCAAAGACAACTAGAAACATATCAGAAGAATTATTTCCCTGCATGAATTGGAGTTGACAACGACGGTGGCTACTCTGAAGAATGAAGACATTCCTTACAAGGCAGAAATGTTGGCGAGGCAGAAGAAGAAAATCTAGTCAAGATGGCGAACCTGGAGCTGATAAAGACATGCGGTCTAATTTCCCTGTTCATCTTGGTTGTACTAAGATGAATTGAGAGCGGAAGTAGACTGGATAATGGAGAGATTCAAAGATCGTGCCAGAAATCCACATTACTCCATCACATTCCAAGAAGAACTGCTGGAGGCTCGACGAACCAGACACAAGTTCCCGATTTTGGTTTCACTTTCCGATTGATGGACAGACGAAGACAGATTAACCGGACTTGAGGAGATTGGATGTGTTGAATGGACGGAGTTTAGAAACAGACCCTTGTGTTGGAAGGATTGATTTGACCGAAGAGATTGATGACTATTTTCATTCCCGCTGACCCTCTTAAGTTTCATTATATCGTGATAAGATCCTCTTATGATTAAGTTTCCTAGAAGCATTTATGTTCGTGTTTATTTTCGTATGTTTTTGCTTTAGAGATTTTGGCGAATTGTGGAAGATATGATGCTTGTGACGGCGTGTCTCACTTTTACTAGGCAATCTAAGATTTGGATACTCTTGCGAATAGTTTTGTTTTTCCCTCGTGACTAGGGCATTCGATTTTGTTGACCTCGAGATAGTAGAAGTACTAGGTGGATTAAGATAGGTGGTTTTGTTTATGACTTGAGATAAAGTATGACCATCATAAGGGCATATCTATATGTTGCCAGTATTATGACGTCTGGCCAACGTGATAATACTTACATCATATAACGTGCACTTGTTTTGGCCATAGGATATCTTGGGGAGTACCTAGGAAATTTAGAATTTGAATCCCGTTGGATTATTCGTGATTAGTGAGACGTTAGGTTCATCTTACCTATTCGTGGACTCTATTTTCGTTCATTTGATATCTGGATAAGTTTGGAATCTCGTTTCTCATTCTGTTGACCTCAGCTATAAATCTTAGATTCCTGTAAATCTCTCTTCTGATTGACACAATCAATTTGATTTGAACTCTTGTTCGCATTCCATATGAGATCTTGAAGATTTGCCTATCGTCCATTTTGTTGCATGGTCTTTTGATCGGAAACAACCTAATGTGTCTCCTCCTGAGGAATTTGAACCCATCTCGTTTTGATTCGAGTCATGAGACACAAAGTTATTCCGTTAGTAAAGATTCTTTGTAAGAGTCACCCAGAGCGTGACGCTACCTGGGAAACCGAAGAATCGATACAAACTAGTTATCCGTATTTCGTATTTTGATCCAGTGTGTCCTTGTTCGTTTTCCGTTCTATTTCATTCCCGTTTCTTTGCAAATTTCGAGGATGAAATTTTTCTTTTAGAGGGGAAGAAGTTGTAATACCTAAAAATACAAAACGTGCAAAATGACGAAAATGCCCCTACAATTTTAAAAATTTATTTAAAAGCTTATAAATCACCAAATAAATTCCAAACCTTTGGGAATGAACTAGATATGAAACCAAATAATTTTTGTGACTACATTTTAACATTTAGAAAAGTAAAAAAATACAAAAAGTATTTATTTGGCCGAATATACATTTAATTCGTATATATTTATTATTAAAAATACAAAATAAATTAAATAAAATACAAGATAAATACTAATAAAATTAGGAAAAGATTACAATCAGTATTTGACCTTAATTAAACTTGCTTGGGCCGAAAATATGGAGTCCTTATCACCTAAACACGTTTTTAAAATTTATATATATATATAATATTGCCGAAACCCTTAAAACCTTTGCCAAAAATCGTACAGCCTTCATTCGATCACATAAAATTCGTGTGCCATTTTTCTGGAGTTCTACATAACCTAAAGAAGCTTATAAAATTAATTGGAGGTCGTGAGATTAGTGGGTTCGATCGCTGGTCAATTGTTTTGTCGAATATAGCTTAGCGAGAGGTATAATTTCTATTTATCCCTTTTGTACATTTGATTGTCCATATTATATTTTTCTTATGTTACTATGATCATATAAGACCTAAATAAATTATATATAACGAATCATGCAAGCTATATAAGTCATAGCGAATTTTGATAGCAAAAACATAAATAAAATCCAATACGTATAATACGAATTATCCAGGACTTGTAATTATTTATTTTAGACTCTATACGACATATATGGTCTGGGAAAAATACTAGTCCGAATCGTGGAAGCTTGTATGGGTTGTAGCTAATTATTCTATAAATCATATATTTTGTGTCGAATGAGAAAAAATAAATAGAAACCCTAGGGCAAGTTAGGGTTAGGGTTAGTAATTTAATTCTGGTCAATTAATGCTATTTAATGATTAGGTAATGATGGTTTATTGATTTGATGAACTAGGGTTTTAATTTGCCTAATAAAAGTATTATACGATTGTTTATATAAATCACAAGGACTAGTTTTGCCAACTTTGAAACTTAAAGGTTATTTTTATAATGTTAATTAGGTCAGTAAAAATGTGTAAAAATTATAAAATGAGGTCCTTATGTGTAAAATTTGCAAGAACATGATTTAATTGTTATATTAAGGTAAGAATTATAATTAAATTAATTAGAGGGACTAAAAGTGTAAATTCAGGAAACTTGTGATTGTTTTGTGTAAATAATATTATTAGGGAGGTAATATGTAATTTTGGATATTTATGGGGCTATTGTGTAATTAAAATATAGTAAGGATGTAAATTGTAATATTTGTAAATTAAAAGGACTGATTATGTAAATATGTGAAACATGGAGGTGTAATTAGTACCATATGATAAATGTGAGGGTATATTCTATAATTTAGTAAATATAAGGGCTTATGATGTAATTATGAGTATTAGTGAGGGTTAAATTGTAAATTATGTAACTATAAGGTCTATTTTGTAACTTTAATAACTAAGGGGGTGTAAAGTGTAAATAATGAAACTTAAAGAACTAAAGTGTGATTCTGAATCCATTATGTGTCTTAAACTAGTAATTTGTAATAGTTCCATTTTAAACCCTTAACCTTGATATATTAACATTCAAAACCCTAAGTTATGGAAATTTGTCATATTTGACCCTGAACTTTTGTAACTTGCTAAAATATACCTTAATTCCATAATAAAGTTTGATTAATGACTTAATCTAAATTGGTGATATTATAATCTTTCTAATTATGGAAATCTGCTAATTATGGAAACTTGCTAATTCGGGAAACCTGCTAAATAAGGAAGTTACCTAACAAGGAAAGTTACTAAAAATAGAAAGTTACGTAAAGTGGAAAGATAACTAAAAACCACTTGTCATTCTGTCTTCTACTCCCTTAGGTTCGAGGAAGGAGTAAGTTGATCCTTGTCATTTGCTATCCTTATGTTCTGCTAATAAGGTACAGATATTCTGCCCTTCTAGTAAGGTGCCTTCGTTTCTCTTGATTTCTTATCTTGATTTGTTTAGGATTCCCAAAGCCATTGCTATGTTCCCTTGTATTGTGAACCTTAGAGTTGAATCTTTTGTCTTGAATCTTGTCTTGAACCCTGCTGTGAACTCTGATAGGAGCTTTGACTTGAACCCAAATATGTTGGACATTGTAAAGGGGATAAGAGAATCTTTTGATTAATTATGGAAATGTTTTAAGAAAAACTATTATCAAAACTGTCTCTATGAAGAACTGTTTTAAAAGGATCATTTTTATGAAGACCATTTTGTAAGATTATTTTTATAAGAAAACGTTTTGAAAGATTTTAAATCTTTGTCAATCAGAAATATCTTGACGTGAACCCCTTTACCATGAAACTTTGATATTTGGACTTTGACCATGATTCGATGACTTAGACTAGTTGGACCTTTGCTGTGATTTAGACCTTTGACCTTTGACCTTTCAGTTGATACCCGAGCCAAGTTCGTTTCCTAGCCATGAAGGTAACATGGCCGTGTCATTGATGCACCAATGGCATGACTCCAGTGTGTTCGAGTGATGTTACACACCGTCCCTATATTGTTCGTAACGTGCACATTATATTTATTATTTATTATATTATTGTTCGAGGGGCGTATGGATGCATCCTAGGTTAGAGTTTGTATTTGTGAAATATTATATTATATATTTGGTGATTGATGTTGTGTGCAATACACGTCTCTCACAAAGTTCGGGAACTGATCATTCCAATTTGATACATGAGGTCACCCCTCATATTATCTAGTGACTTGAGAGGCATCCCCTCTAGATTGCTACAGGGTTACTATATTTGATTTGTTCGGGCTCGTGGGGGGATTACTGACTCTTTTATTTCCTCTTTCTTTTCATTTCTTTCTTACTTATAATCTTGCCTATGACTTATATATTCCAATGCACTAAACTATACATGTTCATTTTCTTTTGCTTTCGTTTTCGTTTCTATATATCTGTTCACTGGGCTTTTTAAGCTCAGCCGCGTTTCTTTTCCCGCGGCAGGTTTTTAGTTGGAAGCTGGGTTGAGTGAAAAGACTTTTGGACTTAGAAGACCCTATTCGGAAGTAGAAGTTATTAGCCGGATTAGTATTTGTAGCCTTGAGTAAGTAGCATTTCATTTGTAACCTTTGAGAATTCTTGTATTACTATTGATTGTATGCTTTGTTTGTTCTGATATGAAACCATTGTTGTGACATCTTTACCCTTGTCAGGTTGGGGTGTTACAAAATATTTGAGATATCCTTGCGGATCTATGAAATGAGAATTCATCTTGAGATTTAACATTAACATGTTTAATCCTCATTATGATTTGCTAGCGTATTTAGAAGATTATGTATCTTGTAATTTTATATCATCTCCCACTTGTCTTTTGCAATTTATATATTACCTATAAATGCTTAGCAAATAGAGCAACACAAACTTGTTCTCTTTTGGGACTTTACAAATACATATTGATAGTTCCTAACATTAATTTGTTAATAACCTACTCATAAGTAGTTTAACAAATTATGAACTTCAATTTTAAGACAATGTGATTTATCACATTCTATAATAAATGGTGTCTTATTAATCTTCTAGGTTGGAGTCTAATTGAGTATATCCAATCCTTACTCAATTTTCTAACCTTGATATCTTTAGGAAGAATAGAAGATATAATTATCTTAATCAAACAATATATAAAGAGTTTGATTTTCCTAACTTAACATACCATACACATATGTATTTCATTAGGATTAATATTGTAAGTCAATCTTACAATATGTGAGATAAATATATTTTGTTTTGGCTTACCTATTTACCAACTAAGTCAATTTAATGGTACAATAGATTTTCCAAGCCAATTGCATGCATTATAACATAAGTGCCCTTTTGCCCAAGTCACTTCATTTCTATGTCTTACCAAGAAAGACATAAACTGTTATAATTCCAATCTACGTTATAAATCATTGATCAACTCAATGACTTCTTGTATATGTCTTAATTAAAAAACATAACAAGATAACGTCTTACTTTATTATAAGTCTTATAGCAATCAAAAGACTTCATATTTATATCTTATTACTAAAATATAAATATGCATAACTAAGGTAATCATGAACACCACAATTTGGTTTCAATATCTTATTTCAAGTTAATTTACTACTTCATATTTTTATGTCATTCCAAGAATACATAAAACATTTAAATTTTGAAGTAGTATTAGATTACTTCATCTATTTATGTCATTTCAACAATACATAAATATTTATATTTGAAGTAGTCTAATTATCATTTTGACACTTGTTCTAATAATTTTCTAATTTAGAAACATGCAAATTAACATAGTTTCATTGCATCAGCTGAGGCTGCTAGTAATGAAAGTATGTAATTTACCTTGTCATTAATATCTAGTAATGAAAGTAGATATTAACTCCAAGTGTTCTATTGATTAGACGTGAATAAACCACATTAGAACATCAATCTCTTACCTTACAGTCAAGAGAGTCCTTTAAATCATATTCTTTTATGTTGTTGCTTGCACATAATAAAGATTTCTCCCACTTGTGCATGAAACAACATCATGCATCAGATAAAAAACATGTCAATAGTTTGCTTATGAGATTAATATGATTTGTGTCATAGATATAAGTAGATATAGAATCACCTCGTCTAGTAAGGAAACGTACACGACTATCCTTAATACCACAAGTGTCTATAATTGGAAAGTATTTATCTCAAGAGATTCTAGAGATAATCCGGGTTACTACCAAGATATCAAGACTTGTAGCTCCCACTGAATTAAAGATCACTACATGAACTCATTATTCAGTAATTACAACACAATGCTCCCACTGGATTTGACAACATTATAAGTGTTGCATAACCAGTAAAAGCAAATAACGTGCTGTTTACTTTCCTACACCTTTGAGTAATCCCTTACGTAATACATACTAAGGTACTCAAAGAATGTATTCTACTTTGTCAATGATGGAATATCCATCAATACAATTAACTTGAAAAAATTGGGCATAGGTCTACCATCACCTCTATGGTATGTAGCACCTTTAAATGGTTAAAGCACAACAACTAGATCAATCATTCTAGTTTGCCTTTTACCAATTTTGCGGTAATTAGTCTAGCTTCTAATTTTAATAACTCCTAAACATGCAATTTCTTAAAAAACTGCCATGAGTTATTTCTTAGAATTTAGACAATTCTAATTTTCCTATTATACCTTTCTCATTCATGAAAAGGAATAGGATTAAGTCTCACTCTTCACACGGAAAGTAGACTAGGTTTATTCTTTTCAGTCAAGTTGACTCTATCCAACGACCCCTACGGGTGCAGATCAACTTTCCACTAAAAGAAAACCCCACGTTTACGGTTTTAACATTGCATTAAATACATGAAAAGAATTTTCAAAATTCAATTTTAGTATTTTCGATAATAAACTTTTCAAGAAAATTAAACACCCATGGTAAATAAAATTTAACCATTTAATTTTCACTGAAAACTAGGATGCAAATTGACGTCATTTCATTACATCAGCTGAGGCTGCTAGCAATGAAATTACTCAATAAGGTACGGGTCGATCCCAATTGCCAATATTCAATTGCAATTCCTAGAATCATGGGACTTACATATTTTTGCCAACATCAATTGCAAATGTAAGCATGTTTCATCCCCAAATCTTTATGCCTTGACGTCGTTTCATCACATCAGCTGAGGCTGCTAGTAATGAAAGTGCTCAATTAAGTTAACCAATTTAGAAACATGTAAATTGACGTCGTTTCATCACATCAGCTGAGGCTGCTAGCAATGAAAGTACTCAATTTACCCTTTGACTACCATTCTTTGAATCATCACATCAGCTGAGGCTGCTAGCAATGATAGAATGTAATCTCAGGTGTTTCCGTATTAATTGGGTGGCATATAACTTAAATTTTAAGGGTATTCATTTTTTATGTGTAATAAAAAAATATGTACAAGATGTCATGCATTCATCTTGTATCATATGTTTTCTACAAAAACCATTTACTCAATCGCAGCTTAAAATCAACAAAATTTTAATTGATGGCGTTGAGAAACTTACAACATTGCCTTAAGATGCTTCATACATGAAAATGGTGTACTTGGTAAGTCTAATGTGACGCACAGGCGAGCGGAGAGACAGAATGGAGTCTCTTTAAGGTCACAATTTAAGGCGTACCAACCTTATACCCACTTTATAGTTTGCCAACATTAGGTCCGCTGCTTCGACCATTATGTACAGTCGCATCAATCAATTAAAAACTTTAAGATTTAAAGCTTAAAACATTTATGTAGTAAATTATTAAATTGCTAGTCTCGCCTGGGAGCAAATTACCGTGCGAAGTGAACCACTATCGGCACATAAGACTTGGCAATAAATAATTTACCCCAAAGGTTTCATAGTTATTAGGTTCATTTATATTTTTTTTCATTCAAAAATTACCCTCTTTGATGTTTACAATCCATCATAATTAAAACACAAAGATCAAGTAATTAAAAAAATAAACAAACACTTAATAACACGTATATGATCATTAACAATATCATATAGCCACATGCAAACCTTTTGATAAACCCTATTAATAATCTCTATGTGAATTTTTTAATGTATATAATTAATAAAACTTCCATTGGTTTTCGAGCTCATTGTACCCAATGGACCACAGACGCCAATAAATTGACCGCGTAAGTTTTAATAATTACATACCACATTGCACATAACAGATTCATTAATATATAATTAGGTCTTCCCTAATTTTAGATTTATCTAAAATCATGTAGCATATAAACAAACCTAATCTGTAATTCTTTGCATGAAGAATTATGGATCAACCAAGATCGTAACCCTAATTACTCAAATAAACACATAGCACAACATGTTCTTTAATTTAGGGTTACAAACTAATAATTAATTAGTTAAAAATAGGGTCGAAACCCTAACCCTAAATTCTATTCGATTTTTATTATAATGTTTTCTACAAAAACAAACCCTAAAAAAATAAAAATCGACATAACATGTGTATAAATCAAGAATTGATTTTAATTATGCGTTTAGGTAATTACATTAACATGTTAAACAGGCTCTTGATGCCACTGTTGGAATTTAAATAGCATGTAAACACATCTAAATAAATAAACACATCAAGTACGCATAGCGGAAGCAGGATCTATTATTTAACATGTATAATGAATTACTGAATAATAAATAAGGGTTACCTCGAGATCCTAGCAAGAACAAGGATCTACTCTTCTCTTTTCTTCTCTTGATCATATAATAGGATTAACGTGGAACCCCTTACCCTTTTGTTCCACAATCCAAGATGGAATAACTAAAGTAAGTTATTACCATGGTCTTGTACAAACGTACTATAACCAACTAACGTTAGATGCTAGTGTAAAGACACGTTTATTAAACCAAAAAACTTTGTTTAATAAAAATTAAAGTCGATTTACAATCTACTTTAATAAATAATAAAGTCAATCTACTCTTATCAAATACAGTGATTGATTGAAGCAATCAATCTATTCATTATAAAAAGCAATCGACTGACTTTGAGAAGAATAAGGAGACAACACATTAAATGGCTATAGTAACATGGTACTGACGTCCAATTTTAACTAAAGTCCAATATGTTGTATTTATAGTGAATTTGGCTTTTCCTCCGAGCAATGGATCGACAAGGGTTTTATCCCTTATGCCAAAACAGGCCAAGCCCATAGACATGGGTTCTAGATCCTTCTTAAGCACCAAATTTCACTAACGGTCCTTCCTTTATTCCCTAACGGTCGTTTAGTCAATTCAACTAATTACTTAACGTCCGTTAGTTAATATTTCGTGTCCTAAATAATTAAATACATAACATAGTTATATATTAATTATTTCCGTTAGTCATTCATACGTAAAGTGTGCAATCCCAAGGTCCCGTGTTCGAATCTAGACATACACATTTAATATTTTTCCATTAACTCTAACAGCATACCCATACACTAACTCTGCATTATAATAAACTATATATGTCACAAATAACATGTATCAATTTATATCGTTTAAACGTACATATTTTAAATATTTTTTTATTAATATTTTCAGATTAAAAAATAAATTGATCTAAATTATCGATAGACATACATAACATGCGGCAATTAAACTTTGTATATAAAGATGACCCATGTTTATGAAAATACTATATATGAAATTTTATCACATACATCAAGCATAATTATAAATCAAAATTAAGAATCATAATTAAAAAAATAATAACAAATAAATAAAAAAAAATTAAGCTATTTGTTTTTTAATAAATAAAAATACATTATTAAAAATTTCATAAGAAACCCCGCACGTGCGCGGGCATTATAACTAATATATTCAATATCATTTGCATACCAAACTTTTTCTACATACCAAGCGACCAATCCTCACCCTTCATCTCCATTTGATCTAATGGATGAGATTAAACCCAACATTTTAACAAACTCATTTTCCTTTTCTTTTTCTTTTTTTCCCTTCAAATATTAATATCTCTTAAACCGTTAATCGTTAAGCGAAATAAATATACTATCTTTTTATAGATATGCAATTTGATATACTGTCGACATTTTTTTTTTATTATTTTTATTTTTTCACCTTTTTTAGTTTTTCTTTATTTTATTATTATTATTATTATTATTATTATTATTATTATTATTATTATTTACCTTTTTTTTCCTCGTTGTTGAAACTTGCATCAGAAATCACATGTGATTAAACATTACTTTAAATACTTCTAATAAAATCACAATGTGATTTTACAACACGTATCTGAATCACATGTGATTTTTTCACACACCTGATCTCAATCACATGTGATTTTCATAAATGAACTACTATAATCAAATTAGTGTTTAATCGCATGTGATTTCTCATGCTATTTTCAACAACGAAGAAACAAGACAAACAAATACGAAAAAAGTAAAAAAAAAAAAGTGAAAAAAATAAAAAATAAATTGTTGAAAGTATATCAAAGTACATATTTATAGAAAGATAATTAAATGCTCGTCGTGATGGTATATTTATTTTTTCTTAACGATTAACGGTTTAAGAGATATTTAAGTTATAAAAAGTGGTGAAATATTAAAAGGCTTATAATATCGGTCATTGATTAATTTTTAAATAAACGATGGAGATGAGTCCCTTTGTATGCAAAAAATGTTTGTTATGCAAAATAACTCTACTCTTTAAAATGAGTGGAGTTATTTTGCAAACCAAACAAAGCTTACATACGAAGGGACACATCCCCACCCTCCATTTAAATTTAATCAATGGCTAAGATTAAAAGTATTTACTAATTAAAAAAACACGTAGGGGGAGTTTGGTAAAATTACAACACAAACAAAAGAAATCACTCCTCATAACTTCACATACCAAACACACACAAAAACACACAGTACCATTTTCCGGTCAAATTACAAGCTAGATCAACAAAATAAACAGAGATATTAACCACAAGATCACATCAAATCACAATAAAATGGATAAATCTAGCGTTGACAGATCTGATCTTATAATCGGTATATCTTTAAACGTCGTTACTTTACGTTGACTTTGCTTTGACTGTTGTGTTTTTGTTAGGTTTAAGATGTATTAGATCTGAATCTGTTGAATTTGATATAATTATTGACGTGATTAGTGTAGATTTGTGTAGATCTGATGTGTTTGGTTTAGGTTTGACTTAAAATTGTGATGTGAAGATGTTAGATCTGGTGATTTAGTGGTTAGGTAGTTACGATTAGTTGATTGATGCGATTTGTAGTGTTTGGATGATTGTTTTAGTTATTGTTTATAAAAAAATGTGAAGATCTGAGTGTTGTTAGTTATAAATCGGTGAATTCGATGCGTAGCGTAGCTTCGAGTTGCCGTATGAGCTTAGTTTGATAAGTCTAAATATCCTACTTGTTGATCGGTGTAGCTAAGTGGAAAGTTACTTAAATAGATTATTTCGTTGTGTAAATGCGGATAATTTATTATTTCGTCACGAGTAATTTGTTATGTAGCTTTGAGTTGTTGTATCATGTACTGATGGATAAGTTGTCGAGTTATCGGTATGAGGTCTGGTTTGACAAGTTATGTGTAGTAGCACTTTACTGCAGTTGCTTTGTTGCATTTACTATAACGACATGTATTCGTATCGATCAACTTGACTACACTCATTGAATAACAGAGCATGTCTATAATTGAAAACAAGTTAAGTTATCTAAGTGAAGGAGATGGATATGTCTGTGTATTCAAGAGATGGTCATTAGCTGTAACTGGATAGATCTGTTTGAAAAAATGTATCAAAGGGTATATTTTGTTCCTTACTTTCTAAAATGTTTGCAGAGATAAAAGTAATACTCCATCCGGGTTCACTCTCAAGCTGCGAAAACAAACACATAAGAACAAGGAGGCTTGAGGATGTAAGGCAGCTTGGATATGATCGGGTAAATATTGGTTCACGCCTATATTTTGACTTCATTCATAACCGAATTTCGTGTTGTTAAGTTTCTGATTAACTTCTTTGTCTGAGCAGATAATTCTCTTTCAATTTGAGGTCGGTGCTAATGCGTACTACATTATATTGGAGCTTTATGCACAAGGGAACATAATCCTCACTGATCCAGACTTTATGGTTTTGACTCTTCTGCGGTCCCACAGGTTCCAAATCTATACTCATGTGTTTTTATTCTTTGTCTTGCTATTGTTCTATATCAACAGTTTACGTGTCTTTAGTTTCTCTATCCTTGGAATAGTTTAATAAAACTTGAGGTTGTGTGGTTAAGCATCAACCATTTAGTTATCTTACTTTCCAAAAACAATCGATCCTCATTTCATTTGTTCTTAGGCTTGTGCCTATTTCTGTGATTATAACAGTAAGTCGCTAAACTTGATTTAGGGAAGATGATAAATGGTGATATATCACATATCACCTGTGATATCACAGATGATATCACGTGTGATATCACATGTGATATCGTGATATCACCGGTGATATCACTTGTGATATCACATGTCACATAAGCCGAAAACCACATACACTATAAGCTAAAAAAAGCATTCTTTAGCTTATGCTTATTGTTTAATGGTTACCTCTTAAAATTTGAATTGCAGACAAAGAGGTCGAAGAAGGCTGGTATAGTTGGAAAGTACGGTAAGCGTCGTCTTTCCTTTCTCTTTTTCGTTATCGTTGTGTTTTGCTGATTGTCGATATAGGCTAGTAATATAAATGCTACTATATTATTATGCTGATATATGTCCACAGCCGCATCACATAAACATTGGGTGTAGGACAGCGTTTTATTATATAGTAGCTCAAAACTATTAGAGTATCATGTTTGCTAATGTTACAAGTTTCTTACAATGTTCCAATGCTTTTGACTCTGGCTAGGTACCCGTTATGGTGCTAGTTTGCGAAAGCAGATCAAGAAAATGGAGTTCAGTTTTAGGGTGTTGACATGTCATTAATAAGTATGGTACTGGGGCAACACTTGAAGTTTGTAGTATATAGTGGAAGGAAAAAAATATACGATAATGGAACTTGAAGAAAAGTGCATTGCTATTGTATGCGCTAAACCCTTAATCAAGTTATTATAAATTTTTTCTTAACTAAAATTTTAAAACAGTGGTAAGCGTCTAAGAGGACACTTGTTCCTGCCTTTAATCATATTCTTGGAGATTTTTCCCTTGTTGTGTATCAATTTCAGGCTATCAGTGCCTTTTCAGATGTCATTGATCGACTAGGTACATCTTACCTTTCGGATTTCACTTCCGTTGGTTTTCTAGTTATCTATTTATTTGTTAATGAATGTCTATAATTAGTCAAGACACCTTAATAAGATTTGTCTTTGGAATATTGTCTGAATATAGCACTTCAGGTATGGAATATTGTATCAATTTCAGGCTATCAGTTTAATTTGGTTAATTTGATTGGGACGTTTAATTTGGTTAAGGCTGTGTTGCCTGGGATGAAGAGTAGGAGTGACCGAAGGCCGGTTTCCATCGCGTTTATGTGGAATCAGTGCATGATCCAAAAGTAGGCATAGTTTATGAGCCGACATCTTTGATACAAGCTTTTGCCGACTTGTTAACTGGAAGCACAAACATACAAAGCTAATGGGAGATTACATCATCAACGATAACAGTACATCATTTGCACCATCATTTGGGAATTCCTGAAAGTATTTAGTCCCTTCAAATACTACCCGAGTAGTACAGGTTAGTGCATTCAAGGTATCAAATTCTTGGAAAACATTGTACAATGTCAGGGGATATCTTTACATAGAAAAACAAGTACTCGATTCATTTTGTAAATGTGAAAGTAGCAAGCTAGCAGAACTCTCTAAAATGTAGCTGATGACTGTCGTCTTATAGCATTTTGTTTACAAGTTATTAGTTTGAATACTGTTGTGAACTTATGATTCAAGTAGATCATTCCTTACGAGGCGGCACTTTTATTTGTAATTTTTTCATGATTTTGTAAAACAAAATATCACATTACCGATTATTTGATATACCAAGTATAATTTTGACTACATGAGAAGTGAGAGCACAGTGTCTTTCTGATTGGAAATTGTTGTGCGTTTGAAACCGACAGTCTCATCTGAACCACATTAATTGGATGAGGCACATAACCTTCAAGCTAACATATATCTTTGATTAGTTTAGATAGTAGCATGGTACCACAGCTATTAGCTACTATAAGTCTTAACATTCTAGTAGTAGTTATGGTTGCCACGTTGGGCTTTTGCTCAGAGATGAGCCTAGAATAATGCCTATTGGTCACCAAACTTTCAATATCAAGGCCCTGAAAGAAAATTGCCCATTGGGTTATTTGCGACTAAACATGAGTTATGACCAATGTATTGTCACCAAAGTTCCATATACAAGAATAAGTCGTCACTATTAGTACTCTTTAAAGTACATTCTCAAGTCTTACAATTAGATTAGATATACAGCTTTTGATTGGCGCAATCGTTAAGTGTATAGACCTAATATCTTATTTTGTATCACAGGTGATACCTAATATCTTATTTTGTATCACAGGTGATACCTAATTTTTGGTATGTATCACAGGTGATACATAATATCTTATTTTGTATCATTGATGCCTAATAAGTTATTTTGTATCACATGTGATACCTAATATGTTAACTGTTGTATCACAGGTGATACCTAATATTTGGTATGTATCACAGGTGATACCTAATATCTTATTTTGTATCACAGGTGGTACCTAATAAGTTATTCTGTATCACAAGTGATACCTAATATGTTAACTGTTTGCTTATTTTGCCTTTTCCACCTTAATTCTCAAGTTATAAAAATTTTGTTTTCACAAAAGTTGTTCATTTTTAGCTTATTAATATATTTCATGAAAAAAAAAATTTGTAAAGACAAAAACTAGGAAGTTGGGAAGCCCAGGGTGAGCCTAGGCTCGAACCCCAAACCTCTACCATCCTCAACCAGTTTAACACACCACAACCATCTCTACCCTTGGGTCTTTTTCGTTATAGCTTGCATCTTTAATTCACTTAACCAATTTTTTCCCTTTTAGCTTAACTTCCCTTTTTGCTTATTCATAGCTTATTCAAATAAGCTGTAGATTCCTTTTTATTTTTCCTAAGTTCCTTAGAGCTTAAAGTAGTTTTCCAGAATTTTTCATAATTTTTCGTATTAATTTAGTATTTTTAATATTATTTTTAGTCCAAAAGTGTTTTTAATTCATTAAAAATAAAATAAAAAGGAAATTTACAAATCTAGGGGTAATTTTTGATTTTTAGGTTTTCTTAGGCTCGTTTAATTCTCGTAAGAGCTCGTTTTTCAGTTTAATTTGCGTTTTTGCTTATTTGTGCTTTACTTACTTATTTTGTATCACAAGTGATACCTAATATGTTATTTTGTATCACCTATGATTTTGTATGTATCACAAGTGATACCTCATATTTTGTATCTACAAAAACAAGTAGCTAACTACAGTCTAACTATCACAGGTGATACCTAATATCTTATTTTGTATCACAGGTGATATCTAATATCTTATTTTGTATCACATGTGATATCTAATATCTTATTTTGTATCACAGGTGATACCTCATTTTGTATGTATCACAGTGATAACTAATATGTTATTTTGTATCACAAGTGATACATAATATGCTATTTTGTATCACAGGTGATACATAATAACTTAGCCAAAATAGTTTAATGCTTTATCAGAAGTGATAAATGTCAAAGTATTCCATAAAATTACAAAAATAACAAATAAAAAATACACCAATCAGTAAAACTCATAATTTCAATCAGTAAAACTCATAATTTCAATCAGTAAAACTCATAATTTCAATCAGTAAGTTAAATAGTGTTGAACGCAACTCATTGCCTTGCTACTGAAGTGGGAAATAACCACTAGAACACTCGATAGACAGATGCTAAAAGCTAACTTCCATTTAAGTCTCTGAAATTTACTTGCTGGATCAGTTAACAAGCATCATTGGCTCATTGCTACTACAAGTACTTTTAAGTTGTTAAGTTAAAAAAGTAACAAGTATTTTAGTAGTTCAAGATGTTCATTTTTACCTAATACCTAGGTACCTTATTTCATAATTAAATTAGTCTTATCCTATTTGATCAAATATGAACGATTATTAATGAGTCTTTATCCAAACTAGTAATGAGTTATGGCGTTATGACAATATATGGATCTACAACATCACACATAGCCTATGAACAGAAACAACTTTTCTAATGGATACCAAAGATCTTCAGGAAGAAGTCAATATTTGTATATTTTCCATGCTTACTTTTCTATAACGATCTAATATTTTTGCTTACTGACTTGTTATATACTTAGGTGCTGCAACAACTTAACCGTGCTTGAATTCATTTTTCAAAGGTAAACTTGTTGTTATCTATCTAATATTCGAACTGCTATCACGTCTTAAGCTTATGATCTAGAACAGTGAGATTTATGATATGATGGCATAGATGTTTGTGTTACCTTCATCTTATATTTTAATTTCTTGCCTTGTCCTTTTTGTTTCTTTACAGATAATGGTGTCAAGAGAGATACAAGAATCTCCAGGCTTTCTCTCCCTTGGATGAAACTGGCGGTTATTTGGTAGCTTTAGATGTCTTATTAGGTATATAGGTTCAGCCTTGGACACGTTCCAAGAATAACGTTAGTCGACTTGTGAACTTTTTTAGATATTTCTATCTTGTATATATTGAAGAACATAAATGTATTACTTCTATTCGAGTTAAAGTAATTTGCTATTCGAATAAACCTTGCTAGAAATACAAAATTGTTGTTACTGTGGCACAAAATTTATGTTGCGAGACGTTTTTATGGTACAAAATATTTGCCATTAAAACCAGCATATGGTCATGCCATGGTATTGATTAATGACGTACACAAAGTATGCGCCACTAAATCTTTGAAACACATTAGCAACACACACAAAAAAGTGAGCACATAGATTTATTACATGTGACAGGTACTATCACCATGTGATATCACATATCACCTGTGATATCACCTGTGATATCGAGATATCACCGGTGATATCACATGTGATATCACATATCACATGTGATATCACATGGTGATATATCACATATCACCTGTGATATCACATGTGATATCAAATGTGATATCACCGTTGATATCAAATGTGATATCACCGGTGATATCACATGTGATATCACCGGTGATATCACATGTGATATCACATTTGATATCACCGGTGATATCAAATGTGATATCACCGGTGATATCACATGTGACTCCAAGAAGCAATAGTGTAGCAGCACTAGAGTGCACTTTTGTGCAGAAATTGTCACTCAGTTGCTTCATTCCACCGCCATTAACAAAATTATAGCAGCTCTCTTTAGAAGATCACAGTAACAACGCACCACTTAACCACTGCCGATAGGAATGGTATCATCTTCCCGATGCCACCAATTAATGAATCCTTCACAGCCAACTGAATGTCTAGTAGCCTGCTCAATGAATCCAAGAAGCAATAGTGTAGCAGCACTAGAGTGAACTTTTGTGTAGTAAATGTCACTCAGTTGCTTCATTCCACCGCCATTAACAAAATTATAGCAGCTCTCTTTAGAAGATCACAATAACAGCGCACCACTTAACCACACCATGATTAGCTTGCTCTGGGAAACAAAGCAGAACCTTAGTAAATGAGTTCAATGAGGATTCAAAATAAAGAATACACGCATATTAGAAGTGGAAAGATGGGCGGGTCAGGTAGATTCGGTTAAAACAGGTCAATTTACTGGGGATCAAAATGGGGTCCAGGTAACATTGACGCACAAAATCGTTTTTGCCCATTTTGAAAATAACTTACAAATAATGATTAGAAAAACTGAAACAAATCATTTTATGACCGGCGGGTCAAGTTGGGTCGACCTGCATTCACTTTTGGTCCATTATTAAAAGAACCAACTATGACTATGGAAACAGTATTATTATTACAATAACAATTTACATCTTCGAATAAAACAATTAGGAAGTTCCATGCGCATTAACAATACACTATGAATACCTTTCGACCTGTTTAATATGTTCCCTTTCTAGCTCAAATTTTTTGATTTGACCCGTTTGAGATTAAACACAACCAAATCTCACCTATTCATTAGTAAATGGGTAAAAAATTGCCAACTATTTTGCATTTAAATAATAATTGAGAGAAAGAGGAGAGCTGAAAGAGTAAATAACCTGTGAAATCCGAGCACCTATAATACTTTCAGTCACTGAAAATGTTGTAGTGTTGCCTTAAAGTATCCACCAACTGTTTGGAAGTGATCAAATCATCCTCAGACTCGAGAAAAATGTTTTCTGTCAGATTTTTAGGCAGCGAACTTCCTGAGGTAGTCAGAATGCTATTATAGATATCAAAGAGCTTTTTTCTAACTTGACTAAAGTCAAAATTAGATCCTCCATTATCAACCAACTCGTGACTTTTATTTGAAAACTGTAAAGTTTGTGTTGAATAAGTGGTTGCGGCGGACACAAGATAATTGACTACTGTATTCAATGCATCATCCCCTGCATTTGGCATCTCTAAAATCTTAAAAGATAGCTGCAAAAATTGCTTTATTTCAACTGATATATCTGATACAAATAGGTTTCATAGTCAATGACTTTAGGGAAGATATAGGTTCCTCAATAGATGGCTTGACTGGGTTTAGGGCAGGAGGAAGGTCCTCAAGGTCGCCCTCAACAATTAAGGAATCCTTCACAGCCAACTGAATGTCTAGTAGCCTGCTCGATGACTCCAAGAATCAATAGTGTAGCAGCACTAGAGTGCACTTTTGTGCAGAAAATGTCACTCAGTTGCTTCATTCCACCGCCATTAACAAAATTATAGCAGTTCTCTTTAGAAGATCACAATAACAGCGCACCACTTAACCACTGCCGATAGGAATGGTATCATCTTCCTGATGCCTCCAATTAATGAATCCTTCACAGCCAACTGAATGTCTAGTAGCCTGCTCGATGACTCCAAGAAGCAATAGTCTAGCAGCACTAGAGTGAACTTTTGTGCAGAAAATGTCACTCAGTTGCTTCATTCCCAAGTGTATCACCTGTGACAAAAGTGTCTGGTATGCCCATGGACAGTGTCCCTGCAACAATCATCTCAAGTTGTTAACATATAAAAAAATTTATCGATTCAATTCTAAAAGATGACCAATTGGACGATTTAAGAAATCCCCAACTACACCAAGTCTAAAAAGGAGTTTCATAGCATCCTGAAAGAGAGCTGTAACGGTATTCTACTATTGAGAGCAAATCACTGTATATAGATTACAAAGGATATCTTAGTTTTAGCTTATTTTCAGGCTCATGAACTTATTTTATTCGGCTTCATTTCATAAGCCTATATTTTCGGTTTATTTTCCTACTTATGGGCTGGACATTTAGACCTAAAAACTGATTACATACTTCCAGATTGGGATTATGCCATTGACAGATATTATTTACATTCCAATTATAGGTATATCACTCGTGAAATGCAGCAAGAAAAGGCTAAAGCAAGCAACATGCTAAATAGCTCACCCTAACTCATATATACCGCTCCATAATGTTTTGTATGTGTCATTCAAAGATGTGACTGCTTCCTGTTTCCCATACCAATCAGTGCCAATAAATGCAAACCTCAACTCGGTACCTGAAAAGAGGCAAGGAATTAAGAGTAAAGAATGTCAGTTGCACGAATGAAACTATTTTGAACTTATTATGCAGGATCAATAAGAAAGCACGCGCTACATAATATTTATTTTTGGCATGCGACAGGGGGTAATTTTTTAAGCTTTTCATAACCACATATCAAAGAGCATACTACTCACCCTTCCTTCAATGAAGTCCTGGGTTCCAATGTTAACCACAGTACATCCAATTGCCTTGGCAGAGTTAAGGCACAGTGTATGATTAAGAACCATCTTAGTATTAATCGCTCTTTCATCAATCGTTCCTGGGACTGCCACATTTATAAGCTTACTGCATCAATCACAACAAACAGAATTCTCGTTAGCAAAATCAATGGAACAAAACCCCATCAATCACAATCTCAAACAATCATTCATTAAACATCACCAGATAAGAATAGTAAAGTAAAATTAGCTTCATGTTACAATAGCAGCATTCACCGATGACGTGTCCAACCAAAGGTGGGCGCCTCGAGCAGCTAAGCTGAAAAATGGTAAAGTAAAATGAGCTTCATGTTACAAAACTGAATATGCGCCATTTCAACAGCATATTACTAGACGTCTCAATCTAATGTTGCACTCTAAAGCAAAACTATCGCTCCTACCAAACGTACAAAACATCGCTCCTACCAAATATCGCTATCATTAGACGTCTCAACCCAATGGAACAATATTATTTGACATCTCAATTTTGCGCCTAAACTATTCTCAACGCCAAATGTACAATCTATCACTGCTGATATCACAATTCATATGCATATAAATTCGTCATAATTCAACTATCATACGTAACAGACACAATACAATAATTCAACTATCATACGTAACAGACACAATACAAGTTAAAGCGAGATTACCTTATGCGAGCAAAATTAACCTATAATTTAATCAATCTGCTCAAATCAAATAATAGCAGATATGTCAATTAAAATCATGACTAAAGCATCAGATTAAAGCAAATCTATTAAAAACGTAAATACCGGAGGAGTCGCGGTGGTGTCTCGGTATGTAGCGGTTGCTGTGATGGAGTTGCGGAGGTGTTGCGGTGGTGTTGCGGTAGAGTAGCGGTGGTATTGCAGAGGTGTTAGGGTGGAGTGGCATGTCCGTTTATCTTCTCCACCGAATTTGAATTTAGGGATTTGATAAGTGGATTTATGGAGGTTAGGTGATAGCAGTGAAATGGGAGGGGACTGCAGAGGAAAAACACACATTTTGTGTGTGTAAAAAAGAGGGGAAGTTTTAAGATATGGTTTATATATTGACGAAAATGCCCTTGTAGTGTAAATATTGTGTTTAATCTTAGCCATTGGATCAATGAAGATGGAGGGTGAGGATTGGTCCCTTTGTATGTAAGCAATCTTTTGTCCTCAAATGATCTTAGGTCCTTTAAAATAGATATACGTTTGTTAATTACATGTATGGTATATATAAATGTTTAATCTAATTCATTGATTAAACTCGTTAAATTTCTGCATGTCTCAATCACAAATTCGTTTTGCAAATCGTAACGCTCAACTTTCCTTTTTATTTCTTTTAATAGTATTATTAACATAATCATATTAATGTTTTTCTAATTTGGTAACCGGTTACTCGTTATATAAATTTATTAGCACGGTACCCTGAAATAAAATATTCTCGTGAAATAAAATTTACGGATATTAAGAATTTCGTTTTGCTCGTGCACGTTCGGGCTCGAGCCCGTTGGCTCGTGTCCGTTCGGGCTCGAGCCCGTTTGGCCCGTTGCCCGTTCGGGCTTGAATATTTGTATAATGTGTTTTATTATTTGTATTAGTGACATTTAATGCAGGAATTGTGTTTAAGTTGGTTGTACAATATGCTTGATAATTTGTATTTCTTATTTAAGGGATGTTTTAATAACTGTATTAATTGTATTTATTTACCAGTTAATTAATTGTATTTAATGTACATAATGATTTGTTTATTGTATTTAATGTTAGTATTTCTATTTTAATTAGTTGTACTTTGAGCTTAAGAACTTGTAAATGTTAGAAAATGTGTTTTAATTACTTGTTCTTTTAGCTTTATAACTTGGATTACATAATTTTAAAAGTTTTCATTATTATTAGGCCTTAATGCTTTATAATATAGTAAGATAACTTTATTAGTCTTCAATAGCCTTATATTAACATACATTATACTATATATACTAAAAAGCGTTTGGAAACGAGGTCCACAGCAAGGTCATTAAGGAGTGGTTAACAACCTAATTCGGCCTCCTATTGGTTCTTAGGGACAAGAGGCAAAAGCCTATTGGTTGAGGAGTTAATTACATGGATTAGCTACAGTGCACTATGAATAGTACCCCGTTTTGGCACTGTTTTCCACTGTTTGGCACTGTTTGGTACTATTCTGCACTGTACATCACTGCAGATATAAAAAAAAGATAATCCCTCCTTTACATTCCAGATTCACCTAATAAATTAAAAAAAAAAAAAAAAAAAAAAATCTCAATCAACAAATCCCACAACCAGTATCAAACCAACCCAAATCCTAATTGATAACGCACCAACCCCACAAGACAAAAACGAAAACTAAACGAAAACATTTATCATCATAGATCTATATCGAAGCACATAACTTCTTTTTAATATCCAAATCTTATAAAGAAACAACCAAAACCAATCGGTTCCAATAATTTCTTTCGTTCAATCAAAACAAAACAAGAAATAGAGTGTGATGTGATTCGTATAAACCCTCATCAACACTAGATCAACACTCATCTTATCAAGAATCGGACTCAAACTGAAAAGACTAAAGATATCATATTTTTCTTTGATGTTTCATAAGATAATTGAAGACCTTTAAAGATCCTTACACTCAAAGAGATTATCACCATAGATCTATTTGAAGACAAGCTTCTCTTTAAATATCCGAAAAATAAAAGAAAAAAAGAACATATGTGTTTCATCCTTTCTTATCTTTCGATTCAAACAAGAAAAACATAACGAACGAAAGATAACAGCGAAACGGATCTCAGATTTGCTCAAATCATTCGCAGATTTGTTTGAGCACAACTCTTCATTGATCTCTTTGGAGCAAAAACTTTTTTTTTTTTAACTAGTAATAAATAGAAGTTTCCCTTCATTACATCACTATCACAAAACAAATTCATACTCAATTCAAATTCAATGGACCCACAACAGCAACCGTGACCGTCATTTTACACTATAACAGCCGTCTTCTCTGCCATCATTCTTATCGCCACCGTGGTACACGTCACCACTCATGTCATTTGTTGAATACTGATTATTACTGTATTTGTTTATTTTAATACTGATTTATATGCATGTGTCATAACAAATGATCGATACGTAGTTAGATGTTAATCACAATATATGTGTAACGCGAATATGCACGAGTCGCTGTTTTTATTGCGGTCCAACCGCGCTCTTTAATTAATTAGATTATGATATTAGGCTTCATATTTTGACAACTGTCCTAGGGTTTGGTTTGATACTTAGATTAGGATTTGTATTATTTTATGATTAGGATCATCTACAATAACGTTAATTTGCTATATTAGGATTTTTTGTCTAATGACTCGAACAAGGGAAACTTCTATTTATTACTAGATTCAACGGTCATGTACTGGAAAATTTCATTCTTCTCAATTACCCGACCCAAATGAACCCATCTAAAAGAATGCAGTAAATTTCATTCTTCTCAATTGGAGTCCCTTTTCCTTTCATAAACCTCTTCACAATTTTGTTAAGGATATGTGTAAGATAAATTTACTAGCAGGAATAACTTTGAAACTAAAATTTACAGTCAACTACACAAAAACCAGTTCCAGAATCCTAATATAGCAAATTGTACGTAGATCCTAAGGGTCTAAACTTAGATGTGAGGAGCAACGTATAGTAATTAGTACGGTAACTTTGAAACAAGGGAATTTATTACTAGATTCAATGGTCAAGTACTGGAAAATTTCATTCTTCTCAATTACCTGACCCAAATGAACCCATCTAAAAGAATGCAGTAAATTTCATTCTTCTCAATTTGAGTCCCTTTTCCTTTCATAAACCTCTTCACAATTTTGTTAAGGATATGTGTAAGATAAATTTACTAGCAGGAATAACTTTGAAACTAAAATTTACAGTCAACTACACAAAAACCAGTTTCAGTACGTAGATCCTAAGGGTCTAAACTTAGATGTGAGGAGCAACGTACGGTAATTAGTACGTGTATAATCCTAATATAGCAAATTTACAGTCTCCCATACGTTAGGTCTCTTGTTCGAGTCATTAGACAAAAAATCCTAATATACCAAATTAACGTTAATGTAGATGATCCTAATCATAAAATAATACAAATCCTAATCTAAGTATCAAACCAAACCCTAGGACAGTTGTCAAAATATGAAGCCTAATATCATAATCTAATTAATTACCGCGCGCGGTTGGACCGCAATAAAAACAGCGACTCGTGCATATTCGCGTTACACATATATTGTGATTAACATCTAACTAAGTATCGATCATTTGTTACGCCACATGCATATAAATCAGTATTAAAATAAACAAATACAGTAATAATTAGCATTCAACAAATGACATGAGTGGTGACGTTTACCACGGTGGCGATAAGAATGATGGCAGAGAAGACGGCTGTTATAGTGTAAAATGACGCTCGCGGTCGCTGTTGCGGGTCCATTGAATTTGAATTGAGTATGAATTTGTTTTGTGATAGTGATGTAATGAAGGGAAACTTCTATTTATTACTAGACACTCTCGGGTATACTTCCACTCAAATAATAGTCACTTTGATGAGGATGAATCTGAGAAGAGATGAGTTGTTTATCGGTTTGGATTGATGATATATGATTTGATCTATGATAGAGTGATTTGAGGAAAGGTTTGGGAGAAGCAGATCTGAAGAAGAGAGGAGATGGGAGACGGATTGTTTTATGTGTGTGTATTAGGATTTACTACTGAGTAAAATTAGGGTAAGAGGCTGTTTGTTTTTTTTTTTGATGCCTCTTAATGCCTCTTAACGCCTCTTAACGACCCCTACCTCTTAATCGGTCAGACAATTTGGGCGTTCAGACCGTTTGTTTTTTTTTTCCCGTTCAGACGCAGTCAGAGGCAGTTAGATCTTAATGGTCTAGACTTGAGAGGGGTGTCTTAATGCCTCTTGTTGCCTCTTGTTGACACAAAAATAACCAAAAAAAAATTAGTACGAGCAAGCAAATGTGTGGTTCAAACATGAGTTTTTTTTCTTCCCGTACAGATGCGGTCAGATTCAGAGATTTACGCCTCAAATTCAGATTCAGATGTGCGGTTCAGATTCAGATTCAGAACCTCTTAAAAAACAAACACCACCTAAGTTTGTGTTATAAGAGGTGTTGGTTGGATACAATATAATTAGTCCCATAATGTAAATTGCAAATCGTCCCCTATGGTTTCTGTGTCAATCCGATCCACAAAACAAGCCCAAGAAGTCAAGTGGTCCAATTCATTAACTAAGATAATGGGCTATAAGCCCAAGTCTTTTAAATCAATCCACAAATTCAGTTTTCCGGCACTTTCCTTAATAACAAAAATAATTTATTAATTTATTAATTGTAGTTCTTTCTTTTTCTATATTCAAACTTATTTGAAATGAGCAATATTAATTATCACTTTTACCATGGGAAAAGATGAGGCGTCGCAATATTGGAAAGGAAGATAGATCCAAGTATGTATATTGATGCACGTTTTACGAGGGGCACAATTCTTAATTAAAGTTTTAATATTTGTTAACAAGTTTTTGAATATGTTTTAAGGTTGGTGAGTCAGGCTCAAACAAAGATGAAGGGCAAAATTCATGAAATTGCCGGCTCCCATGTTTCTTGCCGTGTGCTTCAGGTTAATAATAAGGATTTATTATGTTTAGCCTTTTCACATGCTTTTCTTTTACACATGTACTTATATAACCTTTTTTATGCTTTAGACTTGTGCTAAGTATTGTTCACAAGACGAAAGAAATGTTGTTTATCTGGAGTTGATTTTTCTTAGAGCCTTTATATTTTTTCTCTCTTTCTGATGTATCGTAATGGCCGATTCCATCGGTTATAATTGTAAAAAAAGTCAAAAAGATTTGTGGTCAATGAAAAAAGTAATTATGTAGTATTTGTTAGAGTTTGTGGATATTTATTAATATGTGTATGTCCGGTTTCGAACCCGAGACTTCGGGATTGCACACATTACGTATGAGTCTCAATGTATTAATAATTAATATAATGATTTATGATTAATTATTAAATCACAAATATTCATATGGTCGAACAAGAAAAGTTGAGGGGGTTGAATGTCGAATTTTGGAACTTGAGGTGGTATTGAACTCAAACTTGGAGAGCAAGTTTGGAGTGTATATAAACACCTCAAATGGCTCCATATGATCGACAATAAGATTAATCCCTAAAACGATTGACTTTTCAATCGACATTATTTTCCTTACCTACTGACAATCACAAACAGAAAAGAAGTCAATATATGCATGTGCATGTCCATGTCCTATTATTAAAACATGTACTGTGCATTCATATATATATATGCGCATGAATATAAGATCACTCTTTTATATTCATGTTATACGAACTGTGATGTGTCTCGATTCGATCATGTATTATTTAGAACATCAAACCCTAGTTGTTGTGATGTTTTATTTGTGATACATGAACCTAGCTTTTCACATTAAGACGCTAGTAATACGTGTGTACAAGAACGGAGTACAAGCTTCCTTTAGCTTGTTGTTACTTACCCTATTCGACTAAGGTGTAGTCGATCCACATAAACCCTAATTAGGGTTTATACCTTGTTCTTGATAGTGCACAAAAGGTACGCATCTATTTATTATTTTGTTAATTAATTATATGTTATTGTAGATCTTTCCGCTGTGCATACTTGTGATGATTATGTGTTTATAGTCTTTTATGATTCACATATTCCAACAGTGGCATCATGAGCCACGTTTTTAACATGTAATTAATTACTAAAAACCTTAAAAATTGAATCTTTATAGATACATGCAATGTTTAGCTAGGGTTTTTATTTTTATAAACCCTAATTTGTAAAAATTGGGTCGACACCCATTATTTATTTTTTAGGGTTTTAGTTTTTTGATTAAAACTTGTAGAAAACCCTAGGTTTGCATGCAATTTTTAGGGAATAATTAATGAATACCTTATGTGATGTCATTAATTATTAGATTGTGTACTATATAGGCTTGTAAATATGTGTTACATGATTTTAAGTGCTATATGGGATCCATGACAAAATCTTGCATGTTTTGTCATGGAATGTTTGTTGATTTAATTGCTACATGATTTTTAAGATAAATCTTAAATTAGGGAAGACCCTAATATATTAATTAAAATTGGTTATGTGCAATGTGCTATCTAATTAATCAAAACTTACGCGGCCAAGTTATTTGGCGTCTGTGGTCCATTGGGCACAATGAGCTCGAAAACCAATGGGAGTTTTATTAATTACATACATTAAAATTCACATAGATAATTAATAGGATTTATCAAAAAGGTTTGCATGTGGCTATATGATATTGTTAATGATCATATATGTGTTATTGAGTGTTTATTTATTTTTTATAAATTACTTGTTCTTTGTGTGTTTAATTATGATGGATTGTAACAACAAAGAGGGTAATTTTTCAAATAAAAATAAATGAACCTAATAACTATGAAACCTTTGTAGTAAACTATTTAATTGCCAAGTCTTATGTGCCGACAGTGGTTCGCTTCGCACGGTAATTTGCTCCCAGGCGAGACTAGCAATTAATAATTTACTACATAAATGTTTTAAGCTTTAAATCTTAAAGTTTTTAATTGATTGATGCGACTGTACAAAAGTGGTCGAAGCGGCGGACCTAATATTGACAAACTATAAAGTGGGTATAAGGAGGCTTGACATTAAATTGTCATCCGAAAGGGGCGCGTTTTTAATCGCCTTAGGGTGAACGTTTGCTCCTCCGCTCGCCTGTGCGTCAATATTAGACTTACCAAGTACACCATGATAAAGTACGAAGCATCTTAAGGCAATGTTGTAAGTTTCTCAACGCCATCAATTAAAATTTTGTTGATTTTAAGCTGCGAATTGGTAAATGGTTTTTGTAGAAAACATATGATACAAAGATGAATGCATGACATCTTTGTACATATTTTTTGATAACATACATCAAAAATTTTATACCCTTAAAAATTTAAGTAATATGCCATCCAACTACAAAAAGGAACACCTAAGGTTTCATCCTACATCACTAGCAGCCAAAGCTGAATGTTGATGTTCAAAGGGTGGTTGTCTAAGGGTAAATTGAGTACTTTCGTTGCTAGCAGCCAAAGCTGAATGCAATGAAACGACGTCAATTTACAGTTTCTTAAGTTGGTGAACTTAATTGGGCACTTTCATTACTAGCAGCCAAAGCTGATGTAATGGGACGGCGCCAAGGCATAAAGATTTGGGGATGAAACATGTTTACATTTTGCAACTGATGTTGGCAATATAATGTAAGTCCCATGATTCTAGGAATTGCAATTGTATATTGGCAATTGCGTGTAGCTCTACCTTATTGAGTACTTTCATTGCTAGCAGCCAAAGCTGATGTGATGAAACGACGTCAATTTGGATCCTAATTTTCAATGAAAATTAAATGGTGAAATTTTATTTACCGTGGGTGTTTAATTTTCTTGAAAAGTTATTATCAAAAATACTAAATTGAATTTTGAAAATTCTTTTAATGTATTTAATGCAACGTTAAAACCGTAAACATGGGATATTCTTTTAGTAGTAAATTGATCTACACCCGTAGGGGTTTTGGATAGAGTTAATTTTTGCTGAAAAGAATAAACCGAGTTCACTTTCCGTGTGAAGAGTAAGACTTAATCCTATTCCTTTTCATGAGTGAGAAAGGTATAATAGGATAATAAGAATTGTCTAAATTCTAAGAAATAACTCATGGCGAATTTCTTAAGAAATTGCATGGTTAGGAGTTATTAAAAAAATTAGAAGCTAGACTAATTACCGCGTAATTGGTAAAAGGCAAACTAGAGTGTTTGATCTAGTTGTTATGCTTTAACCATTTAAAGGTGCTACATACCATGATGGGGATGGTAGACCTAACTAAGGAAGAAATTGCATACCAAATTCTTTCAAGTTAATTGCATTGATGGATATTCCATCATTCACAAAGTAGAATACATTTTTGAAGTACCTTAGTAGCTCTTACGTAAGGGATTCATCAAAGGTGTAGGAAAGTAAACAACACGCTGTTTGCTTTTACTGGTGATGCAACACTTACAATGTTGTCAAATCCAGTGGGAGCATTGTGTTGTAATTAACTGAATAATGAGTTCATGTAGTGATCTTAAATTCAGTGGGAGCTACAAGTCTTGGTAGTTACCCGGATTATCTCTAGAATTTCTTGAGATAAAATACTTTCCAATTATAGACACTTGTGGTATTAAGGATAGTCGTGTACGTTTTCCTTACTAGACGAGGTGATTCTATATCTACTTATATCTATGACACAATCATATTGATCAAATAAGCAAACTATTGACGTTTTGTTTATATGATACGTGATGTTGTTCCATGCACAAGTGGGAGAAATCTTATTGTGTGCAAGCAACAACATAAAGGAATATGATTTAAAGGGATCTCTTGACTGCAAGGTCAGAGATTGATGTTCTAATGTGTTTTATACACATTCTAATTTGTAGAACACTTGAAGTTAATATCTACTTTCATTACTAGATATTAATGACAAGGTAAATTACATACTTTTATTTTATCAGCCTCAGCTGATGTGATTAAACTATGTTAATTTACAAGTTTCTAAAATTAGATAATTATTAGAACAAGTGTCGATATGATAATAAGACTACTTCAAATGCAAATATTTATGTATTGTTGTAATGACATAAATAAATGAAGTAATCTTATACTACTTCATATTTAGATGTTTATGTATTCTTGGAATGACATAAATATATGAAGTAAATAAATTAACTTGAAATACTATTGAAACCAAGTTGTGGGTTTCATAATTACTTTAGTTATGCATATTTGTATTTTGTATAAAGATATAAATATGAAGTCTTTTAATATAAGACTTATAATAAAGTAAGACGTTATCTTGTTATGTATTTTTTTAAGATATATACAAGAAGTCATTGAGTTGATCAATGATTTATAACGTAGATTGGGATTATAACAGTTTATGTCTTTTTGGTAAGACATAGATATTAAGTGGCTTGGACAATAAGGCACTTATGTTATAAATTATGCAATTAGCTTGGAAATCTATTGTACCATTAAATTGACTTAGTTGGTAAATAGGTAAGCCAAAACGAAATATATTTATCTTACATATTGTAAGATTAACTTACAATATTAATCCTAATGAAATACATAAGTTTATGGTATGTTCAGTTAGGAAAATCAAACTCTTGAAAAATTGTTTGATTAAAGATAATTATATCTTCTAATCTTCCTAAAAGATATCAAGGTTAGAAAATTGAGTATGGATTAGATATACTCAATTTGACTCCAACCTAGAAGATTAATAAGACACCATTTAATATGGAATGTGATCAATCACATTAAGTCTTAAAATTGAAGTTCAGAATTTGTTAAACTACTTGTTGGGTAGGTTATTAACAAATTAAGGTTAGGAACTGTCAATTTGTATCTGTAAAGTCCCAAAAGAGAACAATTTTGTGTTGCTCTATTTGCTAAGCATTTATAGGTAATCTATAAATTGCAAAAGGCGAGTGGGAGTTTTATCTTCAAAGATAAAAATTACAAGATACATAATCTTCTAAATACGCTAGCAAAATCATAATGAGGATTTAACATGTTAGTGTTAAATCTCAAGATGATGGAATTCTTATTCATAGATACGCAAGGATATCTCAAATATTTGTAGAATATGTTGAAGGTTATGAGTTACAGGATCGTGATATGCCTGTTAATAAATTGCAAATGTTTATTTGGCAAATTACTCATACTATGAATAATTAGATGCAGTCCAATAAGATAACTAGTTTAGAAACGTAGTTGATCTTGAACTCTATAGTTACACTATAGAAAGGAAATGAATTTCTACAATGGAAATAAAAATCCTAGAGATTTAAAATTCTTGTGTAGAAATCATAATAGACAAATTTGTATACGTATTTAATATGTGAAAAGATTATCAATCACAATTAAGCAATTAAATGTGATTGAAATTCTTTCTAAGCACATTAAATATATAAAGATTATGATTGTCATTATTAGTTTCATTTATATGAAATTAATAATGGAATGTCAAAACTCCTTCTTGGATAATTACTTGAGCGAGGACGAAAAGTAATTGAAAGAAGTGTTTGAATTCAAATAATATTTAGTAGTATACAAAATGCAAATCATTTGTGAATGGATTAATGCATGCATCTAGAAGATATACTTATTTTTAGTTATTAAATCTGGTTTTGATTTATAATTAAAATTAAGATATTTCTTAATATTCCTGAAAGCTAGTGGGAGTGATATATTTATTTTCTTATTTCATATATGTTGTATAACATATGGGAAGTAACATTCCATTGACGTTAACATTAAATGTTAAGTCTTAGTTTGGAATTAAACTTCACGTAGAAATTTAGAAAATAAGACCTTGGAATATATGTTTATTATCATAAACATAAGCGGTAAAAATAACTGATTCTAAAAGAACATGATATTCTATTAGAAGATCTAGATAGAAACATATCTTTGAAAAGATATGACATGAATAAATCTAAGGTTGACAAAAGGATTATTCATGTACATCATGTTGCTTGTTGTATCATGCTTGAATGAAAGATGATTGACAACATTAATATCTAATTATAAATTATTAGATAGTTAAGTGTAATGGATATAGTTTAGAATTTACATCCTCAGCCTGGATTTGCTCCAAATTCTAAATGTGAACCATATGGCAAATTATTGCTTAATTGATATTGTGGTCAAATCTTGAAGGATTTGAAGATATCAAACATTACACGATGAATGTTAAAAGTTTACGGTACTTTAAAAGAGCATATTGTTGTTTGGATACAATGATGCTAGTAAGATTGAGATGACACTCAATGCTAGTCATGGTGGGAGCTCATCCTTATTAGGAGACCATGTATACTAGTTATGCTCAATATGAGCATAGTTGCATTATACATAAAGAATTAGAATACTTTAACTACAAGGTTTGGTAGTTTAATTGTCATAAATTCGTGAATGAGGATGTCACGCATTTTATGAAGTATGTGGCAATATCTAGATAGATGAATGCACACATACAAGAATTTCATTATTGAAATAAGTATTCTCAAAATTCCGATAGATCAACATTAGTTGATTTATGCCTTGTCAACAAGTATGTGGAACATGACTTGTGGCATAATTCACTAATGAGAATTGTCATGCATTGATCTAGTTAGTATTTGGATAAGGGATATTAAAGCAATATTATTTTAATGAAATAAAGTGCGGATAACGTTTATTATCATTTATTAATATTGTATCTTATATTTGCATGTTTAAATCCGTGAATAACTTATGTTATTCTAAATTGTCCATTGTCGATTAATGATATGGGAATATCATTAAATAAAGACAAATGTGAGGATTGGTAGAATGTACTGTAAGGTTGAGACACCAATATCACATGATATTCAATATTGGATAAATTGAATATAGGACTTATCCCAACCACATGATTATACTTTATGGATCGTCGTCATTAAGTAAATCATGAATATTTATCCTCAGACTTGAGATACCAAGTAACTGCCAAGGATGTAGCTCATTTTCTGTAAGATAGTCTAATGCTATCCGTAACAGGTAGTTATAAGGGCTATTTTCGGAGGTGATGCAAAGTTCGAGGGTCACGCTCGTAGTCAATAAAGGATTTGTTCCTTCAAATTTGTTTTGAAGTATAATACTGCTCGGCCACTCGTAGGATTGACAAGATGTTTGCGTGGCCACGCCCAAAGTCTATCTGGAAGACGTTCAGATGATTTGGTAATCTTGATCAATTATGTATAAACGAGAAACTAATTGTTAATTATGGAATGACCAAGATCCATATCCATATTAACACGGTATTAGAAACAAAAGGATAAGTATGATGATTAAATTCATCACGTGGTTTTTCCAGGAAAACCATACTCGGTTCGATCTGGGGGCATTGGGATCTGTTAAGCTAGACTAGCCCATGTCATTACGATATTAATGAATATCCAAGTGGGAGCTGTTAGAGTTTCTGGATATTTATTAATATTTGTATGTCCGGTTTCGAACCCGAGACTTCGGGATTGCACACATTACGTATGAGTCTCAATGTATTAATAATTAATATAATGATTTATGATTAATTATTAAATCACAAATATTCATATGGTCGAACAAGGAAAGTTGAGGGGGTTGAATGTCGAATTTTGGAACTTGAGGTGGTATTGGACTCAAACTTGGAGAGCAAGTTTGGAGTGTATATAAACACCTCAAATTGCTCCATATGATCGACAATAAGATTAATCCCTAAAACGATTGACTTTTCAATCGACATTATTTTCCTTACCTACTGACAATCACAAACAGAAAAGAAGTCAATATATGCATGTGCATGTCCATGTCCTATTATTAAAACATGTACTGTGCATTCATATATATATATATATATGCGCATGAATATAAGATCACTCTTTTATATTCATGTTATACGAACTGTGATGTGTCTCGATTCGATCATGTATTATTTAGAACATCAAACCCTAGTTGTTGTGATGTTTTATTTGTGATACATGAACCTAGCTTTTCACATTGAGACGCTAGTAATACGTGTGTACAAGAACGGAGTACAAGCTTCCTTTAGCTTGTTGTTACTTACCCTATTCGACTAAGGTGTAGTCGATCCACATAAACCCTAATTAGGGTTTATACCTTGTTTTTGATAGTGCACAAAAGGTACGCATCTATTTATTATTTAGTTAATTAATTATATGTTATTGTAGATCTTTCCGCTGCGCATACTTGTGATGATTATGATACTTGTGATGATTATGTGTTTATAGACTTTTATGATTCACATATTCCAACATGTTTTAAGTTTGTTATTCAAACAAATACGTTTACTTTCATTTCAATCTGACCCACACACTAATTGTTGACCCGTTACCCAAACCTACCAGCCATAATATGTAAACTGACTGTTGGTGCAAAACTATTTTACAGTGCCAAGGTGGTATGCACATACTTGGAAACCACGGATCCTAAGGTGCTTAAGTTAGCAAAGAAAGAATTGCAGCCTTTACTGAAAGAAGGTGTACTTAAGTTACCCAAGCATAATCAACCAAAAAAATCAGTCTAAACAACTGAGCCAGATGAGTCCAGAACTAGGCATGTATTGCGGTTTTACTTGCTTCACAGAATTATAGTCTGAACTATATGCCATAAGAAGATGGTAGTTTAAGTTTGTAAACAACATGTTTATGCTATAATTTGCAAGTCAAAGTTTTGTTTTTTCTTAATCATTATTTTGATATGACCTTATTCCATGTACTCAACATTTGACGCTATACATGGTTTTTGTAGACAAGTTACCTCGCTCCGGCAGGATTGGGTATTGTTGTCGTAGTTATGGACTAGTAACTGTCTTCTATCATCTTTTTTTTGAAAAATGTTTTGATTGTTCAAAACTTAGAAGTAGACGCTTATTTCAGGATAAATCAAAAGAGAAAGGTTGACATCTAATCTGAAATGAAATTACATTTAATTGTGAATCTTTTCCCTGACATTTTAGCATTAGTTATTTCCTATTTTAATTTGTCAATTCCATTCTATTACTTGTGAATAAATGTCACATTATCTCACTTTAAACGAGCTAGGTAACTTTAAAGTAACTTGATTTATTACCACATACAACAACAACAACACCCAATCCCGCCGAGCAAGGTATGGGGGAGGTGGGATGTAGAAAGTCACACCCCTACCCGAGGGTAGAGGGGCTGCTTCTAGAAAGACCTCCGGATGTAGGAGACAAAGACATAAAAGAAAGCAAATAAACAAAACAAAACAACCACATAGACAAAGAACACACAAGCAGGCATAGACACATATGCATACCGATCGACAAAGAAACAAAGGAGCATGCAAGCATAAATAAGGAAAAACGGTGCTACATGCACGTAAAGAACAAAAATCAAAGAGGTTCAAAAAAGATAAAGCACAACAGACAAATAAGAGCAAAGCATCCAAAACGCATAAGATTATATAGAAATTTAATCCTATGTCGTACGTAAAAGTTTGGAATGGACATATATATAAGTTTATACATGAAGGTAAGAAGAAATGGAACGCAGACACGTTATAATGGAAGTATAATAAGTGCTTTCCACTACAACAAAAAGGAGAACGGGCGACCAGCTTTTTTGCGGGGACGCTTCCGTCCCCGCGGAAAGTCGCTAAACGACAAAAAATTGCTGAGCTGGCGCAAAGTCTCGCTGACCAGTTATAAAATTTTCAACGCCACTTTTCCGCGGGGACATGTCCCCGCAGAAAGTCTTTTACATATTGGCCAAAGTTTGACCAAAATTAGAGCGCTTAATTCTTCCCGCTTTTTTTTCCCGCTCTACTTTCTGCGGGGACATGTCCCCGCAGAAAACAAAGATGTATATTTTTAATTTTTCGCGGGGACATATCCCCGCTGAAAACGTTAAACATTTTGGCTCCAAAAAGATAAGTTAATTACCGCGAAAATTTAATGTCTTTTGGCGGGGACATGTCCCCGCTGAAAGTATTCCCGCCAAATTTTTCTTTTACCCCGCCAATTTTTTACTTATATATATCGTATAATGAATTTATCACAAAACACGTAAATTATCACAAAAAAACACACATAACAATGGATGGTTTAACGCCGGAACAGGAATGGTCAAAGGCTTTATCACACGAGCTCCTGTATAATGAAATTATACTTCATTGGGGCTGGGAAATTTTTGATGAATATGGTTCTTATGAGAACTGTGCACCGTGGCAGAGAGACAAGATTCTGGAATGGTTGAGGAGAAAGCCGTACTATAGAGAGTATTTGGAAGAGCTAGATGCTGCTGAAGCTCAACGTGCTGCTGAAGCTCAACGTGCTGCTGAAGCTCAACGTATCAAGGAAATGAGAGCAAGGAAGGGAAAAGATGGTGCGAGTTCCAGCAAAGCGGGAAGTAGCCGCAAAAAAAAAATAAACGGGTTGTTTCGTTTGGTTGTCGAGTTGTTTAGTTTGAGTTGTTTCGTTTGGTTGTCGAGTTGTTTAGTTTGAGTTGTTTCGTTTGGTTGTCGAGTTGTGTAGTTTGAGTTGTTTCGTTTGGTTGTCGAGTTTTTCGTTTGAGAACTCTTGCGTATTTTAAATAAAATGTTTGCCTTCGTGTTTGTTAATTGTGATATTGTTTCTTCAAATAAGGTCATAAACCCAAACACCCTTTTGGTGTAGGAAATAAGCAATCCCAAACACCCCTCTTTAGACAGCATAAACCAAACGGCCCTTGTGGGCTGCTGTTAACAAAACAACATAAACCAAACGGCCCTGTTTGGACAACATAAACCAAACGGCCCCTTATGGTTGAATCTTGATGGATACTTAAGTTTTCACAGCAACAACAACATCATTGGAACATTTTAAAGCGTACGAATTAAAAATATAAAGCACGTTCGACATCAGTTTTCATAACAACAACAACATTTTATTAAACAACAACAATAACACAACAAACAACAACAACGACAATAACAGCAACAACAACAACAATAACAGCAACAACAACAACCTACATACGAAGATTTCCCATATCACCTAGCATGTCATTATAAAGGTCATGAAATAAGGCAGCTGAATCAGTTGTGTGTTTGTCTGGATGCATATACACTTCTAGCATTTTATTGAGTACCATTATCTGGTGATTCAGTTTGATGCAGTTTGAGCACTCTGTATTTCCAGGACTCGATGTTGAAGGTCCTGCAGTGTAACGAGTTGGAGTTATGGATGATCTTGCGGAATGAGTTGGAGGCGTTAAAGCTCCAAGAAAACCGGTCATTTTGGCTAGTCGTTCCTCCTTCCATAAAAAAAAATCGCATCCATACTCCTTTGTCCCACCCTGTTAAAGAGTAAAAACTATTATTTTTAACAACTAACCAAATTATTTATATAACACACAAAAAAGTATGTAATTATTCACCTTTGATAAAGGACACGCATAGTATTGTTTACCAAGGGAGTAAGGTTTATGCGATTCTCGCAGAATTACGTCTCCTCGTTTACAAGGACAAGCAAAAGCTTCAAATTCCGCCATCTTTACCATGATAACAGTGTGTGTTTGTGGTTGTGAGGTTAAGTGGTTTTAAGTATAAGAGGTTGCGAAGTTGTGTGGATAAAATGTTAGTATATAAGAGCAGGTCTTGGTGGGAAATTTTTGGCGCCAGCATTTTGGTGGGAAAGTTTTGGTGGGAAAATTTTGGTGGGAAAGTTTTGGTGGGAAAGTTAAACATCTCGTGTGTAACCATAACATCTCGGCTCGTTCGTTAAACATCTCGTGTGTAACCATAACATCTCGGCTCGTTCGTTAAACATCTCGTGTGTAACCATAACATCTCAGCTCGTTCGTTAAACATCTCGTGTGTAACCATAACATCTCGGCTCGTTCGTTAAACATCTCGTGTGTAACCATAACATCTCGGCTCGTTCGTTAAACATCTCGTGTGTAACCATAACATCTCGGCTCGTTCGTTAAACATCTCGTGTATAACCATAACATCTCGGCTCGTTCGTTAAACATCTCGTGTGTAACCATAACATCTCGGCTCGTTCGTTAAACATCTCGTGTGTAACCATAACATCTCGGCTCGTTCGTTAAACATCTCGTGTGTAACCATAACATATCGGCTCGTTCGTTAAACATCTCGTGTGTAACCATAACATCTCGGCTCGTTCGTTAAACATCTCGTGTGTAACCATAACATCTCGGCTCGTTCGTTAAACATCTCGTGTGTAACCATAACATCTCGGCTCGTTCGTTAAACATCTCGTGTGTAACCATAACATCTCGGCCCGTTCGTTAAACATCTCGTGTGTAACCATAACATCTCGGCTCGTTCGTTAAACATCTCGTGTGTAACCATAACATTCGGCCGTTCGTTAAACATCTCGTGTGTAACCATAACATCTCGGCTCGTTCGTTAAACATCTCGTGTGTAACCATAACATTCGGCTCGTTCGTTAAACATCTCGTGTGTAACCATAACATCTCGGCTCGTTCGTTAAACATCTCGTGTGTAACCATAACATCTCGGCTCGTTCGTTAAACATCTCGTGTGTAACCATAACATCTCGGCTAGTTCGTTAAACAACTCGTGTGTAACCATAACATCTCAGCTCGTTCGTTAAACATCTCGTGTGTAACCATAACATCTCGGCTCGTTCGTTAAACATCTCGTGTGTAACCATAACATATCGGCTCGTTCGTTAAACATCTCGTGTGTAACCATAACATCTCGGCTCGTTCGTTAAACATCTCGTGTGTAACCATAACATCTCGGCTCGTTCGTTAAACATCTCGTGTGTAACCATAACATCTCGGCTAGTTCGTTAAACAACTCGTGTGTAACCATAACATCTCAGCTCGTTCGTTAAACATCTCGTGTGTAACCATAACATCTCGGCTCGTTCGTTAAACATCTCGTGTGTAACCATAACATCTCGGCTCGTTCGTTAAACATCTCGTGTGTAACCATAACATCTCGGCTCGTTCGTTAAACATCTCGTGTATAACCATAACATCTCGGCTCGTTCGTTAAACATCTCGTGTGTAACCATAACATCTCGGCTCGTTCGTTAAACATCTCGTGTGTAACCATAACATATCGGCTCGTTCGTTAAACATCTCGTGTGTAACCATAACATCTCGGCTCGTTCGTTAAACATCTCGTGTGTAACCATAACATCTCGGCTCGTTCGTTAAACATCTCGTGTGTAACCATAACATCTCGGCTAGTTCGTTAAACAACTCGTGTGTAACCATAACATCTCAGCTCGTTCGTTAAACATCTCGTGTGTAACCATAACATCTCGGCTCGTTCGTTAAACATCTCGTGTGTAACCATAACATCTCGGCTCGTTCGTTAAACATCTCGTGTATAACCATAACATCTCGGCCCGTTCGTTAAACATCTCGTGTGTAACCATAACATCTCGGCTCGTTCGTTAAACATCTCGTGTGTAACCATAACATATCGGCTCGTTCGTTAAACATCTCGTGTGTAACCATAACATCTCGGCTCGTTCGTTAAACATCTCGTGTCTAACCATAACATATCGGCTCGTTCGTTAAACATCTCGTGTCTAACCATAACATATCGGCTCGTTCGTTAACATCTCGGCTCGTTCGTTAAACATCTCGTGTATAACCATAATATCTCGGATCGTTCGTTAAACAACTCGTGTATTAGGTAAAAGTGATGTAAATAATTTTAAAAAGTTTTAAATTAATAAAATATCATTTTGAAAATTTTTAGTTAAATTTAAAAGAATTAATATTCATTTTAAAAGTTTTAAATTAATTAAAAATAATTTACAAAATACTTTCAGTGGGGACATGTCCCCGCAGAAAGATTTCCCAAAAAAAATAAATTTTCCCTCGTAGCATTTACTTTATCCCGCCAAAGGGTTTGGCGAATTTTTTTTACTTTCCGCGGGGACATGTCCCCGCAAAAAAGTGTGATTAAAATATGCATTTATATTCTGCGGGGACATGTCCCCGCAGAAAGTAATTCCTAAAACTTGCCCTTATTAGTTATCACAGATCAAACACTTAGAAAAAAAAAAAAAAAAACACTCATCTGCTTCTCTGCTAGATCTGCTTCCACAACACAACCACGATCTCCACCACCACAGCACCATCTCTACCAGCACCACCACAACACCACCATCTCCACCACCACCACCACAACACCACCATCTCCACCACCACCCACACTCGCACCACTGTGCACATCTTTCCTCCCCCTCTCCCGTTTAATTCTTTCCTCCCCCTCCTCTCCCGTTTAATTCTTTTCTCCACCATCTCCACCACCACCCACATCTTTCCTCCACCATCTCCACCACCACCCACACTCGAACGAAGGTGAGTAATTTTAGCTTTTTTTATTTTTTTAATTTTCGTTATCTTTTTAATTTGTTATTTGTTTTTAATTTTTTGTCATTTGTTAATTTTTGTTAATTTCTTGATTTGTTTTTTTTTTTTTTTTTTTTTTTTTTTTTTTTTTTTTATGTTAATTTTTTGAGGTATACTTGCTGCTGAGAACGGAAGAGGAGTACGTAAGGCCGAGACCCGAAGCCGAGAACCAAGAAGCCGAGACCAGGTTTATGTTTAATTTTTTTTTTTACCGGGGACATGTCGCCGCCAAAAGTTTATAGTCATTAGTTTATGTTTATGTAATTTTTTTAGCTGACTTGCTGTCTGAGACCGAGACCACAGTCGAGAGCAGCCTACTGTCAAGACCAGCCGAGAGCAACCATATTCGGTACGTTTTTTTTGTTTGCGTGCTGTGTTTGTTAAGTGATGTTATGTGGGAGTGAGGCAGCCTGGTATTGAGTTAGGAACATAGTCGTGCATTTTTTAGCTACATAAGGTGGAAGTTAAGATAGCTGGGCTTTTTGTAACGGCTGTAAGAGCCAAAATGGGATCAGTTAGTTAAAATTAGAAACAATTAGTATTGTTTGTACCAAACATGAATTATGAATAAGTACTTGATGAATGTGTCCCATGAAATGAGAAAGGAAGAGTAGTGATTCTGTTAGATTATCTACAAATCAAAAAGTCAAAGACAATGTCAAGTAGGTTCGTTTTCAGGTTTGAAACTGGCATAATAGAGTTATTGATGCGAAGTTTATGTATAATCAGAAATTTTGACAAGTAATATATGTAGAGTAAATCTTTTGATATATATGAACATGACCCGTATCAATTTAAGTTTAAAAAGTACCAAGTTGGTGAATATATGAAAATGAATGTATTTGGTATACCTTTGATAATGTATTTGGTATGCGTTTGTGAATATATGAAAATGAATGTACGAATATGTTATGTGCTTATAATTTTTTTATCTAATTGTGTTAGACTATTATAAATGATTTTAGGAATTTAGTGATTAATTTCGGAAAGTCCCCGTCCGAAGTTAATCATCCCATAGAAAACCCGTCCGAAATTAATTTATTAGAAATTAATTTCGGAAAGTCCCCTGTTTGGGACTGCTTTTTGAATGTTTTGTCTCATTTAGGATATGAATGCGTATAATTGATTTACTATTTGTGAAAATTTCGACAGTGTTTCCCCTTTACTCCTACGAATATGTCTTTAATGCACATATTTGGGGAGTTGAGGGGAAATGCTGCCGAAATTTTCTCAAATAGTAAATTCAGTTATACGCATTCATGTATGAGACGAAACATTCAAAGAGTGGGTTAGGATTGCCTTCCATAGTTGGATTAGGTGAACAAAACGCACAACTCGTGATTCCACCTTTATGTATTTATGTGTAGATTTTTTTGAACATGCTTAATTCTAAATAATTATTTATTGCATCATTAAAACGCAGTTATGCCAATTGATAAGAGTTGGGTCTCTAAACCTCGTTCTAGCCTCGAATTTCTAAAAGGTCTTAGAGCTTTTTGCGAGTATTGCAAGTCTTTTGTGAATATTGATGGGAATGTTAAATGTCCATGTAAATATTGTCATAACATTGGTTGGGTAAAATACGAAGAGTTGTTTAATCACATAATGTCATACGGTTGGGACCAAAGTTATACGAAATGGTTTAATCACGGTGAACCGAATGAGCAGACAGTAGTACCCACCACGAATCAACATGGGAGTGATATGGCCGAGTTCCTTCATGATATTTGTCCGAATAACGATCAAAATGAGACAACTGAAGGAAATATTGGCGAGACAAACGAGCCAACTCCTCAACGTAACGAGTTTGAAGAGTTACTCGCCACTGCCAACGAGCCACTATACCCGGGCTGTAATTGGATGTCTTCATTGGACTTTATGGCAAAGTTTACGAACATCAAGGTCAAAGGTAAAATGAGTGACACCACATTTAACGAAACCCTAAAATTTCTCAAAGAATGTTTCCCACCCGCTCTAGGATACAAAATCCCATTGTCATACTATGACATAAAGAAAACATATAAAACGATCGGGTTAGGATACGAATCCATACATGCTTGTGTAAATGACTGCTTTTTATATCGGGGGGCGGGTAACGAAGATTTGCAGAATTGTCCCATCTGCGATGCTAGTAGATGGAAAGACAAGAACACACTGGGGAAGAAAGTTCCTAACAAGGTGTTGCGTTATTTTCCTATCATTCCTAGACTACAGCGTTTGTACAAGTCGACCCACACTGCAAAACATATGACTTGGCATGCTTCTGGGCAGTCTACGGAGGACGGTAAGATGCAACACCCGGTTGATGGTCAATTATGGAAGAAATTTGACGTGAAGTATTCTAAAGAATTTTCCTATGAAAAAAGAAACGTCCGATTAGGGTTGGCTGCTGATGGTTTCAATCCGTACGGCAACCTTAGTCAGTCTTACAGCATGTGGCCGGTCATATTAACAACGTACAATACGCCTCCCTGGATATGTATGAGAGAGACTTCTCTTATGTTGACGTTGTTAATTCCGGGCCCTAAATCACCTGGGAAGGACATAGATATTTACTTGAGGCCTTTGATTGAAGACCTAAAGATTCTATGGAAAGATGGAGTCATGACTAGGGATGCTGCCACTGGCACTGAATTCTGTATGAGAGCAGCGCTTTTATGGACTATCAATGACTTTCCCGCTCGAAGTAGTTTGTCTGGGTGGAGTGGGCAAGGTTACTTGGCTTGTCCGACATGTAATATGGACACTCCATCTGCTCGCGTGTTAGGCAAAACCGCTTATGTTGGTCACAGAAGATTCTTAAAAACGACCAATAAATGGCGGAAAAATAAACGGGCATTCTATACTCGGGACGATGATCCTAGACAACCTCCTAGAAAATTTACCAGTGGTGACATCTTGAATCAACTTAGGAGATTGCCTAAACGTACCCCGGGGAAACATCCAAGTTTTGGGGGTGCGAAGAAAAAACGTGATCCTGTTCGCGAATTGAATTGGACCAAAGAATCAATTTTCTACGAGCTAAAGTATTGGTCTTTTCTTACACTAAAACACAATTTAGATGTCATGCATATCGAAAAAAATGTGTGTGAGAGTGTGTTGGGTACTTTGTTAATGAATGACAAATCGAAAGACACCAACAAGGCAAGACAAGACTTAGAAAATTTGCAAATTCGTGAAGAGTTGTGGCTCGTCAACAAAGGAAACGGGAAGTGCTCTAAGCCTCATCCCACGTACTCTTTCACAGCTGAAGAAAGAAAACAATTCTGTCAATTCATCAAAGGTACGCGTTTTATTTCAAAATTTATTTGTTCCAATTCTTTTCGCGTATCCATTTCGACGACTTACTCTTTTTTTTTTGTCAATTCATCAAAGGTGTGAAACTACCTGATGGGTTCGGATCTAACTTCAAGCATAAAGTGACCGACAATGATAGCAACATAACAGGCTTGAAGGCTCATGACTGTCACATAATGATGCAGCGGTTGCTTCCTGCTGGACTTCAAAATTACTTGAAGGACCAAACCACCGCAACACCAATAATCGAGCTTTGTTCATTCTTCAAACAAATATGCGCTCGAACTTTGATGGTGGATGACATGCTGAAAGCTAAAGAACAACTCATCAATATTTTGTGCAGTTTCGAGCAAATTTATCCTCCTGCTTTTTTTGACATAATGATTCACTTGGTTATTCATCTACCCGAAGAGGCTATTGAAGGCGGGCCTGTTTACATGAGGTGGATGTATCCATTTGAAAGATACATGAAAAAGCTCAAGAATTATGTCAGAAATAAAGCTAAGCCCGAAGGTTCAATAGCGGAGGGTTATATTGCTGATGAAGCATTAACTTTCTGTTCGCATTATTTCCGGGGTGTTGAGACGAGATTTAATCGTCCTGACCGGAATGAGGACGGTCCAAGCCCAACAAGTCAATTTCAGGTGTTTCGATCAATAGGTAAACTGAATGGCAAGCAATCATTGATCCGGGTTCAACCAGACACAATGAAGAAAGTAGTATGGTATGTACTACACAACAGTGATGAAATCGACCCGTACGTGAACGAGTACGAGAGGTACGCGTTTTATTTCAAAATGTGTTTTACGTGAGTTATTATTCGACGACTTATTCTAATATCATGAACGTTTACAGGGCATTTCCTGGCAATGATATACAAGAAGGATTTCCTGGCTGGTTTGGGAGCAAGGTAGACTTATTGTATGTATTACCCTGTAAAAATAACGACTATTACTCATCTATATCTATTCTTAACTTTTTCATAGATTCGTGAATTAAAAGTAAAGAATGACCCAAGTTGTACTTCCGAGTTATTCGCTTTGGCTTGTGGACCAGCATGGACTGCAGTCTCAGTCGACTCTTGCGTAGTCAACGGTGTGAAGTTTATCGTACACGACCGTGATTTATGTCGTTCAACTCAAAACAACGGAATTTCAACTCCTAATCCTAGCGGAGGAATGTATTATGGCCAGCTTGAAGAAATTCTCGAGTTTTTGTATGTTCCGTTCAAGGTTGTGCTGTTCAAAGTCAAATGGTTCGACACTAATAACGAGGGTCGCATAAAACGTTGTACATATAGAAATAACATTACACAAATTATGACAGACCGTGTATCGTTTCAAAATGAACCATACATTCTTGCAACACAAGCAACACAAGTCTTTTACCTTGATTTCCCGGGTAAACGTGGTAGTTTGAAGGCCGTCCAAGATTCTTATCATCGAAAGATTTGGAACCCGGATATAATCGTGGTAGAAGACAATCAAGATGTTGTACATGACAACAACTCATCACATGTCACACTCTCTGCTGAGTTGGAAAACTTGAATTATAGCACCATAGATATAGATGTCCAGCCAGCGGAAGTTGAGGCACCACCAGCACCAATTATCACTGATGTCGACGACGACGATGATATTGATTATGATGACCACATTCCTCATGATTTAGCATCTGATCATGAAGACCACGTCGATGGTGAAGATGAAGCTGGCACTAATAATGATGATTTTTATCTTAGTGATGTAGGAGATTGATCTCAAATTGTAATTTGTTAAACGACACTTATTTTAATGAAATTGTTATCGAGTTGTTAAATGTGTTTATTTATTTATTTATTTGATTATTTGTTATTATCTTTTTTGGTTTATATTGTTATTTATTTGAATGTGTGTATATATATGCGTATATGTGTTTCTTCACTAATTTCTATGTTCTAGTACAGATGGCGGATGTTATAGCGACAAGCCATGGTGGTGATGGGGGTCACGAGCCACCCCGGGGTCCGGCGAGGAGGATAGGCACAAATTGCGAGCGTAAGAATTTCTCCTTTATTTTAATTAAACTTGATCATTATTTGAAATTGATAACTTGTTATTTTATGTCACCATCACTTTAATTTGATTACTTGCAGGCTCTAGCTCGAGAGCTCCCAGGCCTAAGCCGATGAAGCCTGGGTCAAAAATCGGGAAAGAAGGGAAGGTGGTTCGTGGTCCCTCCAAGAACACAGCATTAATCGCCATGCGTAATGACACTGGCCGCCCAGTCTCTATCAGATTTAGAAAGAATGCTAAAGGCTTCTGGGAGCATGTGGGCAATCACGCTGCGTGGTACTCGAGCTTTGTCGGGACCTTGATACGGGACACCGTTCCACTGTATCACGATACGTGGGATGATGTTTCAGAGGCCTCGAAGGCACACGTGGATTCTCAGCTCAATGTAAGTTTTTTTTTATCTTTTATTTTTTTAATTATTGTGTTTATTTATTTTAATTGTGTTTATTTATTTAAATTTGTCTCTTTATTTAAATTTGTATATTTATTTTAATTATATTTTATTGCAGCATTACTTTGATCTCGCCCCCCACCTTGCTGGTCGAGATGGAGAGAATATTGTTAAAAGTATCGAAGCTCACTTGAGAAAGGTATACAATGACCAAAAATTCAAGCACAAGAAGAAACATTTTACAGACCAAGGTGGGCTCGATAAACTTGACGATATCAGGGCAAACCGTCCCGAGAACATGGCGGCAGATCAATGGGAGAAGCAGGTAAATTTCTGGATCGACACATACTTTGTTGTTGTTATTATTATTATTATTATTATTATTATTATTATTATTATTATTATTATTATTATTATTATTATTATTATTATTATTATTATTATTATTATTATTATTATTATTATTTATAATAAGCAGATTCAGCATTGGATCGACCCGGATAAGTTAAAGATCGGGAAGATCAACAGCGAAAATAGGAAGAAAATGAAGACTACGACACTTCATGGATCTCATTCTTTGGCAGTCATAGCAGATAACTTTGTAAGACACTTTTTAATAATTTTATTTATATATATAGTGTTGGGTGAGTATTGATTGATTTTATTTATAAACAGTTGAGCACCCCTGACCCCGACTCTGAGAATACTCCAGACTATATAGACATGTATAGACACACTCATACCAGAGATGGCACCTGGGAGTCTGAGGCCGCCGAATCCAGCTACGTAAGTATAATTTATTTCCAAAAACTCACCAACATTAATGCAATATAATAAATCACGACTTATATATTACTTTTCTTGTTTTTTTGTAACTAAACAGAATCAGATGGTCCAGCTTCGGTCAGAGAGCACCTCCTCCGGGACGCGCATGACAGATACAGAGATCTTGAGCCAGGTTCTCGGTGGCAAACAGAGGGGACATATTCCTGGCGTAGGTCCAGTTTTATCAGGAGGTGGTCACAGGCCGACTCTGAGTGCCTCACGAGCTCGTCAGGAAGCCTCCTCGTCCACACTGGGCGAGACCGTGGCGCGGCAAGGGGACACGCTGGAGATGATTCTGAGTTGGGCGAGGCGTCAGCCGGGCTTTCCTCAGGAGCTAGCAGGATTGGCGGGGACATCAGGATCCCAGACTCCGACGCCGGGTGAGTCTAGACCTGCAGGGGAGGGTAGTGGGGGAGCTGGGGGTAGTGGGGGTAATGGGGATGGTGGGGAGAATGGGGATTAGGCATGTATGGGTCGGATGGGTCACTTTATGCTTGTTTTGGGCTGTTGGACACATTGTGTAGATTTAGATTGATTATTATGTCTTAGGATTCCCACTAAACTGTTCCTCGCTAGCTTATTTTTTGGGTTGTTGGACATTTTGTGTGGATCACGGTTTTTGAACCGTTTTTGGCGAATTAGGATTCATATGTTGTTGGACATTTTGTGTGGATCACGGTTTTTGAACCGTTTTTGGCGAATTAGGATTCATATGATTATGTTTAGCGAATTTGGATTGTTTAGGGCAGTTGGATTAATATTATTTTTGGTGAATTTTGTTTGAAATTGTTGTTGTATATATGTTTAGCGAATTTGGTTTTAATATCGTGTTGTTGGCGAAATTTGTGAAATGGGAACAGCAGGTTTAGCATACAAACCTGCATTTGGTAGGTTTTTGCTGCACATATTTGCGGCAAAAACCTGGAATAACCCATTTTGCAGCAAATTGCTGCAAAATGGGTCAGGCACTTTCTGCGGGGACATGTCCCCGCAAAAAGTAATAAAACACTTATATAAAAATCTTTTTTGCGGGGACTTGTCCCCGCAGATAAGAATTTCGAAAATATATAAAAGAGTTTCTGCGGGGACAAGTCACCGCAGAAAAGAATTTCGAAAATATAAAAGAGTTTCTGCGGGGACAAGTCACCGCAGAAAACCAGTTATAATTACGGAATTAATTAATTTTTACTTACTTTTTTAGTTTTCTGCGGGGACATGTCCCCGCAGAAAGGTATTGCCACGTCGGACAATCTTTGACCGGCTAAAAAAGAGCTGGGACCCACACGTCCCCGCAGAAAGTGATATAACGTCACCGCGTAATGTATTAGCGACGAGCTTACCGCGGTGACGTTTGGGCGGTGACTTGTCCCCGCGGAAAGTGTTTCTGCGGGGACATGTCCCCGCAGAAAGGTGAAAAGTGTCCCCGCAAAAAGTGGTCAATGTTGTAGTGTTCTATCGGGCAGCTATCTCTGTAAAAGTTAAGTCATTGCTTGAACTCGTTGGATAAGAGGTTGAAGAGAACTCAGTACCAAGTAAGTTCCTATCTGTGAAAAATGCTGACTGTTTAGGTTTTGGCAATGCACCTTCATTGCCTAACATGAAAACCACCGACGACATGTTTGGCCTGTCTTCTGGACTTTGTTGTACGCATAATAAGCCAACTTCTATCGATCTTAAAACTTCTGATGGATTGCTTGCCTCAGCAAAACTTGAATCCAGGAGTTTCATTGACTTTCCTTCACTATGCATCCTCCATGCCTAAATATAAATGCGGAATTAATTATTAGGCCGTAGAGTTATGCCGGATAAATTTGAAAATCAAGCAACTTACATGTCCAATAAGATTATTGTTATGCTCAGAATAAACAAATCCCCTGTTTCTCATCCCACTCACAATCTCCATCACCAATACACCAAAGCTGAAAACATCTGACTTTATTGAGAAAAGACCATCTAGCGCATACTCTGGTGACATGTAACCGCTATACATAGAATAATGTTTACAAGTCTTAAATAACGAACTTAACAAAAAGCAAATGAAGATAAACCAGAATGTTGTATCTTACTAGGTACCAACAACTCTCTCGGTGTTAGCTTCAGTTTCATTTTCTCCAAAGCTTCTAGCTATCCCAAAGTATGATATTTTTGGGTTCATATCCACATCTAGTAGAATATTGCTAGCTTTAAGATCTCTGTGAATGATTCTCAATCGTGAATCTTGATGAAGATAAAGAAGTCCTCGCGCAATTCCTTTGATGATGTTGAGTCTCTTTGTCCAATCAAGGAGTGTGCTTTGCCTTTTATCTGCACATCATGTAGGTTTAGTTGTTCAAAGTATCTTACCGTAGTAAGTTACTATTGTCGATTCAATGGAAATTATACGATACTGACCAAATATTAACTCGTCTAAGCTTCTGTTTGCCATGTATTCATATATCAGCAACTTCTCGTCCCCCTTGATGCTACACCCGAGGAGCTTGACAAGATTCCGGTGCTGAAGTTTTGAAATGCATATAACTTCATTCATGAACTCATTAATTCCTTGACTGGAAGTCTTTGAGAGACGCTTAACTGCAATTTCTTGCCCATCTTCTAGCATACCCTGAAGATTACCAATTTTTATGTGAAAACTATACAAAATTCAAAGGTAACTATCATTCATATTTTTTTGTATAATTTTGTTATCTATAATGAATTAGAATGTTGCTCTAACAATTATAATCAAATGGACGAATCATGACGCTATACTCAGCAAACTGAATTCAAATAAATAAGATTCTTCATTTACCTTATAGACCGGTCCAAATCCGCCCTCTCCAAGTTTATTATCGTGTGAAAAATTAGCAGTAGCTTTAGCTACTCTAGAGAAGCTAAAAAATGGCAGCTCCATGGCTTCTCTCCCACTTTCACCTACATTTAGTGACCCCCCTGTGCGTTAATAATACAAAACCCGTCAAACTGGTTGTACCTGCTCACAGAATACAGACTATTCTGAACCATTTCACATACTTATTACTTTAGGTTTAATTTTTTAAATCGATTCTGATCACTTTATCACTAAAACTCTACAAATATATTACCTTCCTCAGTTTGTGGTGAAAGATGTCTTTTTCTCCAAGCATACGACAACCATGTGCTCAAACTTATCACAAAAACCACCAAAAAGACTCCAATCACCTAAATTTGGATGTTTGTTCCTCCGTCCTTTTTGAAAACCGATGGAGCAAGTGCATGATCTTAACACAAAAAGTAAAAAACAACATTGTTAATCAACTTACAGACTCATAACAACCATAAAAGTAACCAGAAAGATTACACGATAGTAGATGTATATATTTTTCTTTTCAATATTTGAAAGAAACATGAACAAAGCATAACCTATTCAGGTAGTTACCTAATTCATAGGAAGCCATTCTCACGAATATATCTTGACCACCCTTCAAGCATGCCCTGATATCTAATAGGTCATTGAACCAAAGCAAGCAACCACTTCCTTCGCCTCTGATATCAGTATTTGCATATGCCATACAACTGCAGTTCTGTAGGCATATAGCTTTACATTCCGTTAAAGACATTGTATTGTTAAACCATGAAGTCTGTGTATCTGGCAATTTTATATTAGAATACTTGATAAATCCATCTGTTCCATTTTTGCAATCCAACGGTATTCTCCTCACACAACCACCTGTCCAATCTCCTATTACCCAATGGCTCAAATTTTGCCTCATCTAAGCACGAACATTTCTGCGCGTCTTCAGTGTTGCAGCTTCCATAAGGGCCACAGATTTTGTACGTGTCACAAGTATCTTTTGGTACTGTCGAAATAAGCTCCCATATTTTCTTATTTTCTTGCCACACTGAAAGTTCTAGATATTGAATTAATTAAACATATAAAGGATCAATCTCATGTAATCATATATCAAGAACATGAAAGTAAACTTACTTGATGATAGAACCGACTGAGGATTACGATTAGATGACGAAGCCATAGCGTTAGGGTTAGTCGATTCCGGTAGTAATGTCACCAATCCGATGGAGGGATTAATCTCACAAGTTATGGTGTTTTGAGAGAGTTTTCTTATGTGACAAGATACAGGAAAACCACACAGCCCGATGTTTTTATTGTTATGACAGTTATTTCCATCAAATAACTGTCAAATGTCAGTTAGGGTAGATTATGTCACTATGGCATAGTTAAGGGTCTAAATGCTCTAAGGCCACATCTAAAGGGATTTATTCTAACATTCTCCCACTTGGCCGTAAGACCATTTACTCATATATACATAAACCCGAAAGTTATATTGGCCAATTACAAGTTTATGTGAATAATCATAATTCCATAATAGAACCAAAGCAAAAAGATACAGCCACACGTGTCGCGTTTGACACAGGACCCCCATCGATTATACTAATGGTACTAATCTGAAATATATGATTTCATTAAGCCAAAATGACAAAAGAGTAATGTGGTACACATAAAGTTGTCTATAATGAAACATAAGTGTACACAGTTAAAAGTAAACATAGACAAACTATATATTATAGTGAAGGATATTATCTTAAAGCGCTTGTTTTGAAGTTATACATAATCATGAAATAGTGCAGTAACTACAACATTATATAAGGTCTTGACGTAAACCCATTCTAGCAACATGGCCTTGAAATACTTTGGGTGGTAGACCTTTAGTTAGCGGATCCGCAAGCATTTCATGAGTTCTAATGTGCTCGATACATATACGTTGTTCCTCCACTCTTTCACGTACGAATAAGTACTTTGTATCGAGGTATAAACCAGCTCCAGTTGAACTATTACTGTTCGAGAAGCTCACGACTGCGCTATTATCGCAGTAAATCTTTAATGGCCTTGAGATGGAGTTAACAATTTTGAGTCCAGTGATCAAATTTCTCAACAACATTGCATGGCATGTCGCATTATAAACAGAAACATACTCAGCCATCATTGTTGAGGTCGTCGTTAGCACTTGTTTTTGACTCTTCCAAGAAATAGGCCCACCTGACAGCATGAAAATATATCCCAAAGTTGACCTACTAGAGTCTTTGCATTTCGCAAAGTCTGAATCCGAGTATCCAATAACTTCAAGGTTGTCGGATCTAGTGTAAGTTAATTTGTACTCCTTCGTTCCTTGAAGATATCGCAATACTTTCTTAGCAGCTTTCCAGTGATGTAGGCCAGGATTAGATTGAAACCTGCCTAACATGCCACATATAAAAGCGATATCTGGTCGAGTACAAACTTGAGCATACGTTAAGCTTCCTACTACGGAAGCATAAGGAATTCGCTTCATTTCCTCATGTTCAACCTCAGTTTTTGGACATTGATGAGACCCGAAAACATCACCCTTAATTACGGGAGCGACCGTGGGGAGGCAATGTTGCATATTGAACCTATTGAGTACGCGTTCAATATATGCCTTTTGGGACAGTCCTAATGTCCCATTGGCTCGATCTCGGTGAATTTCAATTCCAATTACATACGAAGCTTCACCGAGATCTTTCATGTCAAAGTTTCTAGAAAGAAAACGTTTTGACTCATGCAACAAATCAATATTATTACTTGCTAAAAGGATATCATCAACATAAAGCACAAGTATAATAAAATTGCTCCCACTCATTTTGAGGTATACGCACTGATCTACCAGATTCTTGATGAAGTTGTGTTTCTTCATCACTTCATCAAATTTTAAATACCATTGACGGGATGCTTGCTTAAGCCCATAAATAGATTTCTTGAGTTTACAAACTAAATGTTCTTGGCCTTTAGATTTAAAACCTTGCGGTTGCGCCATGAACACATCTTCATGTAAATCTCCATTAAGAAATGCTGTTTTGACGTCCATTTGATGTAACTCTAAGTCAAAATGAGCTACAAGGGCCATTACGATCCTTAGAGAGTCTTTTCTCGATACTGGAGAAAATGTTTCTTTATAATCAACACCCTCTTTTTGAGTATACCCTTTTGCAACCAAACGAGCTTTGTATCGCTCGACATTTCCATTTGGGTCAAGTTTGGACTTGAAGACCCACTTGCATCCAACGGGTTTTGCACCCTTTGGTAATTCAGCAAGTTCCCAAACGTTGTTTTTGCTCATTGAGTTTAGCTCATCATTCATTGCTTCCCTCCAATGAGCTGATTGGTCACAATTAATGGCATCCTCATATGATTCAGGGTCATTGCATTTCCCTAAGTCAAAATCAGCCTCATTCAAATAGGTATAGTAATCGTCAAAGTTTGTGGGCTGCCTATGTCGTTGTGACCTACGCAACGGTTGTTGAGTTTCTTGTGGTTCAACATTAATTTCGTGGTTAGGTTCATTTTCCTCGACATTATTTGGATGATCTTGAGCAATTAAGTGATCATTCGAGGTTTCAAGTGGCGTGTTAATCGGGATGGGCACATGAATTATTGGTGTCTCATCTCGAGCCTCTTGAAGTTCAATTCTTCTAAATGAACCGCTCCCACTGTTGTTAGAATTTTCAAGAAACTCTGCATGGCGTGTCTCAACAATTCTGGTACTATGAGACGGGCAATAAAATCGGTAACCCTTTGATCGTTCTGGGTACCCAATGAAGAAGCAACTAATGGTTTCCAAGTCCAGTTTTCGTGATTGAGGATTGTATAACTTAGCTTCGGCTGGACATCCCCAAACCCTTAAATATCGTAAGCTGGGTTTTCTTCCTGTCCAAATTTCATATGGTGTTTTTGGAACAGATTTTGAAGGAACTCTATTAAGGATGTGGACAGCCGTTTTCAATGCCTCAGTCCAAAGAAATTCAGGAAGGTTTGAATTTGCTAACATACTACGAACCATGTCCATAAGGGTGCGATTTCTCCTCTCAGCTACACCATTTTGCTGAGGGGTACCCGGCATGGTATATTGGTTAATAATCCCATGATCTTTACAAAAGTCAAAGAAAGATCCAGGAGCTTGACCAACATCCGTATGTCTGCCATAATATTCACCTCCCCTATCCGATCTCACCACTTTAATTTTTCAGTCAAGTTGATTTTCAACTTCCGCTTTAAATGTTTTAAACATTTCAAGTGATTCGGATTTTTCATTAATTAAGAACAGGTACATGTAACGTGAGTAATCGTCAATGAAGGTAAGGAATGATTTATGACCACCAATGCCCGAAGGAAAAGGTCCACATATGTCGGTATGAATTAGTTCTAATAATCCGGTACTTCGTGTGGCACCTTTCTTATTTCCTTTGGTCATTTTTCCCTTTATGCATTCTACACATTTTTCAAAATCAGAGAAATCAAGATGGGGTAGAACTTTGTCTTTCACAAGTCTAGTCATTCTGTCTCGTGAAATATGGCCTAAACGTTGGTGCCATAATTTTGATGAAGTTTCTTGATCTTGTTTTCTCTTATTTTGATTCACATTCTCATTAACGTTAAATGATAATAGAGATTCCGAAAATTGATTATCTAAACATAACTTAAAGAGGTTTCCCTCTAGACAACCATTTCCAACAACACGGGAATTTAAACTAATATATACTTTATTGTATCCAAACGTAAATATAAAGTCATCAATAATTAGTTTAGATACAGATATTAAGTTTCGAGTCATGCTCGGTACATAAAGAGTGCCATAAAGATTTAAACAAAAGCCACCCTCCAATATTAATGAAAGGGTCCCAACAGCTTCTACGTTCAAATCAACTCCATTCCCGACTTTAACCGTTCGTTGGTTTCTTTCCAATCTCCAGATTGTATAGAATCCCTGTAAAGAATTAGCAATGTGTACCATGGATCCAGAGTCAATCCACCATGAATTAATAGGGACATTAATATTAAAGGATTCATTAATCATAAAAGATTCAAATATACCTTTCTTTGCTAACCATTCCTTGAATTTTGAACAATCCTTTTGAGTACGCCCTTTTTTATGGCAAAACTTGCATTTTGGACCGTCATGGAATGTGCTAGTACTTGCACCAGTTTTCTGGACTTTATTTTGAGTAGAATTATCTCCACTTGAACCTTTGCCCTTCCATGAGCCCTTTCTTTTATTGGTGTTAGTGGTAGCAACATGAACGATATCAGGCTTTTCAACTTTGAGGCGTTCTTCCTCTTGCACGCACATGGCAATCAGTTCGCTCATTTTCCATTTCTCCTTTTGCGTATTGTAATTGATCTTAAAAGGACCAAATTGCACAGGGAAAGATGTCATAATGAAATGAACTAAGAAATTTTCACTGATTTCCATGTCCATGCCTTTCAGTTTGTTTGCCATATCGCTCATCATCATTATGTGCTCACGTACACCACTAACCCCGTCATACTTGGTAGTCAACATTTTAAGGATCAAAGTGCTTGCATGGGCTTTTGAAGTCCCTTTAAATTGTTCCTCTATGGAGCTTAAGTACTCCTTTGCATTCTCAGAGTCAGGAATGGCTCCTCGAATGGCAACGGATATGGAGTTCTTAATGATCATGAGAGACATACGGTTAGATCGCTCCCACTGTTCATAAGCACGTTTTTGATCTGCTGTACTATCAGCAGTAAGTGCAGCGGGAGGATCGGTACGAAGCGCATGATCGAGGTCCATTACTCCGAGAGTAAGTTTCACTTGATCTCTCCATGTTGAGAAGTTAGTACCAGTTAAGGGTTCAATTCCGGACAAGTAACCCGTATTGGAAGTTAAGGTAGATGCTGACATAGATAGAAAATTAAATGTATGCTCAGATAAAACTAAAGGAATTGATGGGATATATATGTAAAGCATATCAGTATAAACATAAACCTATCATGAACACCAAAATAATAGGCATAAAGATGTTGTGCCTAATTATTAACCTCACGTTGGTTTAGTTAACAATTAAACCATTAATCATCTTTAACTAGGCTAAGCTTGCACATATATCACATATCACCGTTGGGCAGAAACGTAACATATATGCTAATTATGCTAATATATATTTCATTGTTCTAGTTATCATACAAATAGCCGTTGGGTTCAATGAGTGATAACATGAATTATTGTATAATATGGCATGAGTAAACTCCTATAAATTTAAATGGCCATTCGTTGGACTGGTGATCTAAATTAATATAAGAGTTGCCATTTAACATGAACAGATTCAACAAATTTTAGATTTTTGGTCTGACATAATTCCTTATCCACTCATCATATACGCAAATTGTTATCGAAACTAGAGCAGTGCAATAAAGTGCAATCATATAAATCATTCATAACATAACAATTTATATCATTAATATCAAGTTATGATGATATGAGAATATAATACATATACTGTAATTTTGCGAATGAGTCAAGTAAATTAATGTCAACATCAATTGAAAGACTATAATAGTACTGTCAAATAAAAGGCTAATATATCTTTAGTTTTCATTTGAGTATTGAACCATGATCATGTGCAAGAATATCAGTCCTTAAGAGGATTATATTATTCAAGAATGTCAGACCTTAAAATTTGAGAATCATGCGTGATTAGATTTAATGAAGTCAAAGGCAATATATATTCCAGTAGAAAATTACCCTTAACATAGACTAAATCAAATTCATCAAAGCCTGATACATAGAAAATTAAGCGGCAATAATTTTTCTAGTTTTGTACGAATACAAAGGGATCATTATCACCGGTTAATTAGGGTTTAAATATGATACATGAAATTTAAATTGCTCTTGATACCACATATTGAATTAATTAAACACATAAAGGATCAATCTCATGTAATCATATATCAAGAACATGAAAGTAAACTTACTTGATGATAGAACCGACTGAGGATTACGATCAGATGACGAAGCCATAGCGTTAGGGTTAGTCGATTCCGGTAGTAATGTCACCAATCCGATGGAGGGATTAATCTCACAAGTTATGGTGTTTTATTGAGAGAGTTTTCTTATGTGACAAGATACAGGAAAACCACAAAGCCCGATGTTTTTATTGTTATGACAGTTATTTCCATCAAATAACTGTCAAATGTTAGTTAGGGTAGATTATGTCACTATGGCATAGTTAAGGGTCTAAATGGTCTAAGGCCACATCTAAAGGGATTTATTCTAACATGTATTACCTAGAATCCCAGAAGAAGTCAAGGTTAACTTATTTATGACAGAATTGTTTACCAGATTATAAACCGCCTCTTTTTCATTAATAACCATATTGTATGGAAAGTATGTGTTGATGGAAGGCCAGGATGACCCACTAAACCGTTCACCATTCCATGGTCCGTGCCGAAACTTGACCTCCAAACCATCTCTTAGTACGAAGTGAGGATAACCACGTGTGTCAATGCTCCAGGTGAATTCCCCTGTAGCTGGATCATGAATACTCTTCCATGATGTTAAATGCCATTCGGCGCCTGTTAAGTAATTTTTCCCAAGCTTCATGCCAGGTAGATGAGTATCCCTTGGATATTCAAAACTCTCCCACAGAATCTTCATGCTGTTTCCATCCGTGATAACTAGATTTCCAGAGTCATAAAGCTGTGCAGTTGCGTTTCCTGATGATGTTGAGTTGGATGACCACACTACATGATCGGTATAGTTCTTGAGAACAAGATTTCCCACACTGTCAATCCTTAACATTCTTGATGATACATTGGTGAGGGGGTAGTCTCTGTTGGCAACCCAAACCACTGTTTTAACAGAAATTTTCTTATACCAAATACCAACGTAAGTGTTATCCGAGCTACCTGGCTTGAAGAATCCCAGTTCAAATGTTCTAGCAGGAGATACCAGAGTGTCGTTTTCTGTCAAGACTCTTGAGTCTGACATGATGTCAATTTCGGCTGTGTATAATTTTTGCATGTGGAGTGACAAAACTAGAAGAACAAGTATGGTTGCTTCCTCCATTAAAATCATTTCCTTCAAGCTACTTTTTTTTTTTCTTTCTTTTTTTTTTTATTATTATTATTATTTTTAAATCTAATCTAATCTCTAGAATGGAATCAAAGTCTTATTATAACCTACCGTATGCTTTGGGGTCAACAAATCTTCTTGACAAAATGTCAATGTTTATACTATGTAATTAGCTTTCAGTTAATATCCACATTCAATGGATGAGCTATATGCGAACCATAGTCAATTAGTCATCAAGTATGTATATGGTTGTGTCATGAATATTTATTATAAGGGGATAGCTTGGCTACAATTATATATAGCCAATTGGCTATAATTCCTTCAAAAAAAAATACACTAGCAATAAATCAAGGACTCACAGAAAAGAATCAGGACCCACAAAAAAAATTAGGGGCCCACATTTATAGCACAAAATTGTAGCCAATTGGCTACAATTAATTGTAGCTAATATATTCCCTTATTATAATGATTGTAAATATTTATATCCCTTAACTAGTAACTTTCATCTTTATAATTGGTCTTGTAACATCTAATATTGTTAGTACTTGATATCATTCATGTTGAGGTCCCTATAAATAGAGACACCTAATGTAATGTGAGACGCACCAATAACAAGTTCTATCTTTCCCTTTCATACTCGGGGTATGTTTGGCAACAATAGCTGTTGCTGGTGCTGATGCTGATGCTGAAAAAGATTAAAATTATAGATTTTTTTTTTTTTTTTTTTTTTTTTTTTTTTTTTTTTTTTTTTTTAGTGATGTGTGGCAAACTAGCTGAAATTGTAAATTAAAAGTGTAAAATGACATAATTGGAGATTATTTTGTGAAAAAAAAAATGTTGTAGCCCCCATAATCTTTCATAAGTTGGTTCAAGGAGCTTTTATTTTTGGAGATTATTTTTACTATAATCTTTCATTAGTTGTTCAGCCAAACAATGCTACTTTTTAGACAAAAGATTATTTTGTAAAAAAAAAAAAACTATAGCCCCCATAATCTCTTATTGTGTTACTAGGTTCGTTGTTATACAACACGTTATCAACACACTCGATCTTTTAAGTTTTATATCTTTGCAAGTAAGTTTACTTTAAATTTCAAGTTTTCAAAACTCCGAAAATATGAAATACATGTCGTGTTTATGTGTATTCCATGATCAGATTATTGCTTTACAAACTTCAAAGACATAAATTTTCTCTTGATTGTATAATATAGTCAAATTTATTAGATTTAAGATCATTTGCATACCGAACTTTATCAACATACCAAGGGATCAATCCACACTCTCCATCTTCATTGATCCGATGGCTGAGATTTTAACTAGTATTTACACTACAAGGGTATTTTTGACAGATATAATAACTAACTTTTAATTCCCGGTTCTATTTTTTCACACACAAAAAGTGTGTTTTCCTCTCCCATTTTCTCTCTACTTTCATCTAACCTCCATATGCAATCAATCAATCAATCAATCGATCTTTCATATGCAATTAATCAATCGATCTTCTAATTCAACTTAATTTTTCATCTTCTAACCCTAATTTTTTATGTTTAATTGATCAATCGATCTTCTAATTCATCTCATGTTATTCATCATCCAGTTATTCAATAAGCTTATTAGTTATCATCAATTGAAGTTATTGATTCATATTAGAGAAGAGTTATTTTTATTTTATTTTCAGTTTAATTTGCAAATGGTGGTTCATAAAGGACTTAGAGTTGTGCATAACGCTAAGGTGATAGGGGCTAAAAAGACTCAAAATGGGAACTCGAGAAGATTGGTTGTTTGTGGAGCTGGGATGAACTTGGTGTTTGTTGGAGCGGAAGTTGGTCCTTGGAGCAAAACTGGTGGACTTGGTGATGTGCTTGGTGGTCTTCCTCCTGCAATGGCTGTATGTTCTCTTTCACTCTTGCCTGCATTTTAGCCTTATAATTGCATTTTCAAAACGTAAATAATTGATTGACTAATTAGTTTTATGTATTTGAGAATAGTGAGACTCGTCTCAGTAAGTGTTTGGCATTGCTCACCGAAATTGTGTGTTAGCAAATACACATTCAGACATTCTTGAGGGTAGTTGGCTATTTAGATTGCTTATTCAAGCTGCTTATCTGATTATTTGAAGGTTAAATAAGCACTTCTGAGTAATTATAAATCGAGTTGCTCATTCCAAACCGCTTATCTGATCATTTTAAAGAACAAATCAGTTTTAATTGGAAATCCTAAACACCCTTTGATTATTTGATATGATCATTTTTTAGCTCATAAAAAGTAGTTGCAACAAAACTAATTATACTTAACTGATAGTTTAGTGGTCATTGTACATCTAACAATTTGTCAGACACTCGGCACATGTTTTGTTACAGAATTATGAGTATTTCATATGACAGTCACTTTTAGAGAGCAATACCAAACACCCCCTTAGTTGACAAAAACAATGGTGAGTCTTAGAAACTTGTTCCTGATGACACATTGTGTTGAATCTATGTTACTGCATAGGCAAATGGGCATCGTATGATGACAGTATCACCTCGTTATGATCAATACAAAGATGCTTGGGATACCGAAGTTGAAGTTGAGGTATATTATTACAATTTGTGACATCTTGTTGTTCCCTTAGCACACCGAGTAATAACAATTAAGTTAAACTAAGTGAGCTTATGACTGAGATCAATGCAAAGAATATTTCTAACAGTTATAATACGTGAATATAAAAAACACAATATTTTTCAACGTTTAAATTCTTATTAAAAATAATTCCAAGAATCTATTACCCAAGTGTTTTGCGGAACAAACACTTGTGATTGAATAGACAAGGGTTTATGGTGTCTCCTATCGAAACTCAAGTTTTGCTTGAGTGGTAACAATATACCCACTGAGCTATCTCAGTGAGTTGTATACTCTTTGTAGGAGAGAAGTTACTTTGTAAAAGTTCTAAGCTTTCAATATACAAAGCACACATAACTTCTCTTCATCTGATCTATTTATACACAAGTAATCTAAGTATAAGTGATTAAAATATTACAAGTTGTTGAGGTAGCGTGTCTGACAATTACAAATAGTAATTGTCATTTCCAAGAACCAATAGGAATGGGCTAATAAGACTTTGAGAGTTGTTGGCTGACACTCCATGACTTTTAGCCGCAACAGGGAAGGTTGGTGTCTGACAAGATAAGAGTGTTTGGTCTGACACTCTTATCTTCTCAGATCCTTCCCTTTTGTTCCCGCCTATTCTTCAGGCATTGGTTCCTCAGTCTTCAATCACTTTAATGTTGTTGAGGAGACTGGGGTTCAGTGAGTTCTTGTCCAACACTCACTGAACCATCATCTTCTTCTTTGGCTTAAGTCCTACTCAGGGAGTACCGCCTTCCTGAGAGTGAGTCCTTTATTGAACTCGCCTTAAGCATCCTGAAGATGACTCACTGAGAGGCTGTTCTCTCAGTGACTTGAATTGTTCTCGGTTTAGCAAACACTTAGCTTAATTTGTGTTCAAATCCTGTTTAAGATAATTGGGTGTTTTACGAACCCAACAATCTCCCCCTATTTGGATATAAATTATGCCTAAGTGTTTTGATCAGTATGAGTGAGCTAAAGTCTTCTACTCATACTGAATGTACTAGAAAATAAATAAGGATATTGATATAACAAAACCTTCATCAATTTATTCATATCATTACAAGTCCTATCATTCTAAGTACAAAATACTCAAGGTTCCTGAACGAGACCCATGAGTTCAAGTTTAGCCTTCTTTGACATCAACACCTCTTTATTAGGTCGTTCCTTCATCATTTGATCCATCAGCCTGACAAACTCCTCATTATCAGGACTCCTGATATTAAGCGCCATCAGTTTGTAGGCAAGGAGTGTTGTCGTTTCCACTTTATCAATGTCAGAGACTCTTTGAAAGGATTCCTGACCAAATTCATCCACAAAGAAGATACCATACTCAGGTTCCTTGATGACCAGGTTGGGACGGAACTTGACTCCCTGAGGAGTAATCCTGTTGCAGTGAAGTGCAGCTATGTATTGTTCAGGTTCAAGAGCCACAACTTTTCTTTTCTTCCCGATCTTCTGAGTAAGTTCAGGGATAGTCAGTCCCTGAGAAGCAAGTGCCATCTCGTGGTCAATTCCAAGACTTTTGGCCACTTTTGAGAGTTCCTCATACTTAGCACTTAGAGACTTGATGAGGGTTGGGGCATTCTTGCTTGAGGTTTTCTTCCTCAGGATGGGCATCATCATATCCCATTCTCTTAACCCATAGTCTGAAAATTTGATTGTTGGAAGATGTTCAGACTTTCTAGGCCCCCTATGAATTGTTATGCTTAAGGGTTTGGTGTTATGAATGGAGATGTCAGTGATTGTGCCTTCATCCTTGGTTTTGGTCATGTGCCATACGTACCTCTCTTATATCCTCTGCCTCCTTTCTTCCTTAAGTTTGGCTTGTTTGTTGTGTTCTTGAAGAAGTTGGGCTTGTAGCCTGATGAATTCATCTCCCTGAATTTCTTTATCAGACTCCTTAATTTCCTCCTTGGCAACCTCAGAAATTACAGACCTGTTGAGTTCCTGCTCTTTCTCTTGGTTCTTCCTAAGATCTTCTTGGTGCAAGATTTCAGCAAGTTCTTCCTGAGTCCCATAGACCCTTCTCCCATCCTCTAAATCAACATAGAACGGTGCATCAGGATCTGCACGTTTTTCAGTTGAAGCCTTGACTAAGCGTGCTTCAGGAGGAGGGTTTGTTTCAGTCACCATGATTTTCTTCCCTTTGTCAATGGGAGGAGGTTGACTGGTGGATGTCTTAGGGACAGTTACCAAAGCAGAAGTAGGATCAGGGATCGGAGGATCATCATTTTTCTCCCCCTCAGCAGATGGTGGAACTTCAGTGGAGACACCTGCTGACTGAGGAGTTGGAGGAGCATGAGAGGCCTGAAGAATAGATAGGATGTTTGAGACCATAGACTTTGTCTCAGAAGTCTCATTCTTCACGGCACTTAATTCGGCAGCCATTTCCTTTTGGTGGGTGGTGAGTTCAGTGACTTGGGTGGTGTAGTGGGTGACCAGCTCATTATGTGTTGTTGAGAGCTGCTCAAAGGCTGAAGAGATTCGGATCAGGTGCTCCTTGGATGCAATAATAGCTGATGAATGGACTCTTGCTGTGTCCTTAGACCTTGAAGATCTACCCCCTAAAGGAGCTTTAGAAGCTCAGTAATGTTGGTGGAGGTGGACGCCTGAGAGGCCAAGTATGCATCCAGTCTTTTGACAAAGGTGGGATCATATGTAAGATGTTCTTGGACTGATTCAATAGCCTTGAGGATGTTGGAGAGTTCCTGGTGTTGTCCAGTGGCTATTTCATCTACAGATTTGTTCAGGTCGCCAAGTTGTTTATCTGTGAGATTAGCGGTCTGAAGAATCTTTGCCTGAGATTCTTCTACTGAAGCCCTGAAGTCAGCATAGGAGGCTGCCACTTCAGTGTGCTTATCTCATTGCTCATCCGTAAGTATATTGTAAAGACCTTCGTTGGCTTTGCGAAGGAATTTGGCCATTTGCCTTTCAGAAGCCGGACGAGCATTGTCATACTTTTGCAACCACTCAGGAGTGGCTGAAGCACCTGATGATGATGATGAGGTTGATGGGGAACTGGGTGGTTGATCCTCAGGAGGAGGAGAAGAATGTTGTTGCTCAAAGGGCTGAGGAGGGTTTAATTGACTCTCCATTTCCTCCTCAGTATCAGGGATATCATCATCACCAAAATCAATCTCCTCCTCTGACTCATCAGCTAACAAATTTTCATAGTCAGCCAGAGAAGGAGCCTTCAGGATATCCGGCTCCCCCTCAGAAGAGGGCTCACCTTCGTTGTGGCTAGGTTCTGACTCTTTTGTCATAATAACTGGTGGGGTTTGACCAGCCTGACTAGTCATAATAACTGGGGGGTTTGCCCAGCCTGACTTTTAGGGTCAGTTCCTGAGAGAACAAAAGTGCCTGAGATGCCTGAGGTGGGTTTGGGTTCCGTATCGGCGGGTGGTTTATATCCCTCCGAGTCTTTGTCCCCCTGAGCACCTTCATCCACTGATGGGTATTTTCCAGTGGAATCCTGAGGTACTCCTTGTGAAGATGTATGGACCCCCTTCCCATCAGGATTGGTCTGTCCTTTTGGGGATTTAGGGTCCTGAGCTCCCTGAGACCCTGAGTGTGATTGCACAGGGACGTTAGCAGGATGTGAGTGGGTATGGGTCCCCTTTTCAGTGGAGTAGTGCTGCCCCACTGAGGATATAGAACCCTGTACTCCCTCAGGCTCTGATTGTGATTTATCAGTGCTTTCATTGGGATGTGAATGGGTGGATGTTCCTGATCCCTCTGACTTGTTTATGTCAAAGGAAACATGCGGAAAGGGTTTGTCCGAGGACACTGAGGATGATTTCCCAGTGACCTCCGGTGACGGTTGTTTTGTGGTCAGAAGGGTCTCTGCAGTGGGTGTCTCAGAGGTCTGGGCCACAATGTTAAGGGTGCCTGAGGCAACAGTCTCAGTTACAAGTGGTTTAGGTCTAACCACCTTACTGGACTGTCCCCCTTTCTTCTTCTTCACCTTCTTGGTTGGTGAAGGTACTGGGGAGCTAGCATTCTTATCCTGAATGACTACTAACATGTAGTTGGTCAGGGCGGTGGGTTGTGCCTCAGTGATGTCACTACTAAAATTGGTCTTATGCAAGACGTCAGGTTTTGTACCTTGATCGTCAAACCTTAAGTAGTCAGAACCAAGAAGGTCCTGAAGCGCACAGGAAATGAACCTAGGATAAGACATGTGTCTTTGCCTATGTTTCCCTGAGAGCTTGGCAACGAGGTCTCGGAAGATTATACCTCCGATATCAATTTTACTACCCTCCAAGAGACTGAACATCATCATTTGCTGTGATGAGTTCACTTGCTCAGTGGAGGATTTATTCCCTCCTAGGACTTGAATGACAAATGTCATCATGAGTCTCCAGATGGGGTGAAACCATGTCTTCACTATGGGAGCCTTTTCTAACAAGGTTTCAGGAGACAAAGTAGGACGCTTAGCGTCATGAGGCCCAAGGAATAGCATTTCTGCTTTAATTTCCTGGTCAGTAGGGTTTGCCTCAAAGGTCTGGGCGAAATCAAGACCAGTGGCCTTGAGAAAGGTCTTGTAGTCTAGGGAGAGGGGTTTCTTCCCATTCATCACAGTGAATGTGATGATTGATTCTCTGGTGTCCTTAGGGCTAGTAGCCGTTGCGGTACACCAGAACTCCCTAAGATAGTCATGATAAATGACTGATGGGGTTTTGGTAAAAGCCGTGGCAAGGAAGCAGTTATGTAAATACTTAACCACATCCTTCACTGGTACAGATTCTGCCTATCGTCACACTGGAAATGCGTGACTATATGCATATAGTCACACACGTTTTTTTGGGTGTGTGTGACAAAAAGTCGCGCCACCGTAGGTATCATATAGTCACATTGTTTAGTTTGTGGCCATTTTCATCGAAAAAGAGTGACCAAAACCCGAATATGTGTGACTAATTAGGCACAAGTTTTGTTGGATTCATCAGTATGTGTGACTATTTCCCATCCTATGCCACACGAAAATATAATAAATGTGACGTTTGTGATGATTTAGTCACACATCGTGTGTTGTTTTTTTCAAGTTAGTCACATACAATTTAAAAAACAGTGGCCAAAAGTGTTAATAAGTGTGACCATATGCTATTTAAAGTGAAGAAATGTGTACTATTGATCATCCAATGGTCACATGAATTCTTAGTTTGTGTGGCCTTTTGTAATATTTAGTCACACAAAGCATGTTTGCTTTGGGTATTTAGTCACATACAATTAAGCATAAAGTGGCCAAAAGTGTTAATAAGTGTGACCATATGCTGTTTTAAGTGAAGAAATGTGTATTTTGTGTGACTATTAATCATCCAATGGTCACATGAATTCTTAGTTTGTGTGGCCTTTTGTAATATTTAGTCACACAAAGCATTTTTGTTTTCGGTATATAGTCACATACAATTAAGCATAAAGTGGCCAAAAGTGTTAATAAGTGTGACCATATGCTGTTTTAAGTGAAGAAATGTGTATTTTGTGTGACTATTGATCATCCAATGGCCACATGAATTTTATGTTTGTGTGGCCTTTTGTAATATTTAGTCACACAAAGCATGTTTGTTTTGGGTATTTAGTCACATACAATTAAGCATAAAGTGGCCAAAAGTGTTAATAAGTGTGACCATATGCTGTTTTAAGTGAAGAAATGTGTATTTTGTGTGACTATTGATCATCCAATGGCCACATGAATTTTATGTTTGTGTGGCCTTTTGTAATATTTAGTCACACAAAGCATGTTTGTTTTGGGTATTTAGTCACATACAATTAAGCATAAAGTGGCCAAAAGTGTTAATAAGTGTGACCATATGTATTTGTGTGACTATTGATCATCCAATGGTCACATGAATTCTTAGTTTGTGTGGCCTTTCGTAATATTTAGTCACACAAAGCATGTTTGTTTTGGGTATTTAGTCACATACAATTAAGCATAAAGTGGCCAAAAGTGTTAATAAGTGTGACCATATGCTGTTTTAAGTGAAGAAATGTGTATTTTGTGTGACTATTGATCATCCAATGGTCACATGAATATTTAGTTTGTGTGGCCTTTTGTAATATTTAGTCACACAAAGCATGTTTGTTTTGGGTATTTAGTCACATACAATTAAGCATAAAGTGGCCAAAAGTGTTGATAAGTGTGACCATATGCTGTTTTAAGTGAAAAAATGTGTATTTTGTGTGACTATTGATCATCCAATGGTCACATGAATTTTTAGTTTGTGTGGCCTTTTGTAATATTCAGTCACACAAAGCATGTTTGTTTTGGGTATTTAGTCACATACACTTAAGCATAAAGTGGCCAAAAGTGTTAATAAGTGTGACCATATGCTGTTTAAAGTGAAGAAATTTGTATTTTGTGTGACTATTGATCATCCAATGGCCACTTGAATTTTATGTTTGTGTGGCCTTTTGTAATATTTAGTCACACATCGAATTAAACAAAGAGTGACCAATAATGTTGATAAGCGTGACCATAATACATGACTGCATCTTTTAGTCACAGGGTTATTACTGGTATTTTTAAGTTAGTACTGTTGGAGCAGAGTTGCTACTGCTAGTACTATGCTAGTGCTGCTGGAATGAGTATATTATATATATATAAAACAGAATCATAAACAAAAAGAAATTTGAAATTGAATAAAACTCGAATGTATATAACTGAACAGAATATACAATTGTAATATCGTACATAATCAAATTCTCAAGTACCATAATTTAAAGACTTTTGACTCTTCGCCGGCATAGCTTGCTTTAGGGCTTCAATAGAGACATTACTTTTGCGCTTCAATGGTGCTGTTGGTCCACAGTTGTTGTCACTTTTCTTTTGCATTGTAGTTGGCAGTGTAACCTGTAGTAACAAAAGACGCTTGTATCAAACATTGAATTATATATCAAGAATTATATATATGTACGTTGAAAAAACACATGTATGTACCCAAAGCAACGATATTTGATTTCTTTAAGTGCCACAGTTTGCAGTTAAATGGCTTAAAAAAAGAATTTTTGCATGTACATATATCAGAAATTATTTAAACAAAAGAATAACAAGAAACATGTTGAAATACATACTGTTGGCAGTGCTTGTGTTGGAGACACATTTTGTTCTGATTGGGAATCTGGAGGCCCGTTTTGTCGTGACTTAGGCTTTTTCTCAGGTCCGACAGTTTTAGCAGGTTCCTATATGTATATATAAAACACGTTACATTATATAAACAAAAGAATAACAAGAAACATGTTGAAATACATACTGTTGGTACTCCTTTTGTTGGAGACACATTTCCTTGCGATTGGGAATCTGTAGACCCTTGTTGGCTTGCATTTGAGGCTACTGGCAATTGAGATGACAAATTTAACTGCACCCCTTGTTGACTCAACTGTGCCATCAGTTGAGTAAGTATTCTTTTTGTTTCTGTAATCTCATTGGACAATTTCTTGATCTGGTCATCAGATTCTTTCTGCAAAAAAAAATATAGGAAATGTTGGGATTAAAAGTCTTCTGGATGCTGTTAGAGTAACTGATGCTCTTATTTGTGTCAATGCTGCTCAGATGGAGTTAGTGATGCTCATGAACTTCAATTACAAATATGGCTAGTGTTTACCACTGCTAGTACACAATTTACTACTGCTAGTACACATTTAATCCTGCTGGTATATAAGCATAATAATAGAATTTGCAGTCAAACTTACAAGTGTATCTCCCACTGATGTGATCTCATCATCTGGAAATTCGCCATCGTTGTTTACCCTTCCTTTCAACCACATTATACCACGCGGGGGTTCTGTAACACCCCCAAATTTGTTTTGTGGCAGCGGAAAAGTAATTTGGGTGTTACGGTGAGGATCGAAGTTTAATCTCAGAAAACGGCCCGAGAAGGGCGTTTTGAAAGCTATATGTCATTCAAAAATAGTATTTTGATACAAAGGTAAATTATTTGGTTTGAAAATCCCATAAAAAGATGTGATAATTTGGAGAGAATGACATATTTGATTTTACACCATTAAAGTTATCAGAGTAAAGGATGCCTGCTCCGTGTCTTGTCCTGCTCCGTTAATTACCTGAGATAAACATGCTTAAAACGTCAACACAATGGTTGGTGAGTTCGTGGAGTTGATAGAAAATATCTCTCTTTGAAAGGTGTATAGTTATAATAGTTCTTCATGAAATAAATAAGGAGTTGCGTTGCATAAAATCCACAAGTGAATAATGTATAATCTTCAAAATCATAAGTTTCATGCAGTTGAGCTACGTTGTTATATGCTCGAAATGGGATGTTGAATCAGCTTTTAAATGTATCGATATACCAAGCATTTTGAGTTGTCTTGTGTAGAATTTTCAGTTAAATCACATATGATAACAATTAAAGTTCAAGTACAAGCTTCATAATTATATCACGTAAATTAATAATAGTCTAAAGTCTGAAATCTATCAGTGAAAAGTGGTGGTCTTCTAATACAGCTGTATCCTATATATATGAAACATTCATATATTCATAAAGTTATATTGCCCTAAGCCTCATGACACGCAAAACGTTAACAGAGTACCGTAAAACGGAGTGTTCACCAAATTAATGACGAAAGTTTATGCCCTCGTGTAATAGGTGATTTGCCACTTCCTATTTTTCTCAAATATAGCGCATCGCGACTAATACGACTAGCGATTAAGCATTCCGTCACAGTATTAGTGGGATAGGTTGTCAGTCCTCCAACAGGTTTCGAAGCTGTTGCTATATTCGCGCTCACCGCAGTGATTAATGGCTCATGATAAAGGGTCTTTTTGGCAATAAGGTGTGCTTAGGCAATATAGGTCTCAAGGTTCATAAAATACACGTATTCTGATCTTGGCAATTATTTCCAGTGGAATATAGAAATATTATAATAAGTAACAGTTCATTCATTTGTCACATGAATGCATACAGTAAGCCTCAGTATCATGTTACATCAAGTAGTTCAGAGATGTTATGTTTCAAGTTCCGTGTTTAAGCTAAACAGATAATTTGCACATATATTGAGCATGTTTTCCTTTCAAGTATAATTCAAATAGGTAAAACATAGTTGATAGTTTTGAGCAATTCATGAGAGTTTTCAAGTAATATAAAACAGTTAACGCATGTATCTCCCCCAAAAGAATTATTAAAAACAAGTGTGAAAAGTAGGGGCCACGACTCACCTGGAGCGTATCCGGCAAGACGAAATTATAAGGCCAAGTAAACGATCACGAAAACTTCTTCAATACTAGACCTGAATATAAGCGAAGTCTAAGAGTCTATCTTACGACTATTAACGAATGCAGAAAGGATAAATCGTACAACGATTTGATCGGTGATGTGAGTGTGTGATATGCCTAAAATGCCTCAAGTTAAAAATATAATATCTCTATAATATTGTCTCGGTTCTTATCTCAAATGACTCAAAATATTACTTTCTCGAAATATGATGAAATAATATGCAAGTGAGGTCGCTAATATTTCTAATAGCGAAACTATAAATAATGCATAACTTATAATGAAAAATGCATATGTAATGAAGGGTGAAAAATGGAAAATAAATAAGAATGTCAAGTAAAGTTAAATAAATCCTTGTCCTTTTTAGATTTTACACTTCTTAGTCTAACTGTGGTTGCGTTGCGTCGTTAGTCCTCGGTTAAGTCCAAAGTCCATAATAGTCCAAATCTTGTCCATATAAGGCTCGGAGTTCAATGGTATGTCAATTTAAGTCCTTTATAAACTGTTTTCACAGCTTCAGTCCATGGGTTTCACGGTTTGGCAGTTTTGGTCCTTCCGGTTAGATCGCGTTACATTTTTAGTCCTTTTTGCATAAAAATGACGGGAAAAATATTCTGAAAATTTCTATAACTTATTTAGGTTTATTACAACTTATTTAAACTGCTTATTTCAGAAAGTAGTTTATTTTGGCTTAATGGGCTTTTTGAAGAAAACATTTAAGGCCCGTTAAGAGATAACGGTCCGTTGGTTTAAAAAGTATTTTGGGCTTCGACTTGGGCTTTTAAAAGGATTCTAAAAATAGATTTAATGGGTTTATTTGTTGGCTTATTTGGATTGGCTTATAGGGTTCGTTAAAAGTCCGGGTATTAAACGTATAAGAAAACTCGGTTCTATATAATGATTTGAAATGAGATGTTTAAAAGAGTCTTTAGGATGTTGTGACTAAAAAGAAAAACGTGTGATTCTTGGTATCAATAAGATATGTTAAGTGTGTAATGCCTACGTATTTCCATTTTTATCTAGGTCGCGATCTATGTGAATGTTTAACGAATACATATAACCATTTCTTTAGTTATGTCGAGGCATAGGTGATGAGTGTGTTTGTGTGATCAAAATCTTAACGAGAACTACGAAACATATACGTGACTTGTGTGATATGTACGTATAACCAAAACATCTTATAGATTAAAAATATTGTGCGACATGAAGAATGGATTTAGAGAGTTGGTGTGTATGATACGTATAACGTGTTCAAGAATATCCAAATATAACTAAGTGAGGGTGAGAGTGACTTACAACACCTTATGAAAGGTGGGTCGCTTCGACTGCTGTGAACGAGGAGGGGGTGAGAACTTGGTGGCTTGCTTGGTGGTGCACTAGAGTCTCGAGTGAGGCCTTGGTGATGACTTGTACGTACTAGCAAACTCTTGTGGTGATCCTGGAGCTCTTCGACAGTAAGCAGTGACCAAGAGAAGAAATTGAAGTGTTTTTGTGGAGTGAGTTGAGTGTGTTTAAAGGATGAAAAGGGACCGAAAAATATATAGATGAGTCGAGGTTATTAGTATGGTGTTGATCAGGAGCGAAAGGATGGGTTCGTTGCTCTTGTTCTTCTTCCTTCTTCTCTTCTTTACACGACAGGAACCAAAAAATAAAGGAGGTGCACTTGTACGAGCGTCAGAAAGGAAAAAGAAAAAGGAGTTTGCATGTTTGTTTTCGTATGAATAGGTGTGGAACTGGAAGGTAATGAGCTAGAAGAAAAGTGTATGTGTTTGTATGTACCAGTATCCCACGTACACTATATGTTACATATATTGCTACATGAAATGGCAAGTTGGCTTTGAAATGTGGAATTTAAGTTATACACGTATGTATATATGTTTGTAGTTGCGTTTTATGGTTAAAACTTAAAATATACTACACGTTAACATATAAATTTGTTATATTTTATGGCTCAAGATCCTACACGCTAATATAGAGCTTGTGATAGGAAAATTAAACACGTACACACACATGGTGTAATTTGCATGTCATACTTACATATAAAATATTGTATTATGGAAAATCCATACACGTACACAGGAAAGATTGCATGATTGCATGAGCTTTGTGGAAGAATTATACACACATATTTTAATAGTTTAAGATGCAGTTTGATCTCAGTAATTACTAATGTTAAGTCCTTAAGTCACGAAAGTTAAGATCAGGTAACGTAAAAATATAATGTTTATAAAAATGTCAAAGTTTATTAATATTTTCCAACTAATTATATTAGACATGTGATAATTTTAACGGAGAGCGTATACGTTAATAAAATTTAATAGGTTTGAGTATTCATATTGCGTAAAGAGTTTAATGTAAAATATAAAATAGTAAAGTGAAAATAGTTCATATAAAATATGTAGGCTTATCCAAATCTTATGTTGGTCGTGAGTATAGTATATTAAAGAAAAATTTAAATTTCTCCATAAAAATGGGCTTTGTTAAATGATAAGTCAAAGGTATTATTAATTAACAAAGATTATCATGACGGATTTTTGTAGGATCTTACAGTATCTACCCCTCAATTTTGAACTTCGTCCCGAAGTTCAGTCCGTGATAGGTATTTGGAAAATGTGGTGTTCTGAGGTAAAAGTTCATGGAAGATGTTGTCGAAGGATTTCTTATTTGACTAACAAAAGAGAGATTTCATCTAACTTTATTAGTACTAGACTAAATAAATTCGAATGTTTGGTCGACAGTTTAAAATATGGTTTACGAATAGTGAAAGTAATGGCCGAGAGTAGAAAGTATTTAACGTTTAATGTTTAGTGTTCCAATGGTCGAGACTAGGGGATTTTTAATGGTAATGATTTGAAATTTAATGGTCGTGAATAGTAAAATAACGGGTACTTTCTCCACTTAGATTCCCTATTTAATCTTATCCACTCTTTTTCCTTTTTCACTTTTCCGCTCCCCTTTTTCATCCCACATCTTTATCTTCTTCGAACAAAATACCTTACCATGCCGTCGATCGTCATCTTTGCCGCTACCGTATACATTGTTTTCGTTGCCACTTATTTAGCTTTCTTCCCTGATGAAAACTCCGACTACTACATCGCATCGTTGGCGTTCGTCGTACCCCTCACGATTTTAGCGATCAATGTGGATAAGATTTTGGGGTGAGGATCTCGGCTAGTGTAGTTAAAATGTAGTTTTGTTGTTTGTCGATGTAACCTTTAATGATTGTGAAATAAAATCTCGTTTATGTTTAGTTATAAATCTCGGCATAACTTTTCATATTTTGTTATGTTTATAATGCAGAATAATTAAGGTGCTTCATCCTATGGTGGCTCTTGCTATCGTTGGGTTGGTGGGGGTCGTTGTTTCTATGGTGGGTCAACCGATTGAAGATTGTATGCCTTACATTGTGTTTATTGTACTGTTAGCACTTCCGATGTTAATCATTTCGCTATGTATTAACTTCCGTGGTTTCAAATAAAATTTATGTATTTTGTGTTTTCCATAGATTGTTGTGAATTTTTATAGTTTCTAGTTTCGTATTGCTCTCGACTTCGTAGAATAGAGCAGTGAGTAATGGGTAATGAGTGTAGATCTGACTGAGGTTGGCTAAAAGTGAAGTGTATGAATGAGTTATTTTGTTTCGAGATTATGTTTTTGGAATGAAAATTGTTATTCTATCGCATTTTGAAAGTACACAGGATTCATAATTTTTGAAAACCACAAATTTATGGTATAAACTATTCGTCGAACAAAGAGTTTGTAGATTTTTAATGATGAGAGTTTCGGACGAGAACTTGATGAATGTAAAAATAGTTGTTGAACTTTAGTTTTTGTAAAGTAAAACTTGTTAGATAAAGTTTTAAGTGATATCCCAAAATTTGTTTGCTCTATATATAACCGTGTCTTATGTTAATAGCTTGTTTGTATTTATTTCTCAAAGTATCCAAGTTATTAGTAAAGTATGGGAGCTAGGAGGGGAAATTATAAGATGAAATGTGTTGTAGTTAAATAATTCATTTGGTTTCTTGGGGTTGTTAATCGTTGTTGGGGGCAAAAGAGAAATACAAAAGTTGGTTTGTTTTGGTTGTAGTTGAGTCCACAAAGATGAAATTTGACCAAATAACTAGACGGGTTGGCGTTCGAATTTGTTGAGATTGTTGGGAACTTAAATGAAATAAAGTATTTGGGTAATATATGATTTTTGTTGAGGTCATTTTAGTATGTGATAGTCGGGCTGAGTTTTGGTCGTCACATGACTGAGTATTGGAAAAGATTTATTACACATGATTTCTTGGTAAGTGCCTAATTGAGATGTATGAAAATGTTGGTAGGTTGTGATGTGAATGACTTAAAGTAAACGGGTATGAGGCGATTAGATTAGAAATAAATCTTAAGTTCTTAAGCTTAATTAGAGTTGGGTTCGAGTATTAATGATAAACAAGGGTGTGTTGGGTTGCTGTTGACAATAGGTCGAGAATAAATGTTTCAAGAATAAGTTTAGTTTGACGAATGTTGAACACATATATGGTTACTAGGTAGTTTCGAGATCATCGAAATCTTGTATAATGCTTAAGAGTTTCGAGAGAACGTTAGGAGGTCCACTATTTCCTAGAGGATGTGTAGTCAAATCGTATGAAAAGTGTTACTTGTATGTGGCGTGTTCAGGATTTTTAAATCATAGTGGGGCGTGTTTAACGCGATTTGTTCCTGCCTCTTGCGTTGAATTGCGAAAACCAAAGTAAATATTTTATTTACCACGTATCTCAGAGCTAGTTGCTAGTTTTACTAGACATAGATTTTGAAAGTTTTACCGTTTGAATACAAATGGTTATATTTCTTAAAATAATTGAAAAAATATTTTTCAAACCCTTATAAATACCATTGGCATGTCCGTGTTATCCATACACACACAATCAATGGCTTGTAAGTTACCACATACCGCTGAACAAATTCAATTGTACATCAAGGCAGAAACTGAGGGTAGTGACGTGGATCATCAAAATGCTATTGTGAAGGTCATTCTGCAGTTTGAAGCTACGAAACAATTGAAACGACGACTTAGAGAAAGCTATGCTAAGTGCACAGACATCTCAGATGGTAGGAAGCATGTGATCGACAAGTTTTTGTATGATGAATCTTGTAAGGATGCTGCTGTCATTGAATCGCTGTGGTCTTGTGTTCATCAGATAGATGACCAGATTTCTAACAAGGTTCGTTGGAGCTTGGAAGAGAACGTTGAAGCTGCTAGGGTTGAACATCAACAACAACAACAACAACAACAACAACCACAACAGAATCCACTACCACCACAACAGCAACAACAACCACAACTACAACAAGGTGCATCAAGTTCATCCACACCAAGGGTGGTTGTGCAACAACAACATTTGCCTCATCTGGATCATTTCCAGCCAAGTTTCGAGGAAAATGTGGCAGTTGGTGATGGTGGTTGGACTCCTGCCATGGATTGGGAGCTGAGCAGGTTGGAAGCTCAATGGGAAGAAGAGAAGTTGGCGAGCTTTGATCCTTATGATGATGGTTATGATTCCAACAATTCTCAGACCTGGGATCATCCAGACTACCTTTGAAGTTTAGGTTTAGGTTTATGTGATGTTTTAATTCAGTATCGTTTGTAATGTTTAAGTATTTCCGTCAAGTTTGTTTGAATAATAGGGTGTTTGAATGTTATGTTACGAACACAACTTGGAAAAGAACTCATTACTCTGCTAGATTTAGATATTTTACAGAAATCTGTGCGGGTAACTTATTTGTTAAACAAAGAGTTTTGTTGATAACAGATTCTCACATAGAGATATTTGAATGAAGATTCGGTGTATGTAGAGAAAGTTGCTATATCCTGGCTTTTAGGGTATAAGAGATCTTGTTTGTCTTGGTGTGAAGAATAGTTAATACAAGTGGCTAGAACAGTAAGAGACAGTATTACGATAGGAGTGTTGCTTTGAATTCATATATTAACACTATGTACCACTATATAGGGATTCTAATGAGAGTTATGCTGTGTGTTTGATGAATTTTCATGGTTATTAGTTTCATACTAGTGCCCTCACAGATATAAATAAGCCCACTTATTTATAATTCGTTATTTACATAGAGAGGCGTCCCAAACAATGTAAATAAGGAAATATAAACTTATGGTTCGGCGCTTTACAATTTCTTTATTTAGATAAAAGGCATCCCAATCATTCAAATAAAGACATTGCAACCCATCCTGCTTAAGAATTTCTGATTTAATATTCATATTAGTCCACAAAATAATTCCTACACGGATTTTCCGGAAGTACAGTAAAATTTACTTCACATGCGTCTATAAAGATGCGATTAAGATAATTAAAGATGGTTGATACATTACTTGAAATAGTTGGTGAATATATATATATAACGTTGAGTGTGAAATAGTATAGTGTGTAATGTGTGAAGAATAAACATCAAGCATGTAAAGATTAGTACAAAATAATCTTAATAGGTAATGTATTGAGCACGGCAGTCTGCAGACACGGAAGGCATAAGATGATAAGGTGTAAAATCATTTATTTTGAAAGTGTGGTTATAGTTCATTGTTTTAAAACGTTTGATTCTCTATAACCTGAGGCTCTGATACCAAACTGTAACACCCCCAAATTTGTTTTGTGGCAGCGGAAAAGTAATTTGGGTGTTACGGTGAGGATCGAAGTTTAATCTCAGAAAACGGCCCGAGAAGGGCGTTTTGAAAGCTATATGTCATTCAAAAATAGTATTTTGATACAAAGGTAAATTATTTGGTTTGAAAATCCCATAAAAAGATGTGATAATTTGGAGAGAATGACATATTTGATTTTACACCATTAAAGTTATCAGAGTAAAGGATGCCTGCTCCGTGTCTTATCCTGCTCCGTTAATTACCTGAGATAAACATGCTTAAAATGTCAACACAATGGTTGGTGAGTTCGTGGAGTTGATAGAAAATATCTCTCTTTGAAAGGTGTATAGTTATAATAGTTCTTCATGAAATAAATAAGGAGTTGCGTTGCATAAAATCCACAAGTGAATAATGTATAATCTTCAAAATCATAAGTTTCATGCAGTTGAGCTACGTTGTTATATGCTCGAAATGGGATGTTGAATCAGCTTTTAAATGTATCGATATACCAAGCATTTTGAGTTGTCTTGTGTAGAATTTTCAGTTAAATCACATATGATAACAATTAAAGTTCAAGTACAAGCTTCATAATCATATCACGTAAATTAATAATAGTCTAAAGTCTGAAATCTATCAGTGAAAAGTGGTGGTCTTCTAATACAGCTGTATCCTATATATATGAAACATTCATATATTCATAAAGTTATATTGCCCTAAGCCTCATGACACGCAAAACGTTAACAGAGTACCGTAAAACGGAGTGTTCACCAAATTAATGACGAAAGTTTATGCCCTCGTGTAATAGGTGATTTGCCACTTCCTATTTTTCTCAAATATAGCGCATCGCGACTAATACGACTAGCGATTAAGCATTCTGTCACAGTATTAGTGGGATAGGTTGTCAGTCCTCCAACAGGTTTCGAAGCTGTTGCTATATTCGCGCTCACCGCAGTGATTAATGGCTCATGATAAAGGGTCTTTTTGGCAATAAGGTGTGCTTAGGCAATATAGGTCTCAAGGTTCATAAAATACACGTATTCTGATCTTGGCAATTATTTCCAGTGGAATATAGAAATATTATAATAAGTAACAGTTCATTCATTTGTCACATGAATGCATACAGTAAGCCTCAGTATCATGTTACATCAAGTAGTTCAGAGATGTTATGTTTCAAGTTCCGTGTTTAAGCTAAACAGATAATTTGCACATATATTGAGCATGTTTTCCTTTCAAGTATAATTCAAATAGGTAAAACATAGTTGATAGTTTTGAGCAATTCATGAGAGTTTTCAAGTAATATAAAACAGTTAACGCATGTATCTCCCCCAAAAGAATTATTAAAAACAAGTGTGAAAAGTAGGGGCCACGACTCACCTGGAGCGTATCCGGCAAGACGAAATTATAAGGCCAAGTAAACGATCACGAAAACTTCTTCAATACTAGACCTGAATATAAGCGAAGTCTAAGAGTCTATCTTACGACTATTAACGAATGCAGAAAGGATAAATCGTACAACGATTTGATCGGTGATGTGAGTGTGTGATATGCCTAAAATGCCTCAAGTTAAAAATATAATATCTCTATAATATTGTCTCGGTTCTTATCTCAAATGACTCAAAATATTACTTTCTCGAAATATGATGAAATAATATGCAAGTGAGGTCGCTAATATTTCTAATAGCGAAACTATAAATAATGCATAACTTATAATGAAAAATGCATATGTAATGAAGGGTGAAAAATGGAAAATAAATAAGAATGTCAAGTAAAGTTAAATAAATCCTTGTCCTTTTTAGATTTTACACTTCTTAGTCTAACTGTGGTTGCGTTGCGTCGTTAGTCCTCGGTTAAGTCCAAAGTCCATAATAGTCCAAATCTTGTCCATATAAGGCTCGGAGTTCAATGGTATGTCAATTTAAGTCCTTTATAAACTGTTTTCACAGCTTCAGTCCATGGGTTTCACGGTTTGGCAGTTTTGGTCCTTCCGGTTAGATCGCGTTACATTTTTAGTCCTTTTTGCATAAAAATGACGGGAAAAATATTCTGAAAATTTCTATAACTTATTTAGGTTTATTACAACTTATTTAAACTGCTTATTTCAGAAAGTAGTTTATTTTGGCTTAATGGGCTTTTTGAAGAAAACATTTAAGGCCCGTTAAGAGATAACGGTCCGTTGGTTTAAAAAGTATTTTGGGCTTCGACTTGGGCTTTTAAAAGGATTCTAAAAATAGATTTAATGGGTTTATTTGTTGGCTTATTTGGATTGGCTTATAGGGTTCGTTAAAAGTCCGGGTATTAAACGTATAAGAAAACTCGGTTCTATATAATGATTTGAAATGAGATGTTTAAAAGAGTCTTTAGGATGTTGTGACTAAAAAGAAAAACGTGTGATTCTTGGTATCAATAAGATATGTTAAGTGTGTAATGCCTACGTATTTCCATTTTTATCTAGGTCGCGATCTATGTGAATGTTTAACGAATACATATAACCATTTCTTTAGTTATGTCGAGGCATAGGTGATGAGTGTGTTTGTGTGATCAAAATCTTAACGAGAACTACGAAACATATACGTGACTTGTGTGATATGTACGTATAACCAAAACATCTTATAGATTAAAAATATTGTGCGACATGAAGAATGGATTTAGAGAGTTGGTGTGTATGATACGTATAACGTGTTCAAGAATATCCAAATATAACTAAGTGAGGGTGAGAGTGACTTACAACACCTTATGAAAGGTGGGTCGCTTCGACTGCTGTGAACGAGGAGGGGGTGAGAACTTGGTGGCTTGCTTGGTGGTGCACTAGAGTCTCGAGTGAGGCCTTGGTGATGACTTGTACGTACTAGCAAACTCTTGTGGTGATCCTGGAGCTCTTCGACAGTAAGCAGTGACCAAGAGAAGAAATTGAAGTGTTTTTGTGGAGTGAGTTGAGTGTGTTTAAAGGATGAAAAGGGACCGAAAAATATATAGATGAGTCGAGGTTATTAGTATGGTGTTGATCAGGAGCGAAAGGATGGGTTCGTTGCTCTTGTTCTTCTTCCTTCTTCTCTTCTTTACACGACAGGAACCAAAAAATAAAGGAGGTGCACTTGTACGAGCGTCAGAAAGGAAAAAGAAAAAGGAGTTTGCATGTTTGTTTTCGTATGAATAGGTGTGGAACTGGAAGGTAATGAGCTAGAAGAAAAGTGTATGTGTTTGTATGTACCAGTATCCCACGTACACTATATGTTACATATATTGCTACATGAAATGGCAAGTTGGCTTTGAAATGTGGAATTTAAGTTATACACGTATGTATATATGTTTGTAGTTGCGTTTTATGGTTAAAACTTAAAATATACTACACGTTAACATATAAATTTGTTATATTTTATGGCTCAAGATCCTACACGCTAATATAGAGCTTGTGATAGGAAAATTAAACACGTACACACACATGGTGTAATTTGCATGTCATACTTACATATAAAATATTGTATTATGGAAAATCCATACACGTACACAGGAAAGATTGCATGATTGCATGAGCTTTGTGGAAGAATTATACACACATATTTTAATAGTTTAAGATGCAGTTTGATCTCAGTAATTACTAATGTTAAGTCCTTAAGTCACGAAAGTTAAGATCAGGTAACGTAAAAATATAATGTTTATAAAAATGTCAAAGTTTATTAATATTTTCCAACTAATTATATTAGACATGTGATAATTTTAACGGAGAGCGTATACGTTAATAAAATTTAATAGGTTTGAGTATTCATATTGCGTAAAGAGTTTAATGTAAAATATAAAATAGTAAAGTGAAAATAGTTCATATAAAATATGTAGGCTTATCCAAATCTTATGTTGGTCGTGAGTATAGTATATTAAAGAAAAATTTAAATTTCTCCATAAAAATGGGCTTTGTTAAATGATAAGTCAAAGGTATTATTAATTAACAAAGATTATCATGACGGATTTTTGTAGGATCTTACAGGTTCTTCGTCTGCTTCAATCTCTTTATTTTTGATCTAATAAACATCAAATGCATACACATGTAAAGTTAATTAAAACAAGATAAACGAAAATATGAAGGTGCATACACATGTGATCTTACCATTTTCTCTTTCAACCACATATTGTTAGGGGTAGTGGAAATTTCCAACCACATTGTTTTTGGTCATATCCACGCCCTCCATTGGGAAATTCACATTTGGGGCGAGGGTGATAGCATTAGAAGATGCCATTTTTGTGTTTGGTTGGAGAAATGGACTGGGTTTCTAATTGCTATGAACACACACAGAGTTTTGAGAGATAAAATGGGCAGAGTTTAGCTTAGATTTTTAAAACGCGTGTGTGTGTTTGTTTTGGTTGGGGTATTTATAGGATAGTGGAGATGGGGTTATTTTTGACATTTGAGCTGTTTTATTTAATCAAAATATAATTTTTGGAAATTATTTTGAATAAAATGTTTGAGATCCGCATTAAATGCCACCACTCCACTTTTCCTCTTTTTTCGCAACTGGCAGGGTGAACAGTTGAGCAGTTTCTGCAAAAGGAGAAGTTGCAGAGTTTCCATCATCACACAGTGTATTGTGTGAGAGAGGGCATTGAATGCCAAGTTGGGAAGTGGGGGCCCATGAGGTGTATGCCAGAAAGGCAAAGGAACAAATATTCTTATATTTAATAAGAATCCAGTTACCAACCTCGGACATTTACTAACTAGATACTTAGAGCATTTAAGTTAGTATTGAATGTCCTTTTCAGGGCCCTGAATGACTTTTCATTCAGTGATGGTTTTTCAGGGACTTGGGATTAGTCACTGATGATTCAGGAATATGGAATGATTCCTGTGCTACAAGGATTCAGGAACTTGGGTTTAGTTCCTGAGGTTGAGGATTCAGTGATTTTTTTTCACTGATGTACACATTGAGTCAGGGACCTGAGGTTTATTTTTAATTGACACTTGGTTGGGAGAAATCAATCAGTGGACTGATTCTCTATATCCAGCATTCCTAATTCAGCTTTCAGTCTGGTGAAAGTTGGTTCATCCAATGGTTTGGTGAATATATCAGCTAACTGATATTCAGTAGGAATGAAGTGTAATTCAATGTCACCATTCATGACATGGTCCCTGATGAAATGATATCTAATGTCAATGTGTTTTGTTCTCTGATGAAGAACAGGGTTGTTTGAGATTGCAATTGCACTTGTGTTATCACAAAAGATGGGTACCATCTTATACTGAATTCCATAGTCACTGAGTTGACTTTTCATCCAGAGTACATTTGCACAAAAACTAGCTGCTGCAACATATTCAGCCTCAACTGAGGACAAGGCAACTGATTGTTGCTTCTTAGCACTCCAACATACTAGTTTCCCACCAAGAATTTGGCAAGAGCCTGAGGTGCTTTTTCTGTCCATGTTGCATCCAGCATAGTCAGAGTCTGAGTATCCTTTAAGATCAAGGCCTGAGCATTTTGGATAATATAATCCAAGGTTTGGAGAACCTTTCAGGTACCTGAATATCCTTTTCACAGCTGTGATGTGTGATTCTCTTGGGTCAGATTGATATCTGGCACATAGACATACTGAGAATTGGATATCAAGCCTTGATGCAAGTAGATACATCAGTGATCCTATCATTCCTCTAAAGAGAGTTTGATTTACTGGTTTACCAGTGAGATCAGGACCAAGGTTGTTTGGGGGAACCATGGGAGTCTTGACTGAGGCACAGTCACTGAGTTCATACTTTTTCAGTAGGTTCTTAACATACTTCTCTTGACTGATAGTGGTTCCTTTATCAGTCTGCTTGATCTGAAGACCAAGGAAGTAGGTTAATTCTCCCATCATGCTCATTTCAAATTGCTTAGCCATTAGTTTTTCAAATTGTTTGCAAAGCTTGTAACTTGTTGAGCCAAAGATGATGTCATCAACATACACTTGTACTAGTATGACATCAGTATTTGTCTTATAGATAAACAATGTGTTGTCTATCTTGCCTCTGACAAATTTGTTTTGGATCAGAAAGGCTGAAAGTGTTTCATACCATGCCCTGGGAGCTTGTTTCAGTCCATAAAGGGCTTTATTAAGCTTACAGACATGATCAGGAAACTCATGGCTTTCAAATCCAGGAGGTTGCTGAACATAAACTTCTTCTTTCAGTGAACCATTTAAGAATGCACTTTTAACATCCATTTGGTACACCTTGAAGTTCATGTATGTAGCAAAAGCAAGGAAGATCCTGATGGCTTCCATCCTTGCTACTGGTGCAAATGTTTCTTCATAGTTAATGCCTTCTTGTTGATTATAGCCTTTGGCTACAAGTCTGGCTTTGTTTTTAATGACTATGCCATTTTCATCAGTTTTGTTTTTGAATACCCATTTCATGCCAATGACTGAGACATTCTCAGGACATTTGACCAAGGTCATTACCTTGTTTCTGTCAAATTGTTCCAGTTCATCATGCATGGCCTGAACCCAACTTGGATGTGTAAGTGCTTCTGTAACACTTTTGGGTTCAATTGTGGAAATGAAGTCCAGAAATAGGCATTCATTGGCTGAGGCTGCTCTTAGACTAGCAGCCATGCTCCTGGTGAGCATGCCATCAGTAGGCTCTCCAATAATATTGACAAGTTCAATGTCCTGAGACCTAGTCCAACTTTCCTGAGGTCCTGGATACTGATTTGAACTTGTGGAGGCCTGATTGGGTGGAGGGGTTGGTTCTGGAGTAGACACATGATCATTGATTGGATCTTGAGTGTCTACCTGATTACTGAGATTGTTTGGTTCTTGAGCATTTTGAACAGACTGATTAATTTCATCAGTGTTTGCATGTGCCTCAACAAACTCAGTGATGGTTGGGTTAGGTAGGTTGTGTGGGATTATGTAATAGGAGATGTTAGCATCATCTTGATACTGAGTGGAAGGATTGTATTCAGAAGGATATTCATCAGGAGGATATCTAGAAGAGTTATCAATTCCTATCTCTTCTACTGAGGCAGTTGAGAACCTGATTGCATCAGTGCTCTCATCAAAGGTAACATGAAATGTTTCCTCAGTCTGCTGTCTCCTTGTGTTGAACACTCTGAAGGCTTTTGAGACAAGTGAGTATCCCAGGAAGTATCCATCATCAGCTTTTGCATCAAATTTCCCTAAGTGATCCTTGTGATTATGAATAAACACAGGACACCCAAAGACATGAAAGTAGCTGATGTCAGGGATTCTTCCTTTGAATAACTCATATGGGGTTTTCCCATGTCTCTTGACAATGATGGATCTGTTTTGTGTATAACAGGCAGTTTTGACTGCATCAGTCCAAAAATGTTTGGAAATGACTGATCCACATAGCATTGTTCTAGCAGCTTCAATGAGTGTTCTATTTTTCCTTTCAGCAACACCATTTTGTTCAGGTGTGTATGGAGAGGAAAAGTTTTGAGAGATACCTTTCTCATCACAGAAACATTCAAGTTCATAATTTTTGAACTCAGTCCCATTGCCAGGTCTAATCTGTTTGACCTTAATGTCATTTTGATTTTCAATGTTCCTAACAAAGGACATGATTGTTTCAGCTGCCTGACTCTTTTTGATCAGGAAGAATACCTAAGTGTATCTAGAGTATTCATCCACTATGACCAGAGTATACTTCTCATGATTAATAGACCTTGGACTGACAGGTCCAAATAGATCTATATGGAGAAGATGTAGGCAGTTCCTGATGGAAAAGTTGGTTTTGGTTTTAAAGGATGCTCTGTGATGTTTACCATTTTCACAAGCTGAGCATGGTTTATCCTTTGAAAACACTAGTGATGCTAAGCCAAGGACCTTGTTTTGTTTTACAAGATTGTTTATGTTTTTAAAGTTCAGGTGGGTGAGTCTCTTATGCCAAAGCCAGTTGAGTGTATCAGTGGCTTTAGCAAAGAGACAAGTTCCATCCTGAGTTAGATTGGACATGTCTAATACATAAACATCTTGTCTTCTTGGTGCAATGAGGACAATTTCCTTATTTGCATTGAAGATGGTTCCTTACTTATCATCAAACTGAACTATGTATTTTGCATCACATAGTTGACTGACACTGATCAGATTGTACTTAAGACCATTTACATAAGCTATTTTAGTAAAGACAATACCATTGCAGTTTACTGAACCATAACCTTCAGTGAGACATGATGAATTATCAGCAAATATCACTTTGGGTCCTGGTTCTTCCACATATTTGTGCAGACACTCCTTAACACCAGTCATGCTCCTTGAACATCCACTATCTAGATGCCAAATAGGATCCCTGGCATGCCTCTGCACAAATAGTAAACTGGGTCAGTTCTTTCTAGGACTCCATTTCATGGAGGGTTTGGTTTTGTAGGTCTTTATGAAAGAATTAATCGATTCATGGTCAGTGGTTGAGTGGACTGAGCTACCACATGTTTTGCATTTAGTTGCAGGGGTAGCCTCAGTAGTCTGAGAGGATTGTTTATTCATTCCTCTTCTTGACTGAATGACCTTCTCTTTTCCTGAGGATTTCTGAGTGGAACTTCCACTAGATTTACAGTGTTTGTCAATTTGATAATCCTCAGGATGATGGTCATTGAATCCACACAATGGGCAAAGTGGAAAAGGCTTGGCCTTTTGCTTCTGTTTCTGCTTAGAATCAGAAGGGTAGTTCAAGCACTGAGCCTTAAGTCCTGAAAAGCTTGACATGACTGAGCATTTTTTATGATCAGAGGTCCTGTGATCTTCCTTTTTGCAAATCATGCAATAAAGGACTCTATAGCAATCATCAGTGAGATGATTTGTATAGTTGCACAGTTCACACTTTTTCAGGGGTTTGGTTGGTTTGGGTTTGGTCTTTGAGGAAGCTAGTTTTTGTTCCTTCTTTAATTGAGAAGGTTTTTCAGAAGATGCAATCTTCTCACTTAGCTTCCTGACCATTTCAGTCAACTGATCAATTCTTGGATCAGGACTTTGGGTTGCTACTTCAGAAGGGACTGAAGTTGATGAGTCATCAGTATTTACTGAGACTTCAAGGGGTGGTCTTCTCAGGAGGATTCTACCTTTTCCTGATCTCTCCTTTGGAGAGTGTGGGGAGTAGACCAATGGTGGGAGGTCTGAGCTTGGTGCAGCACCCTGAAGGGTATTTAGTGGAGGGAGTGGAGGAGTTGATTCTGATTCAGGCTCACTGATTGGATCAGAAATACTGAGTTGGTCAAAGAGTCCAAGCATACCTTTCAGAGCCTGACTTTCAGGGAGCAAGATGTTTCCAGTCTCAAAGTTTGGCAACTTACTGACTGGGTTGTCCCTGACAATCCAGTCATTTGACTTGGGTTCCATCTCTTGCTCAAAGGATATGCCAGCTGGAACAAAGGTCATTTCACTGGGACTCTCACTGGAGGTTTCAGTGAGGTGGTCAATTCCTATAGTTATCTTAGGAATTAAGCCCACAGAATCAAAGACCTTAGGGTTCTTTTTGGTCCAGCTTTCAATAACAGCCTTTTCTTTCTTAAGTTCTGTTTGAAGGGCTTGGTTTTGTTTCAAAATTTCAGTGTTCTGAATTTGTAGAGTAATAGATTCTAATTTGGCTTGTTTCAGTGCAAGCAGTTCATCTCTACATTTATTCAATTCTGACACAATATTGTTATATTTTGAAAACAGGTTAAGCCTTTGTTCCTCAACAAACTTTAGATCAACACAAATATAATTCATGTAAGACTGCCAATCAGAATCATCATCCATAGAAAGTAAAGTATTTACCTTCTTCATGGTGATGTTGACCCACTCTCTATTCCTAGCATGGCTTTTTCCAACAGCCACCTGATCCTCTTCAGAAAGTGCCATCAGTGCACTAACTCTTATTTCCTCATCTGAGGAAACCTCTTCTTCATCCCAATCATATGCTTCAGCTACTAATACCTTTTTCTTTGTCTGAATAGGTTTGGATGTTTGAGCAGCCTGAGACAATGTGGGGTTAGTTTCAAGAAGTGCAAGTTTAGCTTTGATTTTCCTATATTTTGTTTCAAAATCCTTTTGACCCTTGTTTTGAAATTGTTGGGTGGACTGAAACATTTTAGGTTGAAACTTGCTAGTTCCTGAGGAACTGTTTCCTGAGAATTTGTAAGAGGGTTCTGAGATAGTTTTAGAATAACAGTCCCTAGCAAAATGGCCCTTTTTTCCACATTTAAAGCATTCAGTGGTCTCATTTGCTTTTGGTTTTGTAAAGTTGGACTGATTTCTTTTGATGAAACGTCTTGAACTAGTAAGGAGTGCCCTTTCTTGGAATTCCAAGTTCAAGTCGTTCAAGTACTCCTCACCAGTCCTTTCATCAATTTCTTCTTCAGAATCCTCTTGAAAATCCTGCACAACACCATTAGAATAGAAAGCAGTTGATATGGGTGTGGAGGTTAAGGCCTTTTTGGACTCAAGAGCTTTTGAGTCAGGGTATCTCCTTGAGATCAAGTTGTCTTCATAGACAAACTTCCCATAAATTTCAGGGAGCTCAAGGGTCTGAATGTGGTTAGCATTCCTCAGGCCTTGTGAGAAGTTGAGCCACTTCTCAGGGAGACAGTTGACAAAGCCAACATTAGTCTCATGCTTAGATAAAGTTACACCATCATTTGATAGCTCATTTATCAAAGTCTTGTATCTGGTGTAGGTCTGAGAGAGACTTTCAGAGTCCTTTTCCCTGAAAGTATTGTACTCAAGTTTAAGGTCCATGACCCTATTTTCCTTGGTATCTGAGGGACCCTCAAAGCTATTTACCAAGTCATCCCAAGTTTGCTTGGCTTTAGAACAGTTGATGACTGATTCCATTATATCGTCAGGAAGACATGATATAAGGATGCTTTTCAGGCGATGGTCCTGATTGACCACCCTCCTCTCATCTATGGTCCATTGAGCTTTAGGCTTAACAAGCCCTGCAGCAGTTTTTGGGACAAATGGGCCATCCTTGATACAAGCGATGTAGTAGGGTTCCATCCCAGTTAAATAGCAAATCATACGTTTTTTTCCATTTGCTAAATTTGCCAGCCTCAAGTCTGGGTGCTACAGCAGAATAGCTGCCACCCTTTTTATCGACTAACTGGGGTACATTGGTATCAGTCATTTTAGGATCTTGGTTTTAAAAACCTGGAGCTCTCTGGGTTTTTGAAAGGTTTTATAAACCAGAGGCTTTGATACCACTTGTTGTTCCCTTAGCACACCGAGTAATAACAATTAAGTTAAACTAAGTGAGCTTATGACTGAGATCAATGCAAAGAATATTTCTAACAGTTATAATACGTGAATATAAAAAACACAATATTTTTCAACGTTTAAATTCTTATTAGAAATAATTCCAAGAATCTATTACCCAAGTGTTTTGCGGAACAAACACTTGGGATTGAATAGACAAGGGTTTATGGTGTCTCCTATCGAAACTCAAGTTTTGCTTGAGTGGTAACAATATACCCACTGAGCTATCTCGGTGAGTTGTATACTCTTTGTAGGAGAGAAGTTACTTTGTAAAAGTTCTAAGCTTTCAATATACAAAGCACACATAACTTCTCTCCATCTGATCTATTTATACACAAGTAATCTAAGTATAAGTGATTAAAATATTACAAGTTGTTGAGGTAGCGTGTCTGACAATTACAAACAGTAATTGTCATTTCCAAGAACCAATAGGAATGGGCTAATAAGACTTTGAGAGTTGTTGGCTGACACTCCATGACTTTTAGCCGCAACAGGGAAGGTTGGTGTCTGACAAGATAAGAGTGTTTGGTCTGACACTCTTATTTTCTCAGATCCTTCCCTTTTGTTCCCGCCTATTCTTCAGGCATTGGTTCCTCAGTCTTCAATCACTTTAATGTTGTTGAGGAGACTGGGGTTCAGTGAGTTCTTGTCCAACACTCACTGAACCATCATCTTCTTCTTTGGCTTAAGTCCTACTCAGGGAGTACCGCCTTCCTGAGAGTGAGTCCTTTATTGAACTCGCCTTAAGCATCCTGAAGATGACTCACTGAGAGGCTGTTCTCTCAGTGACTTGAATTGTTCTCGGTTTAGCAAACACTTAGCTTAATTTTGTTTCAAATGTAGCAACCGCCAATTTTCCAGGTCTTTGCGTGACGTTAAGCTCAATATGATATACTTGTTTAGTTTATGTGTTCTCTATTATGTGTGCTTGTGAGCTAGACCACATAGCGCGAGTCGGCACAAATAAACCTAATAACGCGTAAAATATTGATTTTTAACGAGATAACACGAACATGTGCACATTTATGGTCGTTTTGAGTGGAAAATTATTCTAAAAATAATAAAGCAACTTGAATGAACCCGAGAATGGTGGTGACACATTTTTCTAACCTCGATTGAGTTCGTAAAAAATAATCAAGAAAACGTCATGTTTTATTTTACAAACGTATTTGTTATCAAATTTAACGAAAAATCGTATTTAAAGTGAATGGTGACGGTTAAAAATTATTTCGGGGGCGTTTAATATTTTTCGGGAATAAAAACTAGTAACCTCGGGAAAGAATAATAAAAATTATTCCGCTAGTCCTTGCACCGACCCCTCATTTGGAAATAAATAAAACACAGGGACCTATTTACAATATCTGAAAACTACTCTATACTAATAACCCTAACCCTAGCACTATATATATCTCCTTATAAAATTTTTTAGGGTTATAACTAAATCCCTCTCTTCCCAGCTTCTCACAGCCGACATCACTAACACACTCTCTCTCTCCTATAAAATATTTTTCCGGCCAAAGAATCCGGCCACCGCTGGCCACACAATCCCACCGCCACCACCAATAGCTCCATTATGATCTCCTCTTCACTCGTATGTACCACACGCACCTCCAAACCACCTCATCTATTCGTTTTTTTTTCGGTAACTACAACTTTCTAGCGATATTTTCCGGCGACACTAGCTTTTGCCGACACCACTGCTACGCGTCTCCGCCGCTTCCTCTCGCTCTCTTCTCGTCATGGTAAAACGAGAAGCCCGTCTTTATATTTTTTTATTTATTACCGATTATATTTATTATTGTTGTTCGTGGATTTAGATTTATAAAAACAAGATTTCTAAATTTTGTGGATTAAGACACAGGTTTAACGGTATTTTGAAAGAGTTCGTGTGGTAAGAGTTGTTGTAGAAGTCGGTTTGGTATCACATGGGTCGAGTCGTGGTTGTGTCTCGCTGCCATTGGTCGAGTCATTCACGTATGTTGTCGTTGTTATGTTGTTGTTGTTTTAACGTTTGGTGCTCGACAAAGGTGTGAAGCCGAGACCCCTTGGTCTCGGCATAACAAAGCTATATTGTGCTTGGTTGTTTATTTTGTCTCGGTTCCACAGCAACAACACCAGGTGGTGTTTATTCGACTTAGTATGTTGTTTGAGTTTGAGAAGGAATTGCCTAGTTCTTTTAAGAATTTATGTGTTAATATTGTTGAAGTGTGTTTAGTTTTAAAGTCCTAGTCGTGGTTCACAAAGACCCTTATAGGGTGTACTCGTTGGTTTTTTTTTCTCGGTTAAATCACCCAAGTGAGGGTGCGTCCAGTTTGTTGATATGAGATTCGGTCCAACAAATATATATTTGTTAAAGGGAATATATTAACTTAAAATTTTACACCATTATTCAGTTGGTCAAAATGAAAAGCAAATATTGAGTAGAATTGTTGTCTTATGAAAACGTTGGGAGATCAGAATTGGTGTCAAATGGGATTTGAGTTGGGCTAGTGTGGGAATGGATTTAAAATGGGCTTAACAGCCATGAAAAAGGTCCATTTGATTTGTTGAGAAGTTTGAGTACAAGGTCCAACAAGTAAAAAATATAATCCAAGAGTGTTGGGGTAAAATGTAGTGTTAGTCGTTGTGACTTGTGTTTGGCTAACGAGTTTTATTTATTGTTGTGACAATTGGTACGATTCGGATAGTACTTGGAAAATTGAATTTGAATACGGATTGGGATTATTATATTTGGACGTTTGGAAAAATTGTTGATCGTTATCGGGCTTACGATATTAGATAGCGGATCTATTGAACATTTTGACTCGAGACGGTATAATATATTAAATTCAAAATGAACTTAATATATTAAACACGAAATGGGCACAAAATCTTCAATAGAACCAAAACTAATATTTACGAGAATAATAACGAGACATAAACTTGTTAAATATTATAATTTCAGTTTTGGTTAATCCAAGTCTCGACGACTTGAGAAAAACTAATTTTATTATAAAACGTTCATGTTTTATACGAATTATTTGGGGATAACGGGGTAAATGTCGAAACGTACAAACTGAGTTATTTAAATTGAGGTGTTTGTTTGTCGTAAACTTCTAGAGTTGTTTTCCTTGGTTTGAGTTCTCGTCAGTATTCTCTCGAGTTTGTTGATGTCTCTTCTCGTTGGCGTGAGTCGTCTGTCGATGTCTAATTCTTTTTGGCATGAGTTGTACGTCGAGTCTATGTCTTCTTACCACACCACACGAAACGTTGAAACTAAGCTTTTGATAAGTTTTGAAAATCGAGAAATCCACGAAAACTACGACACATTGTCTTTTATAGACTTTATTATTTTGCGAGACATATTTTGAGATAACCGTATACGTATTAGGTTGTGCCGAGTCCGTTGTGCCGTGAGACCCTAGTTTTCGTGAGATTTTAGTTGCTGTGGCGTTAGGCTACTCTTGAGCTATTGTGATGTCCTACTCTCTGACATTGTTGTGATATTTCATTGCTGGACTGAGGTGAGTTCTCGTAACCCCTTTTTCATTATGTTTTCCTTGGGGGAAAATGGTACTCAAATGATATTTTAACTGTTTTTCATGCTGTGATTATACTATTTTCATGATTTTGGACATTATGTGTGTTGATACAATTATGTGCTACAATTTGTTTGACTGTGTGTACATTGATGCGCAACTGTTAACTCTTTCGAGAGCCGAAACAATATGATAGATCTATCGGGGTAGCTCCCCACAGTGTATGTTTATGTGTGCAACCGTGGCAGGTTCAGTTGGCGCGACATTATTTGGTTTCGACATTATTTGGTTTCGACATGTGCTTATAATTGATTATCATGCTCACTTTTGTCCTACACTATACTATCACAGCTCAGTGGTTTTACTTTTAAACCTACGAGCTCACCAACATTATGTTGACGTTTTCGAGTACCATTTTCAGGTGTTATTGAAGTTGCTTAGAAAGTTGAGTATAGACTGGCTTAGCAAGACTTAAGACAAGACCCTCCTGGGTTATATCTCGTGGAGTTGCATTTGGATATTCCCTAGTGATGTTGTTTAACTTTGAGGCTTATGCATATCTTGGATGTTGTACTTATCCCGGTTGTGGGAGTTTGCGACTATTATCTATTGTATGTTATGCATGTAGTGTTTCTCTGTTGTGACACCTTGTGTTTTTGTCTATGAGGTCATACCCCGTAAATGTCATTCCGCTGCGCCATTTTTGGGGTGTGACATCAAATCCTGTTTAAGATAATTGGGTGTTTTACGAACCCAACACATCTTTTTGTGGTCATTTTGTCAATTTTTTCTGAGCGTTCGACTTGATATTCCTTTTGATATTTACAGCTCAAGGCTAGGGACAAGACAGAAAAAGTGCGATTTTTCCATTGCTATAAGAGAGGTGTCGACAGGGTGTTTGTGGATCACCCATTGTTCCTTGAGAAGGTCCAGATGTCATTTTAAATGTAAACATTAACTAGTGAAGAACTAAATAAGCCAATGTTAACGAAATTTATGTGCTTTAGGTTTGGGGAAAACGGCTTCAAAAATTTATGGACCTGTTGCTGGAATAGACTACCAGGATAATCAGATTAGATTCAGCTTATTATGCCAGGTCAATTTTAATAGCTAATGTCATCTTCTTTCCATGTTTTTTAGTTATGTAATACTTATTATATAAAGTTATTATTATACAAATTTCAGGCGGCTTTGGAAGCTCCACGAGTGTTGAACCTGAATAGTAGCGAATATTTCTCTGGAGCATATGGTATAATGATATCATCCATATTCCATGTGGCTAATTTGTCTTACAAACAGTGTAAGTATGTGATGATGCTTTTTTCTATGCAGGGGAAGATGTTGTTTTCATTGCTAACGACTGGCATATCGCACTCCTTCCATGCTACTTGAAAAGCATGTATCAACCGGCAGGATTGTATCTGAGTGCTAAGGTAACACCTATTAGCAACATTGATCTTATTTCTAACGTCCTACATACACTGATATATATATATATATATATATATATATATATATATATATATATATATATATATATATATATATATATATATATATATATATATATATGATTCGACTTAATTTTGTGGCTTTGGATGTAGGTTGCGTTCTGTATCCACAACATAGCATACCAAGGCAGATTTGCTTTTGCAGACTTTGCACTCCTCAATCTTCCAGATGAGTTCAAAAGCTCGTTTGGTTTCATTGACGGGTAATTATTAACCTTGGAGCTTATTTACATGAACTTATAGTTACCTTATAATTTCGAGATAGTATAGTAATGGACGTTATTGTAATGCTGCAAATATGACAAACCTGTAAAGGGTAGGAAGATTAACTTGATGAAAGCGGGAATACTGGAATCAGACAAGGTCTTAACCGTTAGCCCTTACTATGCCGAGGAGCTAGTTTCTGGACCAGACAAAGGAGTAGAATTAGATAATATCATCCAAAAAAGAGGCATTCAGGGAATCGTCAATGGAATGGATGCCCAGCAAATACCAACGCTTTGATCTTAAAGGAATTCGCCCCATCCATTCCTGAGAAGAACATTACTTGTTTGACAAGGCTAGACCACAACAGGGCTTTGGGACAAATCTCAGAGAAGCTCAATGTTCAAGTATCAGATGTCAAGAATGTTATTATCTGGGGTAACCACTCATCAACTCAGTACCCTGATGTCACACATGCAACCGTCAGAGACAAGCTTGTCCCAGAGCTTATTAAGGACGATGAATGGTATGAAATCTCCCCGCCTATAAGGGAACTATTGTTTTCTTCTTGATTGTTCATGTACTAAATGATGACACGTGCCATAACTTATTAGGTATCACCTGTGATACATACAAAATAACTTATTAGGTATCACCTGTGATACATATAAAATCCCACATTGGTTAGTACTGCTAGTTGGTTTTAATGCTAGTTGGTTCTACGTGTCAAATGATGAATTGTTTAGGCATGAATTTAGTCATTCAAATTAGGTCTCCCTATCATTACTCTATATTTTAAACTTGAAAATCAATATGAGGTATTTCAGGTTGAGAGAACTTGACACAGTAACTGAATTTGAATAGAAAGTGACACGTTCTTGTCTTTGGCAATTGTTGGGTTCTGGCTAGCTTTGCTGGCTTTTAATATCAGACATTTGTGATTGATGGTTAAATGATAATATGGTTTTATGTTTAATGCTGTTCGGTCGCTTTTTTATGCTGCCCTAACTTGTTATGAAAGGATTAAATTGTTGCTTAGATTATTTAAAAAATCTAGTGCCAGTTGCATTAAAACTTATCTGTTGGTTACTTAGATTATTTAAAAAATCTAGATTATTTAAAATGCAACTGGTAATACTGCGAAAAGATCATTTTTTCAAATATCTTGGCCCCTTACTTCTTTCAATTGTAGGCAATTGAATTGACTCTATTGTTGTACTATGCGGATAAGTTTTCATTCTGGACTTCTATATAGTTACAAACGTAGATAGTCTATTGAAACAGGTGATTTCTTTTCACTGACGACTCAAAATGAGACATGATAAATAGTCCATAGATGAAGAAACTGTTTCACCTTAATGAGCACAAAGTTAAGAAAATGTGCTTTAGTTATCTTTGTTTCAGTTTTATCTTGCAAGTCAGACAAGGCTTGCTGCAGAGTAAAATGCGTTAACTGTTAGCTATTTGTCGAAGGGTCTATATCTCATCTCTAATCAGGGCATGAAAGACCCGATATCTGATTCCAAAACCAAAGTGAGTGTTGTCAAGAAACACTTCAATGAGATTGTAATCAAGGAGCTCGATGCAGGTAAGCTAATTGTGCTGTTATAACTATTTGATCTGCTTCTATAGGTGGCAATTTCGGCCCATTAACTTATAAATGGGTCTCTCTGACGGGTCAAGTTAAAAACATCCTTTATAATAGGTCAAATGTCACCCAAATTGCCACTTTTAGCATCAGTTACTTACATTTGCATTGTCTTAATAATCTCATATTCAGGTCATTGCCCCCATGATGAGGTGCCAGAGGAAGTTAACTCCATCATCCGGGAATGGGTTATCAATACTGAAAATAGGGGTAAGATCTTAAAACAAAGCAGCAAAGATGAAAGTAAAGTCACAGCCTGAGCAATACCCGAGATTTGTTTTACAATTTGTGACTAAACAAAAGAGATTTGTTTTTAACAGTGTTCAACAGCAGCATAGCAGACCCGTGCAACAAATTGTTTTGAGCAGGTGGTCTTTCACACAGGTAGCAAAAAAGGTGGGAGTGTTGTATTAAGATTGGATTCAAGATGCACATAGCTGGATTCGATATCTAGAAATCTCATTTGTATCTTCATTTATTATTGTTAAAATTTAGCTACAACCACTTGACAGCTTTTTTGATTGTATGAAAATGAGGAGAAAATAAATGTATATGGAGATTTCTTTTTAGAAATTATTGGAATGCAGTTGCACTAGTGAAAATTGTAGATGAAACTGCATTGTTTTCTCTTCATCATCAATGTACAACTTTTAGCTATACTTGGCCTAGTTCGTGGCTGTCTGCAGTCTACACACCGTATCACAGGTGATACCCAATAAGTTATTTTATATCACAGGTGATACCTAATAAGTTATTTTGTATCACTGGTGATACCTAATAAAATAAGATATTAGGTATCACCTGTGATACATACCAAATATTAGGTATCACCTGTGATACATAATAAATATTAGGTATCACCTGTGATACAAAATAAGATATTAGACAAATAGACCTACCATGTGTTTTGAGCTACATTTGTGACACCAGCTATGGCGTCTTGTTCAACTGCCTATTAGCCCTTGCATTTAAGATAACCAAATATGAGTGAATAAAAATTACGAATCCGAAACTTAGAATTGCCCATATTATATAAGCAAATTTACTTCATTGATTCAAAAGTTAGTACACCGGGCAACTTTAACAACATGGACACATACCTATACTAAACAAACAAGTTGATCGTGTTTCAGCTTACATTTAAAAAAACAACATAACACTTGACAGAAGTAACAAGACTCTTCTATACAACTCATTTATTCCACTTTTCTTTTTTCATCCATTTCATCATCATCTTCAACCTCCTCGATCTTCATCCATCATTGCGAACACCATTTTCACTAGGAGGAACTTCAATCAGAATATCAGACTTCTCACCCGTCGCAGCGTTCACGAGTCCACCATTCCTTTCCACCCTGTAAGTCAATTCTTCCCCGTTCATGTCTGCATCTATATACGTTGTCGCGTTTTCATCAATCTCTTCCCTAATCAGCATTTTCGACAACTCAGTCACAATATTTGGTATGTATCATAGGTGATACATAATATTTGGTATGTATCACAGGTGATACCTAATATCTATTTTGCAAATTATTAGGTATCACCTGTGATACAAAATAACTTAATAGGTATCACCTGTGATACATATAAAATCACACATTGGTTAGTACTGCTAGTTGGTTTTAATGTTGTTCAATGGAGCTTAGTACTGCTGGTTATCTTTGTTAGTGCTTCCACTTACATGATTAGTACTTCTGCTTGTTGAAAATAGATTGTTATAGACTTTTAAGCTTATTTTTTTGGCTAAATACTTGTTGTTACACTAGCCCAATAAAGAAAAATAATTTGGGCTTATTGACCAGCACAAAGAGTTTGCGTAAACTATAGTTACCTACTTACATTATGAGGTATCACCTATGATCCAAAATAAATTATTAGGTATCACCTGTGATACAAAATAACTTAATAGGTATCACTTGTGATACATACAAAATCACACATTGGTTAGTACTGCTAGTTTCTTTTTTATGAGTCTATGAGTCCTTTTTTGTTGGTCGCTGAGTCCTTTTTGTGTCATTATGCACAAGATAGAAAAACCCTATTTATAGATATGCATATGCTTATTGTTCAACATTATTTTGTAGCGCTTCCTAGACCTCTGTTATATACCGGAGTTCAACGTAAACTTGAACAACATGAAATTATGAGTTTTACTGATTGGCGTATTTTTTATTTTTTATTTTTGTAATTTTATGGAATACTTTGACATTTATCACTTGTGATAAAGCATTAAACTGTTTTGGCTAAGTTATTAGGTATCACCTGTGATATAAAATAACATATTAGTTATCACATGTGATACAAAATAACATATTAGACGACATATGATATTTGATATAAGATTTAGTAATCTTTAAAACTTGTTAAATTGTCATGGGTTTGTGCATCTTAGTATGTTGTATAGTTGGTGTTGCTCTATGTAAAATATGAAAATGATATTATGTATTTCTTTTGGTTAAATGGCGAAATGTCGAAATGTCAAAGATGTTTTTACTAGTTAAGATGTGTTTGTTTTTGTTTTGGTTAATCAACGCAAGATCACATGTGATATAAAAATTATTACCAGAAACATGTTATATCACATGTGATTTTCAGATGTGATTTTCAGAAAAATAACATGTGATTTTTGTACTAGTTTTTAAATAAGAAATAATCAAGCCATGATCACGTATAATAATTATTACCAGACACATGTTATATTAAATGTAATTTCTTTCTTAATAAATCGAGGAGGTTGAAGATGATGATGAAATGGACGAATAAAAGAAAAGTGGAATAAACGAGTTGTATAGAAGAGTCTTGTTACTTCTGCCAAGTGTTATGTTGTTTTTTTAAAAGTAAGCTGAAACACGATCAACTTATTTGTTTAGTATAAGTCTGTGTCCATGTTGTTAAAGTTGCCCGGTGTACTAACTTTTGAATCAATGAAGTAAATTTTCTTATATAATATGGGCAATTCTAAGTTCCGGATTCGTAATTTTTATTCACTCATATTTGGTTATCTTAAATGCAAGGGCTAATAGGCAGTTGAACAAGACGCCATAGCTAGTGTCACAAATGTAGCTCAAAACACATGGTAGGTCTATTTGTCTAATATCTTATTTTGTATCACAGGTGATACCTAATATCTTATTTTGTATCACAGGTGATACCTAATATTTGGTATGTATCACAGGTGATACCTAATATCTTATTTTATTAGGTATCACCAGTGATACAAAATAACTTATTAGGTATCACCTGTGATACAAAATAACTTATTGGGTATCACCTGTGATACAAAATAACTTATTGGGTATCACCTGTGATACAAAATAACATATTGGGTATCACCTGTGATACGGTGTGTAGACTGCAGACAGCCACGAACTAGGCCAGGTATAGCTAAAAGTTGTACATTGATGATGAAGAGAAAACAATGCAGTTTCATCTACAATTTTCACTAGTGCAACTGCATTCCAATAATTTCTAAAAAGAAATCTCCATATACATTTATTTTCTCCTCATTCTCATACAATCAAAAAAGCTGTCAAGTTAATTTAGATTATTTTATGCTTATTTGATCCTATGGATGCAATTTCATGTTAATTTGATAGGTTTTGCTTAATTGTTCTAGTTTTCACTTAAAAAGCTTAAAAGCCAAAAATTAGCATAACTGCTTATAGCTTATTAGAGTGCTTAATTTCTGCTAAAAAGTACGTATTTTACTTCAATATAGTTAGTTAATCCTTGGTAATCTCATTTCTTAGCTTAAAATAGGTCTCACTAGTGTAAAAATCAAAACAGTCATTTATAAAGGGGTGTTTGGGTTAAGACCAAAATGGGTCAAATTTGCTAGCTACTGTTCATTTGCACTTTTGAGAAGTTTAATCTAGCTTAAAGAAACTTAAACAAGTTGTTTCTAGTGTGTTTTGATCTGTTTTGGAGGATTTTATAGAATTGGATTGGATATCATATGATTTTTGGTATGAACTGATCATATTAGCTTATGGTAGGATTAAGCATATTCAGCCCTTGTTTTTGTTATTTTTATGACCTATCGAGTGTATTAAGAGTATCTTCAAAAGTTTGGTTGATTTCACAAAGTTCCTGGTTAGTTATGGTCATTTCAGTGATAACTGTGCATCAGAATGTCAAGTTTGCAATTTTTTTAACTTTGTCCAAATCAGCCCATGTTTTTCATTTTTCATTTCTTCATTATCAGCCCTTTTAAGCTCAAACTTGGTACTGATAATCTTTAGTTGCTAGTGCACTTAGTCCATATTTTTTTGAATTTTTCTATTAGTTTTTTAACATCTTTTTATCAGCTGCAAATTCTGCATTTTTTTCATAATTGTGCCTCAGATCAGCTTATGTTTTTTATTTTTCATTTGTTCATTATAAGCTCAATTAAGCTGAAATTTGGTACAATCACTCTTGGGTAGCTTATCTAGTTGTTACATATTTTTCTGAATTTTTTAGAATAGCTTTTCATAGCTTATCAGTGGCTTAAAAATCACCTCAGTGGGCTGTTTTTACCACTACTATTTTGTGCAGATCTGATGTGTTTTTTATTTTTCATTTGCTCATTATAAGCCCAAATAAGCTCAAATTTTTTACAATTACCATTGGGCAGCTTATCTAGTTGTTACATATTTTTCTGAATTTTTTAGAATAGCTTTTCATAGCTTATAAGTGGCTTAAAATACCCCCTTTTTGGACTGAGGTGCCCTGCACCACAGACCCATGTGAAAATCAGTTGTTCATTTCATCAAACACATGGTGTGCACTTAACTAATATTTTTTCTAAAGCATAATTTACATAAAGATTACATGTAAAAAACATAAACTTACTCGTTATTAAGATTCAGTTTCTAATTACATGTGTTTTTATGCTCGAATGCTTTCACATGCTTTCAATTTGATGATGAACGATCCAAAGAAGATCGGATTGAAAATTTATCCAGAAATTGAATCCAATGATAGCAAATTTAATGTTTAACGAGAAGGAATGATTATGATGAACAAAGATTATATCATGTATAATTGGATGAATTGAAATTCGGATTTAGGGTTTGATAAGGTAGAAGTTGATGTTGAATTGGGGATGGGAGAAAACACGCTTTTCTGTGTCTTTTTTATGAGATGTTTTTTTTTAATTTTGTGTTTATATAGTTGACAATTATACCCTTGTAGTGTAAAGTATGTATTTAATACCAACCATTAGATCAAATAAGATGGAGGGTGATGATTGATCCCTTCGTATGTAAACAAAGTTTCGTCCTCAAATGATCTTAACTCAATTTATTGTTATCTGAATTATTATTATTTCATTGTATTATTTGTTTACCTCTCTGTTTTTCATATAAAGAAAAAAAAAAGTGCTTGTCCAACATTTTATAATTATTTACGATATTGACTATAGTATATATACCTCTCTGTTTAGAGATATTAATTTGTCTCTAGTTAACATTAAAATGCGTTTATATGTGAAATTGTTACTGTATGATGCAAATATTTTATTTTTTTATGTCGTATCATTTATATTGCGTGTGCAACATAAAAAAAAATTAAATCATCTTTGTATAGAGGGGCACTTTTATATATACTTTCGACGAAATTCTTTTCGGTCTTTTTTCATTTACGTCTAGAAAAATCACATGTGATTTGTATCACAAATCGCATGTGATTTATGAAATCACATGTGATTTTCAGGCTATGTTTGGCGCGGAGCTTTTTGAAGCTTTTTGGGGCGATGAGCGGTGGACAATGAGCTTTTTGATTTTTATTGTTCGTTTGAAAAAGGAGCGGTGAGCTTTGCTATTTTTTAGGAAAGCTCATTTTTCCAATGCTTCTTTAAGAAGCTGTGAGCTGTTGCTAATGCTCACAGCTACTGCTCACAGCTCACTGCTACTGCTCACTGCTACTTTTACCGAACATAGCCTCAAGACGTACTTGAAACTCGAAAAAAAAGTTTGTCGAAAATATATCAAAATGCCAAATCGTCGCAATGGTGTATCTTTTTTCACTTGAAAATTTAACATTTGCAAGATATTTTATTTTTAAAAAGAGGTGGAAAGTGATTTTTTTTTTCTTTTTTTTATATATATATTTTGATCAAAAAAATGAGTGGCTAAGATCGGTTCATTGGATCTTTAAATAATTTTGGTTCTACATTGATCTCAACTCATGAACGGTATGTATACCAATTATTAATTATTGGTTAGTTGTCATTCATGATATTTTTAAAATAGACTCAAGATCATTTGCATATCAAACCTTCTCTACATATCAAGGGACAAATTCTCACTCTTCATCTCCGTTTGATACAATTGCTGAGATTAAACCCAACCTTTTAACAAACTTTTTTTTCCCTCTAAATATTAATAACTCTTAAATCGTTAATCGTTAATCGAAAATAAATATAACATCACGACGAGCATTTAATTATCTTTCTATAAATATGTACTTTGATATACTTTCGAATTTTTTTTTCGTTTTTTCACGTTTTTTACATTTTTTTTCCTCGTTGTTGAAACTTGCATGAGAAATCACATGTGATTAAACAATAATTTGAATATTTCTAATAAAATCACATGTGATTTTTTTAACACGTATCTGAATCACATATGATTTTTTCCTACACCTGGTCTCAATCACATGTGATTTTATTATAATATTCAAATTACTACAAATACGAAAAAAAGTATAAAAAACGTGAAAAAAATAAATAAAAAATTGTCGAAAGTATATCAAAGTACATATCTATATAAAGATAATTAAATGCTCGTCGTGATGGTATATTTATTTTCGCTTAACAATTAACGGTTTAAGAGATATTTAAATTATAAAAAATGGGTGAAATATTAAAAAGATTTTAATCTCAGCCATTGATTAGTTTTTAGATGGATGGTGGAGGTGAGTACCTTACTGTGGCAAAAAATCGCATGTAGGTAGCTGGAGAGAGAAAGCTCATTTGACAGGTAAAATGAAAAGGCAAGTTGAGCGTTGGGCTAAACACAGTAAAAACTACCAGCGCATAGCAACGAAAATTTATAGCGGCAGACAATTAACAATATGCGATATTATGGTAAGTGTTTCGTGTAACGTTCAAAATAGAACGTGAAAAGATCAAAATGTATTTGCAAACGGTAGTCCATATACAAAGGAGTACAAGTTGGTGGTGATCATCCAAAAAAGGAACACCTTCACAACGGTGAAATTGATATTTCATGATGTTCAAATTTATCATCTTAACGCAACACCCATTGATTCAATATATCAAACAGAGCACATATACATTAAGGGCAAAAGATACAAAAATGCATTAAACTTAAGGTCCGTTTTCAATCAGGGTATTTTTTTTTTTCTTGCATAAAAAGGCACCCAACAAAATTTTTCAGCCGATTTAGGTTTTTTACTAACTTTCGTTAACCCACTTCGTTAGTGAATTACATGTTTGTTCATTGAATTCATATAATCATTACATGTTTGGTCATTGAAAATTTCTTTTCACAATTTTTTCCTGTAACTTTTTTTTCGAAAAAAAAACTAGAAAAAAAATTTTTAAAAAAAGTTTTTGAAAAAATATTTTCATAAAGAATATTTTCAAAAAAAATAATAAAAAAATTGAAAAAAAAAGTTTTTGAAAAAAATTTAAAAAAAAATTCAATAACTTTTTTTTCAATGATAAAATTTTTCTTTTTGAATTTTTTTTTCAAAAACTTTTTTTTTTTTCAAAAAAAAAAAAAAAAAAAAAAAAGAAGTTGAAACTTTTTTCAAAAACTTTTTGTTTTTCATTTTTTTTTCGAAAAATTTTTTTAGAAAAAAAGTTATAGAAAAAAAAATTTCAAAAAAAAAAAATTTGAAAAAAATTTCAAGAAACAAACATGTAATTATTATACGAATTCATGGACCAAACATGTAATTTACTAACGAAGTGGGTTAACGAAAGATAGTAAAAAACCTAAATCGGCTGAAATTTTTTGTTGGGCGCCTTTTTATGCAAAAAAAAAAAGAAGAGTACCCTGATTGAAAACGGACCATAAGTTTAGTATTTTTTTTGTGCAATTTGCCTTATACATTAAATATGAAGTTTTGTGAGTTGTGAATACGCTGCAGTTGTACATAAAATGTTAGCTCAAATGTTTGGTAGACCAATTAAGAAATGATTTTTAGTTTTAGTAAATAAATCTTATTAAGAATGGGTGTAATGAATTGCACAAAAATAGAAAATATACACGAAATTCCTAAATGAATTTTAGGGCCCGTTTGGTATGATGATGGAGTTAGAATGAGATTTGGATTTGATATAGATTGAAAGAAAATGAAGAGTTAGAAAATAAATTATTTATATAAAAGAAATTATAATTTAATATAAAGTAATGTTTTTTATTTATTTAATAATGATTTTACATTTAAATTTTAATCAACGGAGCCTATCTCAGTTGGTATCCAAAGTCCTTCAATGAAGGGGTTGTTCCTGTTGACGCATGTTCGAATCCTGGAAGGGGCAAGGTTTTCTCCCAATTAAGTGTAGTGCCTACGGGCTGCTTAGTTGGGGGTTTTCCCTCCCCCGTGGTTCCCAGACGCACGGTCGGTGTTCCCTGAGCACATCCTAACGCTATTAGGCTCTGAGGTTCAAGGGCAGCCGTCCCGTTACCGCTCAAAAAAAAAATATATATATATAGAAGAAGAGAGAGATAGAGACATTAGTTGGGTGGCTCGCGTGAAAAAATATGCAAAATATCAAATTCAGATTATTATTTTTTGATACCGACTAATATACATAGGAATAAGGTCTATCTCATTTTGATTGATTAATTCTCAATTTGTGGGGCCCGCATGACAACTGTGAGGGTTCGATACACTATGAGGATGTTAGTCCTTTATAACGTGTGTATATGATATCTTGAGTTAATATGATTAAGTATGCGGAATCTACTTAATCACACTTAGAAGGTTATTTGTTATTGAAAATGGAACAGTGGTGGTTGTTGAATTTGATAATGAACAATGAAAGTTAACACCAAACGATTCAATATTAATTAGAATAATACGAGTGATCTTCAATATCACTAGGGTTACAAAACCTTGAATCTTATGTTTCTATGACTTATGATATATGTTGTGTTTGTTCTTTTGTTCTTAACAGTTATGAAAGTATTATGAAAGACACACTTAATATCTAGTCTAAGATCTTTCTTTTACAGTCCAAGAAAGATCTTTACAATATTGCTTAAGTCTTGTCAAGTCTTGTCGAACACATGCTTGAGTCGTGTGTAAGTAACTAAGATACAACATGTATCTGTGTTTGCTACTTGTTCTGTGTATACTACTTGATGACTAAACACCTATCAAAGATATTATCTACCGTATATCTTTGACTTTTATACAAAAGATCTTTGTATACTTATCCATCCAGCAGTAGAATACGCGACACTTATCTTCTCAGCAGTAGGATCTTTATACTCTAGCAGTAGAATTCTTCAGCAACAGAATCTCTAACACTAGCAGTAGAATGATTTACACTACCAGTAAAATGATACTTAGTGTATTTTCTTGAGCAGTACTGACCTTTTGATCGTGTAATTCCCAATACTAATCTTCAGAATATTTAATTCCCAACAACAACCAAACACCTAAAATTTGCTTTCTATCATTAAATTCCCTTGAAACGTATCAACCAAACGGGCCCTTAACTTTGATGAGCCAATGGGTTATCCCAACCTATCTCCCCATATATATATATATATATATATATATATATATATATATATATATATATATATATATATATATATATATATATATATATATATATATATATATATATATATATAACGAGTGGGCTTGCCCGCGCGTTGCTGTGGGGCATTTTCCGTAATATTATTGTGCATTATGTATATAGGCTATGTGTGTTGAAGTATAGAACAATTGTGGTAATGTTTATTTAGATGAAATGATTACCAGTACATAAGTGTAGTTGCAATATATATGAAAAGATGCATAGGTAAAAAGGTTTGTATATATCAAAATGAAATTATATTGGTAAAGATAGATAGAACAAAACTATATCTCTTCAGAAGTTTGTACATCTGATTTGAGTACCCAAAATACACACATCTCGGCCTCCATTTCATCCTTCAATTCCACCTCCATTTAAGCCCCAAAAATGACCCATTTTAACCCCCATTTCAACCCCCAATCCCGTATCCATTGCAGCCCCAAAACTGGCCTTTGGCCCCTATATGAGCACCCAAACGCACCCATCTCAACCCAGCCCCAGACTCATTTTAGCCCGCAAATGCAACCATGCCAGTCCCCATTTCATCACCTAAACCCGAAAGTAATCAATCGTCTCTGAGAACAGAATTATGGTGCACGTGGTTTTTTCTAAGAATTTTTACTCCTTTGTTTGTGTAGTTCCAAATAAACCTACAAAATGCAGTTACACTAATTAGAATGGTAAATATTTAGTACAAATAAGTATCATTATAAAAAAGAAAATCATACTAAAAATGGCCCATTTCAACAAATGTTAATCTGGTAACGGAGCTGTACACGCACATACAAATCAGACTTTCCTCACAGCAACTTGAACACTTTTTTTTTCTTGGTTATGAGCAAGTGGTTTTCGGTAAGATTATATAAAATGACCGGGTGTTACTGATGAGTGTGTAATACTCATCATTCTATGCCCATTTTAGACCATGAAAATACTGAAAACGGCCAAATACACCAAATATTACTGCAAATATTCTTGGTTTGTGTTTTTATGTGTTTCAGGTACAAAAGGATCGAAAACAGGGCAAAAACGGACAAAACCGAGCACAAGATTGGAAAATCATGAAAAGCCGAGGACGGGGAAGAAATTTACGAGTTTGGACCGGGATATTGCTCAAGTTATGAAAAGTCAACTCCCAAAAATATCAAAGTGTCACAAATAGTCCTTGGAGATAAATTTCAGATTTGGCATCAATGGTCCTTGAATTTTCAGAAATGGCAACAATGGTCCCTAAACTTAAAATTAAATTCCAAACTAATCCTACCCTTAACTTACCCCTTTAATCCAAAACAAATAAAACCCAATCTAATCCCTAAACCCAGCCCACCAATAAACAAAGCCCAATCCTTTAAAATAACCACACCCCGTTTTAGCTAAACTAGGGTCAACATCCAGTCAACCCCATCTCCCTTGGATACCATTTCCCGCCAATCACCCACTTCTCCATTCCCAAAAATAAACCCCAGACCATCATTGCCCCCCCCCCCATACCTTTTTCTCTTACACACTCAACCTTCTGCCCCCTCCTAGCTAGTACCTTGTTCACGTGCTAATCCAAGCTGGAAACCCACTTAACCCAGGTTTCCCGCCAAAATGTGAATGGATGGATGGGATTGATTGAGCCCAAATAGACGGCTGGGATTTGATGAGGGAGACTCAAGAAGATTTTTAAGTGGTATAAAACACACCACACTCACACAGAAGCAGATAGTAGTTAATTAAACTAGGAGTAGAATAATTTAGTAGTCGTATTTTTTAGTTGTAATATGTAATCAGGCTCTTTTTCAGTTCTTAAGTTTAATTCAAGCTAAGTTAAGTTTACTTGTTTTTAAATTCATCAACATTGTTCTAATTTTCAAGTTTTATGAAATTTCAATTTTCCATTTCTTTTCTGTTAATCGAATTTAGTTTATCAGCTGTTAAAAATAGATAACAGACTCTTATTGCTGTTCTTATAAGCTCTTATGAGCTTGTGGTGAACTTTTGTCAAAGTTAATTCAATTAATTCAGCTTAATCTTAAAAAGTCAAAATTAGTCAACATAAGTCAAAATTGTTTTTCTTGCTTATTTTATAACTAAATTGTGTTTAATAATTGCTTTTTAAGGTTGAATATAGTCAGTAATGATCTGTCATTCATTGTTGGAGTTTAAAATTTGCTTTTACATCATAAAGTAAATAAACAGTCCATTTTAAGGACTGTTTGGGTTAACTAAGTCAAACGGGTCATTTGGGGTTAAAACTGTTCATTTGCACTTTACTTAGGTTTAAACTTGATTAATTCAGCATTTAGGAGTTTTCAGTAGAAGCTTTTTACTTATATTTAAAGAATTGTAGGATTTGAGCTTGCTATTGCTTTTATAGAGCAGGAACTGATCCTATAAGCTCTTAGAGGTACAAGCTCAGTTCAGCCCCTTGTTTTTGCATTCTTGGTACTCCTTTAGGACTAGTTAGTGAAGTGGGAAAGTTTGGCAATTAGCTGGTAGGCTATTGATAAAATATTACCATAAGCAGTCTGCTATTCTCAGACTTTCCCATGTTTGCAGCCTTTTCTTTTATTTTTTTTATTGCTGATATTAAGTTTTCATAAGCTGTAACTTGGCTTAGGTAAACTTGGTCTGCTTGTCTAACTGTCCCTATTTTTCTTTGATCTTTAAAATTAGCTTTTAGGAGCTTTTCAGCAGCTTGAATTAGGTACTTTTGCCCCTGTACCTCAGACACATCAGCAGACATTTGAGCTGATTTGGCTTATTCAGAGCTCATTTGCCTTTAGAGATTGCTTATTTTGATTCCCTTAGCTTATTTACACTTACCTTAGGTTCCCTTAGCATATTTCAATGTCAACTTAGCTTATTTATAGCTTATGCAGCCAATGCTCTTAAGGCTTTAGCTTATTTTCCTTTATAGCCAACTGTTTCATTTTTGAGCTTATTCTGAGCTTATTGTAGGTTTTCATAAATAGTTGTAGTTAGTAAAACTGCTTTTTATCATGTGCTTAATTAGTTTTAATAAGAAAAAAATAAAAAAAAAATGTTTTTGCAAAAATGCTGAGCCAGGGATTCGAACCCTGGTCTATTGCCTAGCCAAGCCTCACAACCCACACAGATAACCAAATGCCCTTGGGTCTTTGATTGGTTTATCTTCTCCTTGTTTTTTATTTAACCATCTTTTCCATTTTGAGCTTATTTCCCCATTTTGCTTAATAACTGCTTATCTGAATAAGCAGTTGCCCCAATCTTATTTTTCCTAGAATCAGTGCATTATGTAGGACTTTACTGTAATTTTTCATATTTTTCCAATTTCATTTAGTATTTTTAATTCATTTTTCTTTTAAATTTAGTTTTTAATTCGTATTTAATTAAATAATTATCAAAAAAATATAATTCTTTTTTCTAAAATTTTCTTTTATCATTTAGAACTTAGGAAAAATAGTTTGGCACCCGTAGAGTTAGTATTTCTCCATTTTGATGTTTAGGCTCGGGTTTTACCGGTCTAAACGCGTTTTCACTTTTCGTTTACGTTTTTAATTACGAGCACTTTAGATTATCGTTTTTCCCACCTTTCTAGTCGTTTTTATTTAATGTTCACATATCTTAGCGTAGAAAACCAAAATCCCTTTTATTTCACCATTCAAACACGTTGCACGATTCGAGAATACGAATTCCATTCACGCCTTCGTTGGGGATAACGACCCGGGTTACACATACTTCCCTTGTGTTTCCTTGGAGAAAAATATACGTGTTGATTCCAGCGAATCAATTTTTGGCGCCGCTGCCGGGGAAGGCTTGAAGCGAATTTTTAAATTCTCGTTTGTCGATGCGTGTTTTGAAGACCCTTCTCTCGAGAAGTTATCGTTTTCTTCGTAAATATTTTCTTATAAAAAAAAAAACCAAAAAGATTTTTATTTTCAAATTTATTTTCCTTTTTCCCTTTGTGTTTTTCAAAATGTTTGTAAAAATCCAAAAATATTCATCTTATTCCTCTTATTCGTTTAATTCTTTATCTCACCCTCTATCCGTTTAATTCTTTTTATGTCTTCGTCTTACCATTATGGTTGTGAATGGTGTGGAGGTCCTCCGAACGGTGGAAATTGCCCCGGTTGTAGCATTGTAAATTCGGGAAACGGGTTTGTCTACGACCAAAATCCCTACAATGAAACAACCAATTTCCTTAACCAACCCCCACACCATGAGATGGAAACATATTCTTCTGAATATTGTGGAAGTTTTCCTTATCCGGGATTTGATTGTCGAACGGGAGACATGCTTGTCTATGAGCACGACCCTTATAACAATCAGACACCATCCGGATTTGACCAACCTTCACAATACACAGCCCCTCATCACCTTCTTCAAAGCGAGTTAACTAGAGCTGAATTGATTACTAAAATAATTATTGCTCAAGAACAACTCAACATGAACTTTCAAACTGAAATAAATGGTCTTAAGGAGATGGTTCTTAGAAAACAAGATCCTCCTATTGACTTACATACCCAAGAAGATCGTCATGGTGAATCTATGGAAGATTTACTCGCCATAGAACGAGCAGCACATAACCGTTTCTTGTTTAATAAGGCTTGCATGCTCGATGACGAAGATGAGGACGACGAGGAGAGTGTTATTCTTATAAATAATACCATTTTTCAACTCCCTCAATCCATTGCAACCACATCCATCCTGTCAACTATAGAATCCGAGGACTCTCTTATTATGGGGGATGAGCATCTTAGCACTATTCCTGAAAAGGAATCGGACGAATTCATAAAGTCTAGTGCTGAGAACCTTATCCCAATCCCAAGTGAGTCTGAGGATATATCCGACAATGAATGTGATTTGTCTATTTGTAGTGATCGTCCTCTTGACACTACTGATGATTTTTCCGGGACGTTTTCTAACCCTCTTTTCAATTTCAAAGATGATTTTTCCTCTAGTGATGACGAATCACTTTTCGATGAGGACATTCAAAATGAAAGTCTCAAAGTCTATTCAAATTCTCTTTTTGAATTTGATGACGAGTACTTTTCAAACAATATAAATCCTCTCTTTGATGAAGTGTTAGAGAACGATGAGGTCAAGGACTCTATTAGTCCTAAACTTGATGATATGACCTCAATTCTTGATCCCGAGATTCATACGGACATTCCTTCTCCGACATATGTGACATTGCCCTTTGAGGATCGCCATTATATTGATTTCACATATGTCGTTCGAGTTTCTCTACCTTTCTTCTCCTATACGGAAGATTTTCCTTTTATTCACTCGTTCGGGAGTGAAGACAAAGTTTTTGACCCCGGCATCTCCATTTATCATTCTTTTGAGCCGGGTGTATCTCATCGGAGTGGAACTTTCAAGTACTTCAATGTTTATCCAAACATTTTTAATAAAAGTCCGATGGAGATTTTCTCTTCCACATGCTTCCCCAAGAACAAATGAATTCGGGGTCGAGTCAAGCTAGTGACTCGGTTAACAAAAACATTAGCACTTCATGGGTGACAACCCATGATTCTGACTTCTTTATATTTTCTGACACTAAGTGTGGGGGGGATTCCTCTACTGTGCTTTGTTTTGTGTGTTGTTTGCTCTTGTTTGCAGGTTTCCCTTGGATCGTGATGATTGATGCGCCTGTTTTCAATCCAGCCGCCCAATATCCGATCTTTTTGCTAACGATTATCTAGGGATATCTTTTAATCCTGTTTGTGAAAATGAGATTTCTGTTCCACACTTGGCTATTAGTATTACCTTTTTACGTTCTAAGTCTCGGCATAATAGCCGGTACTTTGAATATTGAGGGCAATATTCAATTCTAAGTGTGGGGGGGGGGGGGGATTCTCTCGAATTTTGTCACATGTGTACCTTCTAGTGCCCTAGTACCCCCGTTTTGGCCAAAAATTTTAAATTTTTTGTCATTTTTAGATAAGAAATTGCAATAAAAAAGTAGTGTTTAGTCTTGATTAGGTTAGAACAAAGGGAATCCCGACTCTGCCAGAGTGTTGATCTGGCTGCTTCCTTAACGGTTAGACTAAGGTTTTACGATTTGTGCAAATGAAAATGCTAAGCGTAGAGTAGTTGGTTCTCTTTAGAGCTTATATAAGTAATCTATGGCTTTTCCTCCCAGTAGCTCCTAATCTGACTTAATAAGTGCTTATTTTCAAACATTTGAACACACAAAATCATTTTTTCATACGATTTTGAAAAATACTAGTTCAAAGATTTATTTAAACTTCGGAACAAGCATATGTCATAGTAATGCAAAAGTTAAATAATAAATGTATGTGCTAAAAAGCTAAGGTTCAAGATCGGCCCTTGGATCCTTATTTCCGGAAGGCGTTTAGGTCTTGGCTACCCTCTTACACCGGCCCTTGGACCCTTAATTCTGAAAGGCGTTAAGGTCTTGGAACTCTCCGTTGTAACGGCCCTTGGATCCTTTATTCCAGGAAGGTGTAAGGTCTTGGTTCCCGTGAAACTCCGTTAGTTTATGTTGCACAAGTAAAAAAAAAAATGATGAAAAATGATGAAAAAATGAAAAGAAAAAAAAAATGGAATGATATTGCAAAATGCAATAAAGTTTTGAAACTTGCTTGTTGTGAATTTTAAATCTATCTTTCAACTAGTATTAGTCAAAACCTTATAAAAACGTCGATTTTTGTGATCAAAATTTTGAAAATCAAGCACATTCACTTAACTTGAATAAATTGTGGGAGTGAAAAGTTAAGTCTCGGCTTACATAGATTATTAGTATAAGTAGTGTTAGCATTTTACAAAAAAATTTGCACAATAAGTTTAAGCTTAGTTGGGAGTATAAAAAAAGAGGATGACGATTTCAATTCCCTGGAGACACCCATTTTGTGTGAATCCCGTTCCATGATACCATTTTTGAAAATCAAGCATGTTATTTATTTTTGTTCTAGTTTAAATTTCTCGCATTAAATAAAAAATCGAAACGGGGTATGTTTGGTAATCTTTTGATCCTTTCATTACTTTATATGATCGGATTGCTAGGGACTAGCAATAGTTTAGTGTGGGGGATTGATGAGTGTGTAAATACTCATCATTTTATGCCTATTTTAGACCATAAAAATACCAAAAACACCCAAATAGACCAAATATTACTGCAAATATTCTTGGTTTGTGTTTTTATTGTGTTTCAGGTACAAAAGGATCGAAAACAGGGCAAAAAACGGACAAAACCGAGCACAAGATTGGAAAATCATGAAAAGCCGAGGACGGGGAAGAAATTTACGAGTTTGGACCGGGATATTGCTCAAGTTATGAAAAGTCAACTCCCAAAAATATCAAAGTGTCACAAATAGTCCTTGGAGATAAATTTCAGATTTGGCATCAATGGTCCTTGAATTTTCAGAAATGGCAACAATGGTCCCTAAACTTAAAATTAAATTCCAAACTAATCCTACCCTTAACTTACCCCTTTAATCCAAAACAAATAAAACCCAATCTAATCCCTAAACCCAGCCCACCAATAAACAAAGCCCAATCCTTTAAAATAACCACACCCCGTTTTAGCTAAACCAGGGTCAACATCCAGTCAACCCCATCTCCCTTGGATACCATTTCCCGCCAATCACCCACTTCTCCATTCCCAAAAATAAACCCCAGACAATCATTGCCCCCCATACCTTTTTCTCTTACACACTCAACCTTCTACCCCCTTATAGCTAGTACCTTGTTCACGTGCTAATCCAAGCTGGAAACCACTTAACCCAGGTTTCCCGCCAAAATGTGAATGGATGGATGGGATTGATTGAGCCCAAATAGACGGCTGGGATTTGATGAGGGACACTCAAGAAGATTTTTAAGTGGTATAAAACACACCACACTCACACAGAAGCAGATAGTAGTTAATTAAACTAGGAGTAGAATAATTTAGTAGTCGTATTTTTTAGTTGTAATATGTAATCAGGCTCTTTTTTCAGTTCTTAAGTTTAATTCAAGCTAAGTTAAGTTTACTTGTTCTTAAATTCATCAACATTGTTCTAATTTTCAAGTTTTATGAAATTTCAATTTTCCATTTCTTTTCTGTTAATCGAATTTAGTTTATCAGCTGTTAAAAATAGATAACAGACTCTTATTTCTGTTCTTATAAGCTCTTATGAGCTTGTGGTGAACTTTTGTCAAAGTTAATTCAATTAATTCAGCTTAATCTTAAAAAGTCAAAATTAGTCAACATAAGTCAAAATTGTTTTTCTTGCTTATTTTAGAACTAAATTGTGTTTAATAATTGCTTTTTAAGGTTGAATATAGTCAGTAATGATCTGTCATTCATTGTTGGAGTTTAAAATTTGCTTTTACATCATAAAGTAAATAAACAGTCCATTTTAAGGACTGTTTGGGTTAACTAAGTCAAACGGGTCATTTGGGGTTAAAACTGTTCATTTGCACTTTACTTAGGTTTAAACTTGATTAATTCAGCATTTAGGAGTTTTCAGTAGAAGCTTTTTACTTATATTTAAAGAATTGTAGGATTTGAGCTTGCTAGTACTTTTATAGAGCAGGAACTGATCCTATAAGCTCTTAGAGGTACAAGCTCAGTTCAGCCCCTTGTTTTTGCATTCTTGGTACTCCTTTAGGACTAGTTAGTGAAGTGGGAAAGTTTGGCAATTAGCTGGTAGGCTATTGATAAAATATTACCATAAGCAGTCTGCTATTCTCAGACTTTCCCATGTTTGCAGCCTTTTCTTTTATTTTTTTTATTGCTGATATTAAGTTTTCATAAGCTGTAACTTGGCTTAGGTAAACTTGGTCTGCTTGTCTAACTGTCCCTATTTTTCTTTGATCTTTAAAATTAGCTTTTAGGAGCTTTTCAGCAGCTTGAATTAGGTACTTTTGCCCCTGTACCTCAGACACATCAGCAGACATTTGAGCTGATTTGGCTTATTCAGAGCTCATTTGCCTTTAGAGATTGCTTATTTTGATTCCCTTAGTTTATTTACACTTCCCTTAGGTTCCCTTAGCATATTTCAATGTCAACTTAGCTTATTTATAGCTTATGCAGCCAATGCTCTTAAGGCTTTAGCTAATTTTCCTTTATAGCCAACTGTTTCATTTTTGAGCTTATTCTGAGCTTATTGTAGGTTTTCATAAATAGTTGTAGTTAGTAAAACTGCTTTTTATCATGTGCTTAATTAGTTTTAATAAGAAAAAAATAAAAAAAAATGTTTTTGCAAAAAGGCTGAGCCAGGGATTCGAACCCTGGTCTCTTGCCTAGCCAAGCCTCACAACCCACACAGATAACCAAATGCCCTTGGGTCTTTGATTGGTTTATCTTCTCCTTGTTTTTTATTTAACCATCTTTTCCATTTTTAGCTTATTTCCCCATTTTGCTTAATAACTGCTTATCTGAATAAGCAGTTGCCCCAATCTTATTTTTCCTAGAATCAGTGCATTATGTAGGACTTTACTGTAATTTTTCATATTTTTCCAATTTCATTTAGTATTTTTAATTCATTTTTCTTTTAAATTTAGTTTTTAATTCGTATTTAATTAAATAATTATCAAAAAAATATAATTCTTTTTTCTAAAATTTTCTTTTATTAATTAGAATTTAGGAAAATTAGTTTGGCGCCCGTAGAGTTAGTATTTCTCCATTTTGACGTTTAGGCTCGGGTTTTACCGGTCTAAACGCGTTTTCAGTTTTCGTTTACGTTTTTAATTACGAGCACTTTAGATTATCGTTTTTCCCACCTTTCTAGTCGTTTTTATTTAATGTTCACATATCTTAGCGTAGAAAACCAAAATCCCTTTTATTTCACCATTCAAATACGTTGCACGATTCGAGAATACGAATTCCATTCACGCCTTCGTTGGGGATAACGACCCGGGTTACACATACTTCCCTTGTGTTTCCTTGGTAATAATTATGTATTGATTTTAACGAATCAGTTACTTAAGTAAATTGTGAAAAAACATGTCACCTAAAAAGAAAGCAGAAGTAAACCAGTTCCATACCAGACCAGTAAAATTTAGTACATGTCTAGTTCGGTCTGGCTTAGATCTTAATATTATATGCTTAAATCACTATCTTAAAGTTAACGCCTACTGACGTTACAGCTACTTAACAATCGGATCATGTTTTAAAATTTTCGAAACGTTTATACTCAGGCACACTACTAATTAAACTTGCAGCAAAGAAAAAAAAAAGCATTTCCAGTCTAGTACAATTTAGCATCTATCTGGTTTCAGTTCGGTTATTACTTTTAGGCCTATTACGCTTAAATTAGTAGTTCAAAGTTAAATTCTACTTCATATCACATTTGCTAAACCCTTCGATTTTCGGTACAAATATTCTCGAATTTTGGCATCTACATACTCAGGCATGCAACACAGTAACAATTACAGCATAATAAGATAGAAACCAATTGTAGTCAATATGCTATAGCCAGAATGTATTGTAGTAGCTTGGATACGGATCATTTTACTGTGGGATGCAAAGCAACAGTGCCATATATAAGCCCAAGAACCATCGTAATGATTGGATAATTAATTGCTAATTCATTTAGTGGTCTTATAGAAAAAAAAGAGCTTTACTAACCTCTTTCAAATTTGCTTTTGGTCTGACATCAACAATCACAAAGCTTTTTGTTGCCGAAGTCATAATGCTTCATTTATATCCGCACTTTGAACCTGCAACATTTGTGAATGCTTCCTTTACATCCACACTTCGAACCTGCAACATTTCTGAAAGTACTCGTCAACAATGAACTATAAAAAAATCGATTAGAAGGTGGATAGATAACACTTAAAAGAACCAGTATTGTTGGGCTAATTTGAAGTTGACTTAATAATATTTTAACCATATACTGTTAATCCAAGGAGTAAAAACCATTTTTTTAATATGTGTGACTTTAGTATGGCAAAATTACCTGCAAAACGCAAATCCAAACGCCCCCTTAGTAATCACTAATGATGATGCCAGGTTGTTTTTTAAAGTCAATCTCAATGATCCCAAGCCCATGAATAATCCTTCAATTGGGGTTTTTGAAAACATCAATTTTTTATTTTTTTTTTTTTTTTTTTAGATGCTTACTTCTTTTAATTGTATTTAAATGTACTCAATAAAAGTAATTGTGAATTATCATTTGCATATTTAGTGGTCTCTGAATATAATGACTGTGTATCTGATTGATCTTCAGGCAGAAGACTTTGTAGACGTTTGATACTCGTTTTCGAAAACTTTATTTTAAACAGACGGTTCTATGGTTGCAGCGTGTTCATTCTGCCGATATACCACACATATATTAATTACAAAATTTTTAAATAAAAATAAAAAATAAAAAAGACTTCATACCTGAATTTATGAACAACCAACCCCTAAAATTTAGTCTGCATAACTGCATTATGAGCAGTGGCAAATCACAACCTCTTTAGCCACTCCTCAAATCACGAACCGCCTGTTCCATGATTGGTTAATCAAGGTCTGCAAAATGCTCATATCTAAGTATGTAACTCAAATGCTCATATCTACGTTTTTTTCTACAAAATAGGTCCAGTCAAAACATGCTTTTACCTTCACGATACGTATATTTCCATGGTTTTTTGCTTCTGGTCCCTCACTTCTCATCTTTTGTTAATAAAAGCAGACTGCAACGACACACTTTCCTTGAATAAGCTATTACAGAACAAATTTTCGTCATTTACATACTTTATATCACAATTCGAAAATGAGCAACTCTAAAACCATAACAAACACGTAGACATTGCAACTTACTTAATGAGTGGACCGAGATTTATGAACACCATCCACAAACCATGAAACAATTGGAAAGCCTTGCACCTCATATCTGTCAGCCAACTCACTCTCCTCTTGAGCATCAATTTTAACAGCCACCAGCTTTTCCTCTTCCCCCTCCAAATCCTCTCCCTTCATTTTCAGCTCACTTGCAGCCACAACAACATACTCGGGCGCCAATGCCCTTACAATAACCACACCAAGGCGCATAGTTTTCACTCATAATCTCCACTTCTAGAGTGAAGTGTGAGTCTCCTTGTCGCTTGAGCACACCATCTTTAAAGATCATTTTTAGAGCTGATCTAATCTGTCAAAGAATAATGGCACAACCAAGTTATGCTTCAATTTGATATCAACATAAAAGAACGTGGAATAACGCAATAGAGAAATGTAAAAACTTGCATATAACGTCTTCATATCACTTGCACACACAATGGTTTTCAAAACAAATAAACAAAAAATCTAGACATGAATCCCTGGCACTGCTGACATTTAAAATGAGGCTTAGATCTGCAATTCCTTGACGCACTCTACGCACCCACCATGGCTGCAACCATATAACAGTGCTGGTTACCCCACCAAGATACGGGAATGCGTAGGCCACACTCATGAAATAGTTAATATACAGAAAGCTCATCATTGCCTCTTGCAATCAATATTGCATTGTCAACTTCTGGTTAACACCTGACTTTCTTCGAAAATCAATCTTAGTAAGTGTGAAAGCAGTACCCGAAACTTGCCATGGCTGCAACCACACAGTTACCATGCCAAGATAGCCAGTTTGGCAAACGACTCTTAAAAAAAAGGTATCAAATAACAGAACACCACGTCGTTTTTAACGACCTTTACAATATAGCACGGTAGTGGTGGCAAACACCCAACATGTTATCCGGACATGCACCAAAAGCTATAGATCAGATATGGGCTTAGTATATAAAAAACAGGCCATAAAGTTTCGGCAACATATCCAATGGCTTATAATTTGCAAGCCAAGATATGGGGCTGGAAAGATAGCCTCCAAAACTGTCACATCCCCAAATACGTGATTTGCAGCGGAATGGAATACCTTGGGCGTGACTGCCATAGCACCACAGTTGCAGTTACATTGAACGACCTAAAGTGTCGTTTTAAAATACATCGTTTGATTTCATAAAAACATTCAGAGTTACAAAAGATAGGACACAAAAATGATTCAAATTTGCGGAAATAAGTTTGTTACAACCAAACGATAGTTTAAAGTGCATATAAATACAAGTGAGACGCGTCGTCACCGCAACTCTATGATTTATATCAACAATGTCCACATGCAAGCCATGATGCGATGTCTTAATTACCTGAAAATGCATTGCTAAAAAGGGTCAACAATAATGTTGGTGAGATCATAGGATTATGTAAATGAAATGTTTCTACGGTAACCATAAGTATAAAGTGAATGACAAAAATGCCACATAAAATAATACATTAGCTCTTAAGCTCATGACCCCAAAGCTAGACTGAAATAAATGCCCCAAAATGAGTGTTTTGCCAGACACTCTGAGATGATTTTAATGAAATGCGTTCGTATGACTAGTTGGCGCTACCAACCCGAACGGAGGCGTCACCCTCAATAGATCTATTCACTCACTCTCGCTTGCTCACAATTAACGGTTCATGATAAATAAAAGGGGACTTTAATCTGGGCAATGATGTAACTTAAGCAATGTAAATGAGTTTGATACTTTGGTCCGTATGAAAAATGGTGCAACGTATTCTCCCCCGAGAGTTTAGAAATTAAATAATCAATTGAAAGCGGGGCTATGAAAACTCACCTGATGCACTAGCAATAATGACAATAGTGTATATGCTGAGATGAGGCTCGGTCTCTAACCGCAACCTAATATGAATGATATGTTCTAATGTAAGTCATGAATTGATGCTACACATGCAAATACGTATGTTATCGATACCACTCGTGAAATTTGAAAATAACGTTTATCATCGAAAAAAATATATTTTTGACGTCTTGTTAAGTTATAAAACACTTCTTGTGTAAATACGTCGTAACGATATCCCACGATCGTCGTTTGGTGATCTATCGATAAATATAAAGTTTTCCGTCGTAAATTATCATTTTTCACAACTTATAAAAATGACCAAATGGCCTCGCAAAACTAGCCATAAAACGGTGTACATTAAGTGTTAGTAAATAAGCTCGGCGTTTTTAGAAACCATGTAACAATATCTTGAATTCGTAACATTGACATTTGGTCCATACGCCTCTCGATCAATGAGAAAAACGGCTCTCAACATGGCGTCTCGCAAAAAAAAAAAAAAAAAAAAAAAAAAAAAAAAAAACAGTTTTTATACTTAGAACATTTTTAAATACAAAAGCTGATAAAAATGTTTAGTATTCGTCGGTTTTCAAACGCTTGTATCTCGGTCGTTATAAGCTCGTTTTCTACGTTCATTATATCCTCGGCTTCGTATTACAGCTAACTAATAGATTCTTGGCATTTCGACTCGTCTAGGTCACGTTCAATGCCTCGTTTTACCCTTTGAAATTCGTGCAACAGCACGCTATTTTTCAGAAAAATGGTTTTCGTCGCTAAAATTAAAATTAACGTATCTTTCTCGTCGTAAGCTCGTTTTTGCTCATTCCAACCCCCACGGTTTCGTTTTTAAGCGTATTTTCTAAAAATATAAACCAAAATGACTCAAGATCTACTGATTTTTCCAGAATTCACAAAAATGGACAGAACCTTTTCTATAGTTTGTAAAAATTGATTTTTCTAGGTCAAGACTTGTATATATCCCTTCCAATCAACACCAAAACTATTCTAAGCCTACCATACACCTTCTTAGGATGTCATGGGTTCCTAATCTTCACCAAAAGTGATGGAGTTCATGAGATTACAAATAAAAATCTTTAGATCCATTTTAGTGAGAAAAATAAATATTAAGTGGTATATAACATATGTACATTTGCATGATTTGCTATTATAACTTGAAAATAGATCAAATGAAAGTATAAAAGAGTAGAAAATTTATTTAGATACTTACTTGAAGTTTTGATGAGTTTTGGAGCAAAATACTTAAGTAATCCTTGAAGTTTTTATCTCAAAACCTTAACTAGGACACTAATGGGACTAGAAATACTAGATCTTGTAAATTTTGGTGAACTCTTGCTTGATTCTTGTTCTTGGCCGAACCATATAAGAAAGGAGAGGAAGAGAGAAAACTTTACTAGTCGATTTTGTTGTATGAAAGTGTAAATGAGGTATTGTAAGTATTATTTCTATTAGTAGTAATTCTAGTCAAAGTACTCAAGTGATTTCAAGAATTGGGGGGGGGGGGGGGGGCGGCAAACAAGGGAAAGAAAAGTGTGTGTGCTCATTTAATGAACTTGTCTCCATGGATGATTATGTAGATATTATGTTAGGATAGTTTGTGTATTAGGTGTTATCAGGTACCGAGTTAGCTAGAAATAAATCTTGACGAAACAAAATAAAGTATGAAGAAGTTGTAAATATTGTAAAATCACATTCCTTGCAAGAATCGGGTGTTCAAATAGTTGTTGTGTTGAAATTTCACAAACCGTCGTAGTTATAAGTGTTTAACGGAAAATATAGTAAATGGTTTAAAAACACCGAGTAAGCTAATAATATAATTCTTATTTCATTATAATGAGTGTGAAAATATATTAGGATCATAGTCGGGAGTGGCGGGTATAATGTTCGTAGTAATTGATCGAGTGTTAGCGTTTATTTAATAAATAAATAGACGTGAATATAAATTATGCAAACCCGTGCATGTCCTAATATGAGATGATGTTACTGATGATATGTAGACTACTCTAGTCTATATGACGTGTCCTTAATGATGATGCATGAATACGCAGCTAAACCATAATGGTTACGCAAATTTGAATACCCGTAAACCTAGTTTACGAAAAGACGAATGATAACTATGAATAGTGATTTCCCTCCGGGAATGAATAGTGTTTCATGAATAGTAAAATTTTTGAAAATATCACAAAATCTTAAACTGACTTAAAAATTGATGAATAGTGAAATGATGAATAGTAAAATGGTGAATAGTAATCCATGAATAGTAAATTGTCGAGGTTTGGAAAATGACCTGAAATTACGATTTGTCACAAAAACCATGGGTACACAAACCAAATAGCAGTAGTCATGAGCGGCAACCATAGCATTGGCAAACACCCGCCATGGCTGCAATCACACCATGAGCATCATCAGCCAGCTAAACCAACCAGTTCCAAAAATAGCTGCAAAAACCAAATAGCAACCCATGACTGCAATTGCAATTTGGAATATGTTGGCTGGCCAAGATGATGGCCTCAATAAACCTGCAAACGAAACACAGAAAAAGTTAAAGACTGCTTTCACATGAATAAAATTGCCAAAAGGAATTCAAATAAAGCCAACAAATCCCAACACACCAAAAGTAATACAAATTAACCACAATGGTTGCAACCCACAGGTCACCTCGCCAAGGTACCGGGTTCTTGAAGCAGTATGTTTAATTTATACAACTGCAACCATCCATCATCATCGACACAAATATCATACATTATATATATGATTAAATCACAATCAATATGACGCCGGATTAAACGGTACCAGACAATACATATCATTTGTGGGCTGTGATTCTGGAAATTACTACAACAGAAGCACACCTTAGAACCTTTTGATTTGTATTGCCGGGCGTGTTTTTATTATATTGGCTATTGCCAGAGTATCTATTTCAGAAATTAAAATAGAAGAAATTTCTGCCTATTGACTTAGTTTGACTGTACTTTAAACAGAATAAGCAATCCCAAACACCCTCTTAATAGTCAAATACTTAAATTCATAAAGACAACAACATACAAAGCTAATTAAGAGTCTAGTGTCTGGGATCGTACCGGCAATACATATCAAAAGGTTCTAAGGTCTGCTGCTTATTACTAATTATATTCAGGATATCAGGCTTTGAAGTATAGGCTCAGATAGGGTAGCAATTAAAAAAAAAGTGGATGCACTCGGCATGGCTACAACCCCAATAGGCTGCCTTGCCAAGATACGACCAATCTCACCTTTAACCGGACCCGTTCAAAGTCATCATAGCCTCAAGATACTATGCATTATACATTTATCAGGCAAACAACGACATATCCAAAGTGTGCACAATCCAAACTGTAGGCACATCTAAAGTGCGCACAAACCAATTCAATAAACCCCTGTCATGGCTGCAAGCTTAGGAAGCTCGCCTCGCCACGATGCAAACGATCTCATGTTTTATCGAATCCACCCAGCCATTCATCCAGCCTTTTCACGGTATATAAACTTATGGTTTCTAAAAGTTAGAACCCATAAAACTGATACAATATATCATTAGCCTCAGATTTGTGAATGAAAAATGGTCAAAAAGGTCCGAATTCCGCCATGGCTGCAAAGAAACTCGGTTGCATAATAGCAAGCAAGCTATCACGCCATCCGGTCCTTGCCCTGCCAAGTTACGGTTCAAACCTCCAATGATCAATATCATTTGACTCAGAAAACAACAATTAATCATCATAGGCCATTACTATGTTGGAGCGAAACAAACCCGCCATGGCTGCAAATCCAATAATTTTCCGCGCCAAGATGCGGATTACCTCAACTGTAACTTTGCTTAGAAGCACATCCACCATGGTTGCAAACACGAATCCAGAATGTGTTTCCCTCCCATTATGTGAAACGATACATACACCAAATAAGCCTCATAAATAAGCTGAGGCAAATAATGACAATAATCAAACAATCACACACGCAACAAAAATAATGAAACAGCCCATAACTTTAGAAAAGAAACCCTAAATCAAACCCAAACCCTAATTCGTATGAACTATTTAACAAAAGCTGAGCTTCCTTAAAATCAGCCACAATTCTGGTATCACATACACAAACATAAATTCCAACATAAATACATTTAACTTTAACCTAATCCAAAATACAACTCTAGCATCACATACACAAACATAAATTCCAACATAAATACATTTAACTTAAACCTGATCCTCAAAAAAATAAAAATAAATAAGACTTACCAAAGCTACTATAATGGATCTTCTTTGGATTTCAGACCTCAACATGTATGAGGTAAGAAACTTCAAGAAGATAAATACAGAACCCACCTTTATCATCTCATACAAAAAAGATATGGCTACAAGGAAGGATAAAAATGTACCTGGTAACATATGGCGAGACTGTTGGAATTTAGTAATCATGACAATCATATATTAAACTCAAAATCAAAGTACACAAGAATGCGGAAGCATGTAAACAAGTATAACACATAATAATTAACTAAAAAAATAAATAGGAACGTACCTTTTGATTCTAGAAAGAACAAGAATCAAACTTTAATAACCTTGAACAATTGGATGAACCCTAATTAGGGTTTATAAGGATCAATGATTAACCCCTTACCGTTTTGTTAATCGATCCAAGATAATTACTATAGTGAGTAATTACCACGTTCTTGTACACACGTACTATTAACAAATTAAAGTAAATGCTAGTTTAAATAATACACAAAACAATTTTGTTTTTAAGAAAAAACAAAACAACTCGACTTAATAAACAAACCACCAAAAAACCCTTTTGCGTTTGTTGTTGTTAATCGCAGAAAATAAAAGAAAGAAAAACCATTTAATATTCTTATGCACATGCATTACATATGCATGTATATCATGCATCTGTGAATATGTCGAGAAGTCCAAAGAAGGAAAAGTGAGGTTTAGGATTTAATAAGTGTACAAGAGATACAAAAAATAAACCCTTAACTTTGCTTTTATAGGATACAAAACTTAGGGAACAAGTTAGGGTTCTAGATCTTTCTTGTTCTCTATTTTTTATCCATGGTCCTTATCTTTGTAAGTTAGTCAATTTTCGCCAATTACTAACATTCTTTATTTGTTTTGTGTAATTAATAATTAAATATAACTTTTTATATTAAATTATTAAACTTTAATTCTCATACGTAAAGTGTGCAATCCCGCGGTCTCGGGTTCGATACTAGACATATACTAATTAATATTTATCCACAAACTCCAACAGCTCCCACTTGGATATCTATTAATAGTATAATGACATTGGTTAGCGTCTAGCAACATGCCAATGCCCCTAGTTCAACTCGAGGGAGGTCTCCTGGAAAAACCTTTAATGATTCATCATTATTATTATCCTTTTGTTACTAATACCACGTTAATAAATATATGGATCTCAGTCATTCTTTAATTAACAATTCTGTTTCTCGTTGTTTATGATTGAACAAGATTACCAAAACATCTGAACGTATTCCAGATAGACTTTGGGCGTGCGCACGCAAACATCTTGTCAACCCTACGAGGGGCCCAGCAGTATTAACCTTCAAAACATATTTGAAGGAACAAATTCTCTCTTGACTACAAGAATAACTCATAGACTTTGCAACATTTCTGAAAACAATCCTTATAACTCCTAGTTACGGTAAGCGGTAAATTGCTTTACAGAAATGCACTACATCTATGACACTTATCTGGTATCTCAAGTCTGAGGATAACTAAATTCATGATTTACTTACTGACAAGATCCATAAAGTAAAATCATGTAGTTGGGATAAGTCCTATATTCAATTCATTGAATATCATGTGAAATTGGTATGTCAACGCATCAATATACTTTCAAGTATATTCTAACCAATACTCAGATTTGTCTTAATTTAATGATATTCCCATATCATTAATTGACAACGGACATTTAGAATAACATAAGTTATTCACGGATTTAAACATGCAAATATAGGACACAATTTATTATTAATGAAAACAAACGTACCTAGTACTTTAATTCATTATGAATAATAATTGCTTAATGTCCTTTTATCCAAACACTAAATAGATCAATGCATGATAATACTTGTTAATGAATTATGCCTCAAGTCATGTCAATCATACTTGTTGACAAGGCATAAGTCAACTAACTTTGATTTATAGGAATTTTGAGAATACTTATTACAAGAATTCAATTATTGAAGTTCTTGTATGTGTGCAAGCAACTATGTTGATATTGCCACATATTATTTCATAAATGGTGTGACATCTTCAATCACCAATTTATGATAATCAAACTTTCAAACACTTTAAAGTTTAAAGTATTCTAACTCTTTAATGTATAATGCAACTATGCTTCTTAGTTAAGCATAACTAGTTCACATGGCCATTATCAAGGATAAAATTCTACCATGACTAGTATTGAGTATCAACTCAATTAAACTAGCATCATTGTATAAAACTACAATATGCTCTTTTAAAGTCCCGTAAACTTAATATCCATTGTGTAATTTTGATGCCTTATAATCTTTCAAGATTTGTTGGCTATAACAATTACGCAACAATTTGCCATATTGTTTATACTTAGAATTTAGGAGCAATTCCAGGTTGAGGATAGTTATTCTAAGTCCAAACATATTCCATTAGAATATCCATTACGCAATTTATCAAATATCTTTTATTAGATATCAAATGTTGTCAAATCATTTTTTGCATTCAAACATGATACAACAATGATATACATGAAAAATCCTAGAATCAAACATAGATTTTATTCATGTTCCAACTTATCAAAAGATATATTCTCATTTAGACTTTCTAAATGACACGTCATGTCTAAATAGATTTAATTACCGCACATGTTTATAATAATAAACATATATCTCAAGGTTGTATGTTTTACTTCTTAAATTTTTTAAGTAAAGTTTCATTCCAAGTTAAGACTTAACATTTTAACTTACATGGAATGTTACTTCCTATATGTTATACAACATATATCATTTAAGAAATTAAACATAATACTCCCACTAGCTTTTAGGAATACTTATGAGTTATCTTATTTTAATTATAAACCAAATATGGATTTAATAATTAAACATAAGAATATCTCATAGATGCATGCATAAATTCATTCATGGATTATTACACTTTGTACACTTCCAAGATTATTTGAATTCAAAAATCCTTTCGATTACTTACCGTCCTCGCTCAAGTAATCACTCAAGAAAGAGTTTTGATATTCTATTGTCATCTTTCATATAAATGAAAATAGATATGACAATTATTATCTTAATATATTTAATGTGCTTATGAAAGAGTATTCAATCATAGTTAATTGCTTAAGTATGATTAATAATCTTGTCACAAGATATACATTAAATATGTGTACAATATTGTCCATATGATTTCTACATAAAGATTTAAACCACTAGGGTTTTCTATCTTTAAATAAACTCATCATCATTCTCTAACTATTAAGAATTAAGATAAACCAAATTTGTAAAATTTGAATATCTTTATGAACAGCATCTATAACATTCATAGTATGAGTAATTTACCCAATTCATTATTTGGTAATACTTCATCATATAATCCTCAGCATATTAATCAAATATCTGAGATATCCAAGTGGATCTATGAATGATAATTCCATCATCTTGAGGTTTATCATTTACATGTTAAGCCTCGTCATGATTTTCACTAGTGTATATTAGAAGATTATGTATCTTGTATTTTTATCTCTACAAGATAAAACTCCCACTTGCCTTTTGTAATTTATAGACTATCTATAAATAATTAGCAATTAAAGCAACACCTACTTGTTCTTATTTGGGACATTACAAATACACTTTGATAGTTCCTGACATTCGTTTGTTAAAATCTAGCTTCATCAGAAGTTTAACAAATTTAGAACTACAATTTTTAAGACTTAATGTGATTCATCACATTCCATAATAAATGGTGTCTTATAAATCTTCTAGGAGTCTAATTGAGTATATTCAATCCATACTCAATTTTCTAACCTTGATAGCTTTTGGAAGAAAAGAAGTTATAGTTATCTTTAATCAAACAATACAAATAAAGTTTGATTTTCCTAACTGAACACACCACAAATATGTGGTATTTCATTAGAACTCATATTGTGAGATAATCTAACAATATGAAAGACAACCTTATATTCCTTTTGGCTTACCTATTTCCCAACTAAGTCATCTTAATGGTGAAATAGAATTTCAAGCCTCTTGCATGCTTTATAACTCAAGTACTTATTAAATAAGTCACTTCATGTTCATGTCTCAACAAGAAGACATAACCGTTATAATCTCACTACACGTTATAAATCATTGATCAACTCAATGACTTCTTGTATATGTCTTAATAAAGAGGACATAACAAGTTAACGTCTTACTTTAGATTATACTAAGTCTTAAAAGACTTCATATTTATAACTTTACAATAAAGTCTAAATATTTATAACTAAAGTAATCATGAACACAATCATTTGGTTTCAATAGTATTTTCAAGTTAACTTATTACTTCATTGATGCGTGGTTTTGTAACCTTACAACAGGTTTTACCTCTCGAGGGATCTCAAGAGGCTTACAACCCCACCAGGCAGTGTACCTGACCGATGTAGTATAGTGTAGTGGTAAGTACGGGGGATTGATCGTTCTCCACAGGGAATAGTGTTCGTTAGGTGTGAAAGGCTACTCTAATTAGGTTTAAGGGTTGAGGAAGATTCTTTTTTATGTTTTTTATATTTTATGAAAGCAAGTAAAATCTCGGGTTTGAAGGAGTGGGCGGAATTAGTTGCTAGTCAACTAACCCAAATTACTACAAATGCAATAAAATAAATAACTGAAATGAAAATGTGGTGAGAAACTTATGTGTAGAGAAATGTGTTTACTTAGATTTCCTTACTCCCTAACTATCTTTTACCGGTTAATTAGTGTGTATTAGTCGCGTGGATGACGGGTGTATTCCTTAATACCATTCGTGGGGTGGCGTACTTACTTCCCCAAACTCTACAAGCTCCTACTTCACTCCTATGTCGAGCCGACTAGGAAGCTCCTAACATGGGATCACTAGAATTCGCTTGTGCATTAAATACAACCATAAAAACCTTTAGTACGCGTTTGGTTCATGTTTCTTAAGACGTTCAAGCAAGTTACCGAATAGGAAGTTAGCCAGTTTTCTTAAGCCTAACATAGATAAACAATCATCCAATACAACTAATAACACACTAACAACCAATAATCAATAGCTAGGTTTCATTAGATCTAAGCAAACACAAGATAAATTTAGCCTAACATGTTAAACAAAAGACAAGCATAAGATAGAATCAAACAACACATAGACATATTTAATGATTAATTGATAACTTATCTTTCAATGAAACATGGAAGATCTCAAGGCAAAAAGCCCTGAAAAAGTAGCTAAAATCGTCTTAGGGTTTTATCCCAAAATTCCACACACTAAGCTCTCCCTTAATGACAAAAAATTAGAAAACTATATATAGACTTTTGCATCTGACGGCGTCACCTTATGGATTGTGACGCCGTCACCTCGCCGCTTTTAGGGTTCTCGGATGACCATCTTGACGCCGTCCCTCTTTAATTCTCCAAAATCCGTTCTGGCCTATCAAGGCTTGACGCCCTCACCTCTTGAACGTGACGCCGTCCCCTTATGAATTAAGCCGTGACGCCCTTGATTTAGTTAAAGCGTGACGCCGTCAGAATTCACATGCTAACTCACTGGCCCGTCATGAGTAAATTTCACATCCCACTTTTCTTGCCAAGGCATGACGCCGTCCAGAGTTAAGTCTGACGCCGTCAAGAGTAACTTTTAGCCGATTCTTGAGACTTTGCCGTTTTCTTCACTTTAATGCTCCAAAAATGTCCAAAATGCCTCCTTTTCCAGATTTCTCCTCAAAAGTACCTAAAATGACAAAAGGAACGATTTAGGGCAATATTTGATCAAATAAATACGATTTCGGGCTTAAATGACCCCTTAAAAGCGGTACACTTTTCGCCTCATCAAATACCCTTACACTTGAGATTTGCTTGTCCTCAAGCAAATGCGCTTTTATTCTAATCAAAATACAAGTTAGGGGTCATTTAATGCAAACATAAAAGTAATTACAACAAATAATCGTTCCACTTTAATCATAATAAGCACGGAGATTACAAACTAGCACCTCACAAGTAGTGTTTAGATACTCACATCTCTCAAGTGTCATCAAAATAAATCTCATAAATGAAAACGGATAATATCTCTCACTACCTGTCATAGCAAATAGATTACCATAGGCTTGGGAAAGGATCGAAAACCTCCTCCACTAGGCGTAAGCACCTAAGATAAACTATCAAAGAGGGCTTTTAAATGGGTTATAACGTTAGGTGTAGGGAAAAGGAAAACACGGTTTTGTTGGATATGGGATATTTTACTGGTGGCGAGTTAAAGATCTTGATCAATTACATGTACTATACAATGTTGCTAAGCCAAGACTCGACTCGATCTTAAGCTAGAAACAAAATAACAAAAACATAAAATAAACATAAAATAAAACGGGATGGTAGTCCGTATGTTTTTTCTATTTTTTTTTTTTTTTTTTTTTTTTTTTTTTTTTTTTTGCATACACTTTTGCCCTACCATCCAAAATAATACATCATAGGGGCATTGCATTCCCCTTACACTTGAACTTTTACATAACTTTACAAATAACTATTCTAATGACTCGAATTAAGATAATTGAAAAACTTGGAGTACTTTTAAAATATTTAGCACATATGGGGGTAATAAATGATGTTCTTCCCCATTACTCCATTACACTAGTACTTTACCCATGAGTCCCAATCGTCCCAAAACAATATGTACAAGGATATGACTCGACTTAGCAACCATGTAATCAACTAGATAATTAACTTGGGTTTAAACAAATGTTGTCACAATAATGCACTAAAGATGAGTGCATACAAGGTAGGCTAAGGCGATTTGGGTGTACATTTTAGTGGGGTGTAACAAATTCTTCCTTTAAGTAAAATGCTTAAAGGTCGAAACAAAAAGATAGGCTCTGAGGGGTGTACTAGGGGTATCGTGTACTAAAAATGAGTACAACGCAAAGGGTGTGGGAGAATTACTTGACCAATGTAGCCAATGTAATTATAACAAAAACACAGGTGTAAAACAATGGGTTAATCCTAATGCCTCTTATCATGTAGTAAATCTAACTACACGAATGTAGTCTCACTTGTGGCCTTGGAATGGTCCTAACGCAAGTTCTAGAATCTAAGTGCTACCGGTACACACATCATAGCATAAATGCTTTTCCTACCAATTCTAGGGGCGAACCTCACATATTTGGGGTGGAAAATTTTTTAGTGGTACGGTTTTTGTGCTAGTCATATAACTCCTATCCGTGAGACGCTCATTAAGATCAAAGTTTCACTCCTATATGTTGTAAAAAATTTTAAATTTGGCACTAAAATTACCTTAATCAAGTATTTCTCTCAGTTTTATTACACATCTACCATTAAACAAATAAAAATCAAGCGCAATTGTATTCTTTAAAATCGTACTTTTACCCTCCCCTTACACTTAAGATGAACATTGTCCCCAATGTTCAAATAACAAGATGTAAAAGAAAGAAAATAAAAGAATGAAATCAAATACTCCCTGATTCGCTCGGTGGATAGTGAAATTACACGGTTAAATCTTCTTCCAAGGTAATGTTGAAGCTCCATGACTAGTGCATCGCCATAAGCTTGATTCCATGAACATCTCCTTGTCCAAAATAACCTGTTAAACCTGAGAAAACAAACACGAAAACCTGCATAACATCGGCGGGAAAAATCTATATATAAGGATATAATGCTTGTGGAATGATAATTTTGCAGATTCCTGGAGATTATAAGTTGGAGATTTAATAAAAAACTTTTTATGAAAACAAAACCTTCAAAAATTTCTGGAAATTAAATCTGACGCCGTCAGGTTATAACCCCTGACGCCGTCAGAAATGACCTGACAAAAATTTTCATTTTAAGTTTCCGGAAAATTTCTGGAAAAAACCTTTACCTTACTTCCTGGAAATCCTGCAAAACATCATTATGACTCGATACAAGCATTTGACTTAAACAATTACGAATATGTATGTTAATTTAATATTATTACGATTCATGTTCATATGTGTTCTAATAAACCGATTTAGATTTCCCTTACACTTAACTTTTGCAAAATACCTTTATATGTAGTTAAGACGAAGTTAAAAACAAAATAAAGCATTTTCACAATTTACCTTTGAACATGAATCAATACTAATAAAAGTTAAACACACATACGGAAACAAATAAAAACAAACAAACAAGCAAATAGACACACAAAGCAAATAAATAAAATAAAGCTTGGGTTGCCTCCCAAGAAGCGCTTTTCTTTATTAACGAGTCTTGTAGCTAGACTCAAAGTCACGTACATTACGTGACTCCATCATCGGTCACGGTTCCTAGGCCATTCTCCTTCCCGGTTTTGTATTCCGGTCCTAATTTCAAACAATCCTTGTAGAAACTGAATATCCTTTTCATAACATAGTCTACTCCTTTACTTCTATCCTCATCATTCCTATAGTAGACCGCTTGCTTGAGCTCCTTCTCAACATTTGACAAGTGTTGGAATTGTTCTATCTTATATGGCATTTGGTAGCTTACTTCATCGGTCTCATCCTTAAATCTAACTATCCTTAAGGAAGGTTCATAAGTCATTCTAGAGACCTCAACAAATGGTTTTCCAAAAACCACTTGAGTCAAGGATGCATCGACTATTGGGTGGATGTCTTCTACAATTACAAAGTCGGTGACATAGGTGAAGTTTCCTACATAAACCGGTAATCCCTTAACTCTTCCCGTGAAGTTACTCATCCAACCCTTGTCAGGGAACATCCTATACCCAAGTTGATTTTTCATTATCAAGTTGTAGTGGGCTCTAGTCATGATGTTTATGGGTGATCTAAGGTCGATGTAGGCTTTCCACACATGTAGATGTCCGATGTTGCATGGTATGTTGAGATTAGAAGGGTCGCCTATTTCAATGATTGGTCTACCTAGGAAGTATGGTGTCTCGGGGTCATCGAATAAGTTCGTATGATATGCACGCTCTTCCTTAGTGGGTAGCCTATTGAAGTAGTCCTCATCATCATCTACTTCCTCAATCTCACTTTTCCTAACTTCCTTATCAACCTCGACTTTCTTATCCTCATCCTTAGGTTCACTATTATCCTCATTCCTATCAATTGGTTTAATAGTGACAATGTTGACAAAGTGGACGTGTTTGGATGAAGAGGGGTCTTTTACTTGGGGTCCGCTATTTGTGTTCCTAGCGTCCTTATGTGGAGGTGATAGCACTTGGTTATGGAGAGCTTTCAACAAGTTGTCAATTTTATTGGTCATCTCCGTTTGTTGTTGATTGAATTCGGATTCAAACTTAGCCAAACGAGCTTCTTGAGATGCCATAAATTGGGACATCAATCCTTCAAAGTTATTGGTACTACCATTGCCGGAAGGATTGTTGTTGAAAGTACGGTTCGAGTTGGAACCGCTTGATTGGAAACGATTAGGTGGATTGGAAGAATTGGGTTGTTGTGCGTTTTGGTTTTGTTTCCACCTAAGGTTCGGGTGATTTTTCCATGAGGGGTTGTATGAATCACCGTAATGGTTTGGCTCGGGTTTGAAAGTGTACCACTTGTCTCCCGCTCCGTCGGTACGCGAGGATGCGTAGTCCACAAAAGCTTGTTCGGGGAGTTCCATGCAATCACGAGTGTCGTGGGGACCACTACATAATTCACATGAAGAAGTGATTTTGTTCACTTGGTTTGAAGGTTTAGGAGCCTCGTAGGATTTCATGAGAAACTTGACTTGGTCTTCAAGTTCTATGATCCTACGGTCGGAAGTGCTTGAATTGTTCAAAGGCAAAGATATTGCCTTGACCGTTTTATTCAAATCACGGGGATCACTCCAACTTTCGTTGTCATAAAGAGCAAGATCCTCTAGGAGAGCCCATGATTGTTCCGCACTTAGATCACGTAGCTTGCCACCGGCCGATTGGTCAATGGTTTGCCTCGTGGAGAGATTGATATGGTCATAGAAGATTTGGACTTGGAGCCAAAGTTCTATGCCATGGTGAGGGACTTTTTGGAGTAAGTCCTTGAATCGAGTCCATGCCTCGTAGAGAGTTTCGCCTTGACATTGTTGGAACATCAAGATATCATTCCTTAGCTTGGTAGTTCTTCCCGGTGGGAAAAACTGAGCAAGGAAACGAGTGGTGAGATCATCCCAAGAGGTGATGGATCCTGCGGGTTGACGTTCTAGCCACTGACTAGCTTGGTCCCGCAGAGAGAATTGGAAGAGACGCAATCGGGTCGTCTCTCGAGTGGCAACATCAAGGTCTATAGAATCAACGATTTTAAGAAAGTCCTTGAGATGTTGATTAGGATCTTCAGAACGAAGTCCATGGAATGCGCATCCGCTTTGCACCAACCGGATGGTGTCGGATCGCAAGGGTGTGATATTGGCTCCTTGAGTGAGCTCAATGGTGTTTCGATAGCCATGGTGGCTAGGACGGGAATATTCTCCTAAAGTACGGGCTCTAGGAGGTGGTTGTGGTTGTTGTGGTGGTGGGTTGTGGGGGTTAAGGATATTACCATCTTCCATGATGTCGGATGGTATGGTTACGAACAAAGACACGAAGAAAATAGATAGACTAAAGAAAACCTAGAAAAATGAAATAAAAATCTCACTAGAAAGGAATCTAGTGAGTAGACCTAATAGAAATAAAAATTCAACCTAAACAATAACTATTCCCCGGCAACGGCGCCAAAAACTTGATGCGTGGTTTTGTAACCTTACAACAGGTTTTACCTCTCGAGGGATCTCAAGAGGCTTACAACCCCACCAGGCAGTGTACCTGACCGATGTAGTATAGTGTAGTGGTAAGTACGGGGGATTGATCGTTCTCCATAGGGAATAGTGTTCGTTAGGTGTGAAAGGCTACTCTAATTAGGTCTAAGGGTTGAGGAAGATTCTTTTTTATGTTTTTATATTTTTATGAAAGCAAGTAAAATCTCGGGTTTGAAGGAGTGGGCGGAATTAGTTGCTAGTCAACTAACCCAAATTACTACAAATGCAATAAAATAAATAACTGAAATGAAAATGTGGTGAGAAACTTATGTGTAGAGAAATGTGTTTACTTAGATTTCCTTACTCCCTAACTATCTTTTACCGGTTAATTAGTGTGTATTAGTCGCGTGGATGACGGGTGTATTCCTTAATACCATTCGTGGGGTGGCGTACTTACTTCCCCAAACTCTACAAGCTCCTACTTCACTCCTATGTCGAGCCGACTAGGAAGCTCCTAACATGGGATCACTAGAATTCGCTTGTGCATTAAATACAACCATAAAAACCTTTAGTACGCGTTTGGTTCATGTTTCTTAAGACGTTCAAGCAAGTTACCGAATAGGAAGTTAGCCAGTTTTCTTAAGCCTAACATAGATAAACAATCATCCAATACAACTAATAACACACTAACAACCAATAATCAATAGCTAGGTTTCATTAGATCTAAGCAAACACAAGATAAATTTAGCCTAACATGTTAAACAAAAGACAAGCATAAGATAGAATCAAACAACACATAGACATATTGAATGATTAATTGATAACTTATCTTTCAATGAAACATGGAAGATCTCAAGGCAAAAAGCCCTGAAAAAGTAGCTAAAATCGTCTTAGGGTTTTATCCCAAAATTCCACACACTAAGCTCTCCCTTAATGACAAAAAATTAGAAAACTATATATAGACTTTTGCATCTGACGGCGTCACCTTATGGATTGTGACGCCGTCACCTCGCCGCTTTTAGGGTTCTCGGATGACCATCTTGACGCCGTCCCTCTTTAATTCTCCAAAATCCGTTCTGGCCTATCAAGGCTTGACGCCCTCACCTCTTGAACGTGACGCCGTCCCCTTATGAATTAAGCCGTGACGCCCTTGATTTAGTTAAAGCGTGACGCCGTCAGAATTCACATGCTAACTCACTGGCCCGTCATGAGTAAATTTCACATCCCACTTTTCTTGCCAAGGCATGACGCCGTCCAGAGTTAAGTCTGACGCCGTCAAGAGTAACTTTTAGCCGATTCTTGAGACTTTGCCGTTTTCTTCACTTTAATGCTCCAAAAACGTCCAAAATGCCTCCTTTTCCAGATTTCTCCTCAAAAGTACCTAAAATGACAAAAGGAACGATTTAGGGCAATATTTGATCAAATAAATACGATTTCAGGCTTAAATGACCCCTTAAAAGCGGTACACTTTTCGCCTCATCAAATAATATTTATGTCATTCCAAAGAAATACATAATTACTGAAGTAGTATATATTACTTCATGCATTTATGTAATTCTAATAATACATAAATATTAAAGTTGAAGTAGTCTTGTTATCATATTGACACATATTCTAATTAGTATCTAATTTAGAAACTGTAAATTTTTCATGTGTGGTCTCACGCACACTTGGAAATTTACCTTGTCATTAATTTTGGTCCAGGTCTCACCATACCCAAAATTAACTCCAAGTGTTTTTAAGAATAGATATGTATAATCATATTAGAACAAGAGTCTATTCCCTTGTAGTTAAGAGAATCTAATAAATCATATTACCATATCTTGTACCTTGCACACAATTAAGATTTCTCCCACTTGTGCATGGAACAACATCATGTACCACATAAACAACACTACACGCGTTTGTTAATGTGATAAATATGATTGTGTCATTAGCATAACTTAGTAGATATAGAGTTACTCAATCAATGACTATCCTTGAAAATATTAGTATCTATATTAGGAAAGTAATTATCTTGAGACATTAAAAAGATAATCTGAGTCACTATCAAGCCAATAAAGCTTGTAACTCCCACTGAATTAGAGAACTTACAATAATCCCTTATTCAGTAATGAGAACACAATACTCCCACTGAATTCGACACCATTATAAGTGTTTCATAAACCAGTGAAAGGAAAGAGTGTCCTTGTCACTTTCCTACATCTTTGAGAAAACCTATTCGTAACAATTACTTAGGTTCAAAAAGATTGTATTCTACTACGTAACTGATGGACTATCCACATTTACATCAAATGTGATTCATCACATTGCTTACTGTTAACTTAAAAAATTGGCATGCAATTTCTTCCTTAATAGGTCTACAATTCCAACAATTGTATGTAGTACCTTCAAATGGTTAAAACAAAACAACTAGATATACTAGCTTGTCTTTTACCATTATGTGGTAATTAGTCTAGCTTCTCATTTAATAACTCATAAATTCGCAATAACCTCAACGATTAAAACTTGCTATGAGTTATGTATTTAGAATTAAGACAATTCTGATTTTCCCATCATACCTTTCTCATTCATGAAAAGGAATAGGATTTAGTCTCACACTTCTCGCATGAAAGGAGACTAGGTTTATTCTTTTAATGAAATTGACTCTAACCAAAACCCCTACGGGTGTAGATCAATTTATCAATAAAGAATAACCGTTGTTTACGGTTTAACATTGCATCAATACATTTAAAAGAATTTACAAAATTCAATTTTAGTATTTTCGATAATTACTCTTTAAGAAAATAAAATACCCATTGGTAAATATTGATATAAACCATAGTATTTTCTTAAAGCTAGGATCCTAATTGACATAGTACCATTACATCAGTTGATCTGCTAGTAATGATAGTATTCAACTAGGTAATTGTCGAACAATAATTGGCAAACAATTTTCCAATTCCTAGATCATTATGGGATTTACATCAAATTGATTCATCAATTTGCAATGTAAGCATGTTTCATCCCATCTCATGCCTTAAGCTCTAGGTCTCACGCATCAGCTTAATTAAGTCGTCTAACTTAAAAACTGTAAATTATCCATGTGTGGTCTCACGCACACTCGGAAATTTACCTTGTCATTAATTTTGGTCCAGGTCTCACGCATACCCAAAATTAACTCCAAGTGTTCCTTATAGTTAGATGGCATGTAACTTAAATTTTAGGGTATTTAGTTTTTGATGTGACAATCAAAACATGTACAAAGATGCATGCACTCATCTTTGTATCATAATTTTTCAAAACAAATTTTATATCCAATTTTAAGAGCAAGATAAAGTCAAGAGCTTTCTATAGAGGTATTGGGTTCACCAATTAAAGAAGTACCTTCAATTATCATCCACCAAAGTGGAATTGAGGTAAATCACCCTTAAGATGATATTGTACATAGAATAGTGATATAGGTAAGTCTTCTTAGACATTCTCATAAGCGTGGAAACCAAGGTAGACACTAGGCTCTTTCCAAAACCTTCAATCCACTATTATGAGTTTGTCAAAAAAAACTTGACTTTTAACCACAACTTTGTACAAAAAACATCAATCTATAAAAAAGTTTGCAACTTTAGTCTTAAAATTAAGTAATAAAGTTTAGATCTTGCTAGTCTCGCCTGGGAGCTGATTACCGTGCGTATCGGACCACTATCGGCACATAAGACACTGCAAGATCCTTACTTTATCACTTTATGTTTCACCGTTATTAGTCCAATTTAATTTTTCTTTTAAAATTACCCTTTTTATTGCTTACTTTAACATATCACATATAAAACAATAAACAAGTAATTAAAAGAAAACAAATAATCAACTAATAAGAAAACAATAACAATTAATTGTTAGTGAAACATATAGCCACATGCATCTTTTTAAACAATCCTAAATAAAATCAATGTCTAGATGTCAAGTATGCATATATTTAACTAAGACTTTCACCTCGCACAAGAAGGTGAGCCACATACATTGACATAGTCAATTGCGTAAGTCATAGCAAATATATACCAAGTTGCACATTTATTGATTTTAATATATAATTGGAGTCTTCCCCAATTTTAGAATTATTAGAACATGTGAAAGCAACTAAACAATTTAAATCAAGTAATTATCCGTGACTAACATGCATGTTTTGTCACGGATTCATGCACAACAAATAGCAATTAGGTCACAAGATACAAACACAACAACTTGTAAAAGACCTAGGGTTTCTAATTAATCACAATTAATTAGGAAAACCACAAACCCTAATTAGGGTTTATGGAAAAATCGACACCCCCCCATAAATTAGGGTTAGGGTTTCGACCCATATTAAAAAAACAAATTTTTAATAATAAAACCCTAGAAACAAAACATGTATAATCTAAACAATTTAAAGATACGTTTTTATTGGTTTTAGTAATTAATTACATGTTATACATGACTCGTGATGCCACTGTTGGAATTTAGTAATCATGACAATCATATATTAAACTCAAAATCAAAGTACACAAGAATGCGGAAGCGTGTAAACAAGTATAACACATAATAATTAACTAAAACATAAATAGGAACGTACCTTTTGATTCTAGAAAGAACAAGAATCAAACTTTAATAACCTTGAACAATTGGATGAACCCTAATTAGGGTTTATAAGGATCAATGATTAACCCCTTACCATTTTGTTAATCGATCCAAGATAATTACTATAGTGAGTAATTACCACGTTCTTGTACACACGTACTATTAACGAATTAAAGTAAATGCTAGTTTAAATAATACACAAAACAATTTTGTTTTTAAGAAAAAACAAAACAACTCGACTTAATAAACAAACCACCAAAAAACCCTTTTGCGTTTGTTGTTGTTAATCGCAGAAAACAAAAGAAAGAAAAACCATTTAATATTCTTATGCACATGCATTACATATGCATGTATATCATGCATCTGTGAATATGTCGAGAAGTCCAAAGAAGGAAAAGTGAGGTTTAGGATTTAATAAGTGTACAAGAGATACAAAAAATAAACCCTTAACTTTGCTTTTATAGGATACAAAACTTAGGGAACAAGTTAGGGTTCTAGATCTTTCTTGTTCTCTATTTTTTATCCATGGTCCTTATCTTTGTAAGTTAGTCAATTTTCGCCAATTACTAACATTCTTTATTTGTTTTGTGTAATTAATAATTAAATATAACTTTTTATATTAAATTATTAAACTTTAATTCTCATACGTAAAGTGTGCAATCCCGCGGTCTCGGGTTCGATACTAGACATATACTAATTAATATTTATCCACAAACTCCAACAGAGACCACAGCCACAAAAGCATTAAAAAATTAATTTCACTATTGCTTTTCCTTTTCACCCCCTCATAAGCAACTGTAGCTACAAAAGGTCGGATCGAAGAAACTTGAATGGCCATCTGGTTTTGGTCCTGGAGTAGCACCTTTCGGATCTAAAAGAAAAACGATAGTTGTGAGTGAGGATGAACAGGGCGGGTCACCTACTTATTAGTCGGGGTATGGATAGAGCGGGTGGAAAAAGAAACGGGCTAAATTAGCCCACTAAATGTTGTATATATATCTATACTACATATAATAGAAAAACAGTTAAAGTGGAAAAAAGTGAAATGTGGAATGTTGAAATTAGTCAAATGTGAGAGAAATTTATACACGGCTGAAACTATTTATGGCAACACAGCTGTACATTCACAACTAACAAAAACACTCTCATCTCTTCGCCACCAAAGCTCCCACCGCCAGATCTCACCACCACCCAATATCACCCCATTGCTTGTCGCCGCCGTAGAAGGACCAACACAGAACACTAGATGAACCACGGTAGAACACGACCAACTGTACCAACATCGCCGCCATCAACATCAACATATTCCGCATCAACACTACTGGTTCTTGCAAAATCCGATGGACATCTTCGAACCCACCACAGAAGCGCTACCATCGAGGTGTTTTTTTTTTTAGTTTTCTTAATAGATCTAAAGTTTTGAAGGTTTTCTTTGGTGTTTATTTATAGATTTGAGTTTATATTATATTTTTTTGCGTTTTTCTGTTATAGTCGCCATAAGGCGCTGCCGCAGTTGACTCGCCGGGAAGTAGCCGCCACTGAATCGCGCTTTGCTGAAGGCTTCTGAAGGTTTGAGGTATTTTTTTTAGTTTTGTTTACAAGAGCTATGTATACTTTTAATTTTTGAAGGCTTATTTTTACAGATCTATAGATTGATATGTAGATTTTTGTTTTTAAAGCATTTTGGGTGTTTTTTACAGCCTCCGCCTCCGCTCCGCCGCTGCTGTCGCCACTTTCCTCCGTTGTCTCGCCGGAAGTAACCACTGCCGCCTTGACTATTGGTGTTGCAATATGTTGGGAATTAAATTAAGCAGTTGGTACGGTTCTGTATAAGTTAGTACGGTTGAAGTGTTGCTGAAGAATACATCAACAGTTGGTACTGCTGATGAAGAAAGTTCGTACTGCTTATAAGATTAAGATGAAACCGTGTGAAGATATATATAGAAAAGATTTAATGTATATCTTATAAAGTTAACTTTATACGATAGATTGTTACTTGTAAAGGACTCCTTGTCCTATAAAAGGAGATCCTAGGTTAAAGTTTGTTAGTGCAAATATTACGATATTTAAACTAAACGGTTTCTTCGGTTTTAATAATGACAAACATGTAACTTGTAATACATAACGTAAAATGTGCAAGTTACTTGTAAACATAAAACATCAATGCATACTTACATCAACACCTCCCGACGTCTCAAGTATGCTTCAACGAAGTCATAGATTTCCATCCCGACATAAATCACTCAAGGTATGGACAAACAAATCTACTACTTGACAAATGATCAAAGGATTTTATTTTTCTAAACTTCACATTTTTAATGTGACAAAACATTTTTTCAAAAATATATTTCACAAATTATTTTTGAATTAAAAAGAAATGTTTTAATTTGAAAAATATGTTTGAAAATCCCAACAGCCAAATTTCCCCCCAAAACAGCTCCTAACTTCCCCAAATAAACCTTCCCCACTAAAGACAAAAAAGGGAGCGTCCACGGCACCTTTAAGTATGGACGGCTCCACTAAATTTAGTGGAGCCGTCGGGTATTTAGTGGAGCCGTGGGTCTGTAACGGTCAGATTTTCCCTTGCCTATAAATAGTGGACCATTCCACACTTCCAACTTGATTTTTCCAGTCCTTTTTCTCTTGTCTTATCCCTCTTCACTTAGATAACTTTCTTTGATCATTTAGAGAGTCTTAGGTTGTTTAAGAGTGATCCAATCATCCACTCAAGTGATCCTCTTCATTCCTCTTGATTAGCAAGAGAAGAACACAAAGTATCCTAGATACAAAGTGTTGTCATCCCTCTTGATTAGCAAGAGAAGAACACAAAGTATCCAAGTAGATACAAAGTGTTGTCATCCCTCTTGATTAGCAAGAGAAGAACACAAAGTATCCAAGTAGATACAAAGTGTTGGAGTTGTTAGGTCTTGTAACATTTGTTACACTCTTGATTGTATCATAGAATACATCAAGATTAATTTTCTTTTGTGAGAGAGTGAGTCAAGATCATTGTGATCTTAAGAGATAGTGAAGATCTATTGAAGCCATTGGGCTTGTGTGATTGATCATGTGGATCAAGGGTAGATCAGGTAGATCGTGGTAGATTGGTGCTAGCTAAGATTAGCACTCGACATCTAGCTTAGTGTCGGAAATAGGATAAGCGACGTGTATGGTGTAGATCGGGTAGATCGTGGTAGATTGGTGCTAGCTAAGATTAGCACTCGACATCTAGCTTAGTGTCGAAAATAGGATAAACGACGCGTATGGTGTAGATCGGGTAGATCGTGGTAGATTGGTGCTAGCTAAGATTAGCACTCGACATCTAGCTTAGTGTCAAAAAACAAGTTAAGCGACGTGTACGGTTTTCTCCGCCTAAAGGGAGTTTGTTGATTAGTGAAGTAACTCTCGAGTTGGGTACTCGGGGAGTGGAGTAGGGCGAAGAGGAGCTTCGTGAACGAACCACTATAAATCACCGTGTCCAGTTTGCGCCTTCTAACTTATCTCTTTACTTTCATTTCGTTAGTTATCGCTTTATATTTATATTTGCATTGCATATGTGTTTGTGTGGCTTGTTGCTCATGTAGTGATTGATCATGTATGTTCCATGGTTTGATTGTGCATATGTTGTAGTTTACTATAGTCATCTCTAGATGCTATATACTCATTGTTGAAACTCTTCATATTACGTCACACTTGATCGGGTGTTTGATACACAAGTTTTAAGTTTTTAAATGGAAACGTATTCACCCCCCCCCCTCTACGGTTTCCACAACTGGTACCAGAGCCACGTCGCTCAAATTTTTAAAATAAATGGTTTTCAAAATTGAGTACGATCCATGTATCAAATTACCCATGAAGGTGATAAAAATATGAAAAGTATTTAGTTGCTTAATACTTACAAGTTTTGTTGTTAAGTATACTTTGTCATACTAGCTTGAAGGTTTTCTTAAACCACTAAAAGAACAGTGTCTTTAAGTGTCCGGTCATGTTTTCAGAACGAGTCATTAAGTCATGCAGTTCTGAATCAGAAAACAGACCACGGTACCACTAAACATTGTACGGTACCGTTATATTTAATGGTACCGTGGGTCATTTAACGGTGCCGTGCATTTGATTGTCTGTTTTTCATTTTTCGTTCATTTTCAAAAATCCATATAAAATCAACCATGAGTCTGTACGAGTCGTGTCGCCCATCATTTTGAACGATGTTGAGTCTACTTTCATTTGAGAAACATTTTTATGAATTAGTTCTAAATGAAAGTATGTTAAATTCCTTGATTTTCAACTAAAGGTCTTCTGGTCATGTAGTTTGCGTAAATTTTTGGTCAAACTGAAAAAGGGCGATTCAACTTTTAAACCTTGACATGTTTTCAAAGTGCTCAGCAAAAATATTTGAAATGGGGAGGAAACCAATTCATTGTCAAATAAAATCAAGCTTAGTATACATTGTTATACCTAATACACAAAATGACGATAAGTATTTTTGTGTGTTAAATTGCTATTTGCTTATTATAGTTTTTCGGTTTATGCATTTATAAGGCTCATGCTAAATCACTTGCACTATATTAAGTAATTAGTTTGCATTGCATATAGGCATCAACCATTTGTATTGCATTTGTTGCAAGTTCTTAAAATGGTTTAGTAACTTTCTTAGGAATAGAAACTAAGTTGGTAGATCATGTGTGTTGAAAGATATTGTCTTACACAATTATTTTTCCAAAGATTTAAGTGTAAAAAGTATATCACCCCAAAACACTTAACACTTTCATAAAATCCGTAACATGATCCTTAAAACATCACATCATTTTGTCTTGTTTGACCATGGGTTGTCTAAACAAGATAAAAAGTCATTTTAATACATTAGTATTTAAGTAAAAGAAAATGTATTAAACTTGCATTGATTTAACACACATACAAAATGTTTTAAACATTTAGTATTTTACGTATGTGGTATAAAAATGGTTAAGATAATTATTTTTATACTAATGAGGTGTCGAAAAACTAAGAGTATTATACATAATAATATAAATAGTTTTTCTCAAATAAAAATAAATGACAATATCAAAGTAGTAACTTAGTTTGTCATTAACCTCACACATACAACTAGTGTTAAAATAAATGGAACACACTCCTTAAATTTTTATTTTCTTTTTAAAAAGGGAGTGATTGTGAGGGTCAAGAAAGATTTCGAGTACATATCAATTCATTATTCAAATTATGATTGATATCATCATCGAATCTAATTGACAAGTTTTCGAGTGTGGACATGAAAATTGGAGTCATTATTTGTTTAGCTTCAAGATAACATCAAAACATGATGGAACATATTATCTTGAATCTACATACTCAATCACACTCGATTGTTATGAAAATAATGACGTCCTCTCAAGACGAAAATAATATGCATCGGATCATAACTCACACTTGTGTTGAAGATGCCATATTGAGTCTTGTTGTCCAATAGTTGTGTTCCAAACATTAAACTAATATGTTTAAAAGATGCATAAAATACACAACTAAGTAGGAGTGACAACTTGGATGTTTCATCCGAAATATACAAGTAATTTACATTGCAATGCAATTAGTAAATGTGTCATTTCTGAAAAACCAAACAAGAGCAAACAAACAACATATGTAAACTTTGCTCATGAACGACTCAACACTCCTTGTCACATGTCTAGTAAAAGTGTCACACATAATATGTTATTAACTATTATGTAAGTCATCAATCTTTGAGAATATCACATGTATTTCTCTTATCAAAAGATTGACAAAGGATAACTTATATCCCATGCATCTTATTTTCTTTGTGACATGAATGGTTATGTTACAAGAGAATACATTGCATCCTGTTAACAAATATAGGATATTAGAGTTGAATAATAACCTAATACGTCATGTGTCATTGCATAAACAAGTAAAATTAGTCATACACTAAAATACTTGTTTCACAAAGCATTCATAAGAGTGATAAGTTTCCTCTTAGAAAAGCATGCTTGTTGAAATAAACAGTATGTCTCATTTTAAATAAAATGCTCACAAGATCTATTGAGGTAAGTAACCTTTACTAGATTCTTACTCAAGATATGCAAAGGAGCATTCTTGAAACACACACGATGTAGTAGATTCTACATTGTATCACATTAGAGTGTCTCTTGGTTCTAGGAAACCAAATCATGTTAAAATAACATGTAACAACTCAACAAACAAAGATGTTGTCCAAGAGATCATAAAATACACCATCTCCATCAAATAACCTCTAAATCTCAAACACGAAATTAAAATATTTCACTTGCCTTTGTTAGGAGTTGTGTAAGACATGTCATTCTCTTAATCGACCTTCAAAGTATGGTTAGTTGAGTCATATTAGTTCATGTATTAGCGAAATAAGCTAATATCATCTTTGCTACACTTCAATAGGCAAATATAGGAATTTGAAATTTTCTAATATGAGAATGACTACTGGAGAACCTATCGCACTAGAAATTCAATTTGACCTAACGGTTGAATTGCTTCCAGGAGAGAAGTTGGGTTTGTGGTATAACCCGTAAAAATGGTCGTGTTCAGCCTTAATTGAGCACCACTAGTGATTGTCTCAAACTCATTCTCTAACTTGAAAAATTTTCATTCCTACATTTAACTAGAGATAGTTTGCATCGTTGAACTATATCTCCCATTAGGATGTCATCTTGAACAAGTAGTAATTAGGATCTGCCTTAGCAAACCTAGATTGCTTGCATCCCACATACATGTTTCAAAATGATAACATGTTCTCATAAGACATAATTAAATGTCTTCATGATCTTAAATGCTAAATGATTATCATGTTTTGCATGATGTTTGCATTTATTCCTTATGTGCATTTTACTTGATTTACTTGTAAAGTTTGCACCCGCACTATGTTCTTTTGACACATTAGGAATTAGGTATGCCCATCACTATGAACCCTTAGAAGTCATAGAGCCATACACTAGTGTCAAAACCCATAAGTCAAAGTAGTCGCGAAGTTACCCTAATTCCCCAGTCATCACTTCGCCTTCTTCCAAGTAATACACCTTTTTGTCATGGGAAGGTTAGGAACAAACCTAGTAGAACTCGGAGTAGGGTTGACAACTTAAATATTTCATCCGAAATATTCAAGTAAGTTTAACTTGCGATCGCAATTGTTAAATGTCATATCCGAAACATCATACTCAAGCCTTTTAACAACATATGTTAAAACGCTCATCCAAAGGACTCACGAGTTACTATATAAGTAATTAGTAGTTCCTTTCATCCTCGTGTGAATATACACGTCTTAAGATCCCAAACCCTGCTGCAAATCAGCACCATAGGCCTAGCTTTACATCTTTCAAAACCCCATGAAACACTCACATGCGAAGCACATAGAAACCCTTAAATCAACCAAACCTCTCAACCGAGAATCCCCTTACCATCTCCGTCTAGGTCTAGGAATGATGGAACATTTTCCATAAAACTTATGACTATTTAAATATTTCACTGGAAATATTAAAGTCATCTCTCGTACCCCTCTTATGATTACTTGAATATTTCACTGGAAATATTGTAGTCATCTCGTGCGTCTCGTCTCATGACTCTTTAAATATTTCACTGGAAATATTGAGTCATTCTTTAAATCCCTCTCATGACTATCTAAATATTTCACTGGAAATATCAAGTCATTCCCTCGATCTCGTCCCATGACTGTTAGATATTTCACTGGAAATGTCAAGTCATATCCTGTGTCTCGTCTGATGACTTTTTAAATATTTCACTGGAAATATTAAGTCATCTTTCACATCGCTCTAATGACTACCTATGTATTTCCTCGGAAATATAAAAGTCATTTCTTCTCGTCCAGTACCGGTCAAAGAATTTATTTGGTATAAATTCTCTCCCCGTGTCGAAAAGTCTCACTAAATCAGCGAGAGTTATTCGTAAAGTCCTCTTAAATTCCAATGACAACTTAAATATTTCATCCGAAATATTTAAAGTGTATTTAATTTGCGAAATGCAATTAAATGTCATCTCTCGTTCTCGATCAACGTTCATCGAATCCCGTTGGATTCATTCATAAAAGAATTTATTCGGTATAAATTCTTTTAATCTAAAGTCCAGAAAAATCACAACATATGTGAAATTTCTTTGTCAAAAATCTTGCTTTCAATTCTCACTAACACCATCAAAACCCACTCGATGTAGTCTTGAACCTAAAACCGTCTCCTATCAGAATAGATTGTATCTATCATCTGATTCCTTAGCCTTTTCCCTCCCACTTCCGCATGGTACTAAACACACACCTCAAGCGAAGAACCGCTAGGATAAGTTGAGATAACCCCACTAGAACCTTGTCACCAACCTCACAACTCTGAAGATTTTATCTTCTTAACCCTTAGGATATCTCCTAGTAATCGCATGCCTCATCATTCTATGAATATTCACAATGATTGAGAAGAGCTACGTGACTTCAAAGGTGAAGTTTATCGTATGCTATCCACCACTTGTCATGACGTTACTAAGCTCATCGCTTTCGTCAACGTTTGTTTTCCTCTTTATCTTTTACATCTTGTCCGGATGGTCATAGATTGAGGGGGAGCGAAAACACACTCATATAGTCTTTCACCAAACACTCTCAAGAACACACAAATGTGGTTCTTATTCCCTAGGAAACTTCCATTTAGCTGCCCAGAACTAGGCTGCACAGGAAAATTCGTGACTTCCAGGTCACGGTACCGTTAAATAGGCCACGGTACCGTTAAATTTAACGGTACCGTGTGGTATTTAGTGGTACTGTGCCTATGTTTGACGAATTTTCACTGTTTCCTTTAGATCCCTGCATCCCTAACCTCAAACCTGCAAAATTTTGCAAACTCACATACACCCTAGGATTCCCTCACTACACCATAGGACTCTATCACCAACTTTAGTTCGAATCCCATAACTCTTGCCTATATAAGGCCTCACTATTGCAAGCTTATCTTGCATCTCATCTTCAAACCTCACATTAACATCTTTCATCATCACACTCAACCCTTATAGCTACACTTCACTCTTGACAGTGATAGTTAGTCTAAGAACCTTAACCCATAGATCATCACAATCAAACCTTACAACCTTCAACTCATTACACTCAAACCTTACAGCTACTCCTCACTTTGGATAAGTGACAGTTAGCTCAACAACCTTCAATCCTCACAAACACACGAAACCCTTCATGCACCAAATTATCCCTAACACACAACTAGGATCATCCAACCTAGAAACCTAGAACTTCATTACCTTAACCCCGTTGGAGATATCCACCAACAATCTTGGTAGGATCACATGCACCTTTTCCTTTTCCCTTTTGAAATATATCATGCATCTCATTGTCAGTGCAAACGATATATTAACCTAAACCATCCTTTCCCACTTTTCCTCAAAGGGCAGAACCAACATCTCCAACCACATCATCATCATCCTCCACCTTTAGGATTCCTACACCCTTACCTCCACCAAGTCCACCACAACCTTTAGCTATCACACTAACCCTATCACCATCAAACCTCTTTGGACTTGGCACCAACACATCATCCTTATCACAATCACCATCACCACAACCTTTAGCTCTCACACTGACCTTGTCACCTACATCTCCTTTTGAACTTGGCACTAACACATCATCCTTATCACTATCACCATCACCACAACCACTAATGGGTCATCCCATTATTTATCCCCTACAACCACATAACCCAAGTTGTCCTTGTTGTCACCACAACCAACACTCTCCCACCTTATGGAATCATTTAGGTATAACCTCTATCGAGTCTACTTTATGGCACGTCTTGTCATAATAGTAATCATTTAGAGTATGTCTTATCAAAAAACTATCCTTAACATCAATCATCTTAGGTAGTTGATTATGTTGTTCAAAAGGTTTGTTAGAACTTTCCTTCCCAATGACAACTTGGAATAAGTCATTTAGTGCGTCAGTCAATGAACGAATCTCGTTCTTGATTAGTGTGATTGAGTGAATAGTTACACCTTAGGTTTTCGGTCGGGTTGTGACACTTACGTGTTAACATAGTTTAACCCATGCATGTCTTGCTATGTGTATTATATCCCTATAATGGTGCTCCTATACTATTATATATTATGCTGCACGAAGCTAACCCTTGATGTAGGAAAAGCCTTTGTAAGAATTTGATCCATGGATCCGCTAGATACTAAGGTAAATAAACAAGGGGATTAAGTCACCATAGGGGAGCATTGAGCTAGGGGGAGCTCGGGAGTATTTGAATACATAGCATGGAGTCGTCTTCACAAGTGTTGATAGAAGGCTTCACTGGGATGATGCAAACTCGCCTTTCTGGAGAAAGGAATGTAGTTCAATAAGGGGGAGTAGGAAGTAAATCCAAGGGAGCGCTAGAGGCAACTACCTTTTTGATTCGACAAAAGGGGAGAAGGAAGTGTAAACAGGTAACTTTTACATTTTACTGTGTGTTACGGTTTACATATTTGTCATCATCAAAAAGGGGGAGATTGTTAGTGCAAATATTACGATATTTAAACTAAACGGTTTCTTCGGTTTTAATAATGACAAACATGTAACTTGTAATACATAACGTAAAATGTGCAAGTTACTTGTAAACACAAAACATCAATGCATACTTACATCAACACCTCCCGACGTCTTAAGTATGCTTCAACGAAGTCGTAGATTTCCATCCCGACATAAATCACTCAAGGTATGGACAAACAAATCTACTACTTGACAAATGATCAAAGGATTTTATTATTCTAAACTTCACATTTTTAATGTGACAAAACATTTTTTCAAAAATATATTTCACAAATTATTTTTGAATTAAAAAGAAATGTTTTATTTTGAAAAATATGTTTGAAAATCCCAACAGCCAAATTTCCCCCCAAAACAGCTCCTAACTTCCCCAAATAAACCTTCCCCACTAAAGACAAAAAAGGGAGCGTCCACGGCACCTTTAAGTATGGACGGCTCCACTAAATTTAGTGGAGCCGTCGGGTATTTAGTGGAGCCGTGGGTCTATAACGGTCAGATTTTCCCTTGCCTATAAATAGTGGACCATTCCACACTTCCAACTTGATTTTTCCAGTCCTTTTTCTCTGGTCTTATCCCTCTTCACTTAGATAACTTTCTTTGATCATTTGGAGAGTCTTAGGTTGTTTAAGAGTGATCCAATCATCCACTCAAGTGATCCTCTTCATTCCTCTCGATTAGCAAGAGAAGAGAACAAAGTATCCTAGATACAAAGTGTTGTCATCCCTCTTGATTAGCAAGAGAAGAACACAAAGTATCCTAGATACAAAGTGTTGTCATCCCTCTTGATTAGCAAGAGAAGAACACAAAGTATCCAAGTAGATACAAAGTGTTGTCATCCCTCTTGATTAGCAAGAGAAGAACACAAAGTATCCAAGTAGATACAAAGTGTTGGAGTTGTTAGGTCTTGTAACATTTGTTACACTCTTGATTGTATCATAGAATACATCAAGATTACTTTTCTTTTGTGAGAGAGTGAGTCAAGATCATTGTGATCTTAAGAGATAGTGAAGATCTCTTGAAGCTATTGGGCTTGTGTGATTGATCATGTAGATCAAGGGTAGATCGTGGTAGATTGGTGCTAGCTAAGATTAGCACTCGACATCTAGCTTAGTGTCGGAAATAGGATAAGTGACGTGTATGGTGTAGATCGGGTAGATCATGGTAGATTGGTGCTAGCTAAGATTAGCACTCGACATCTAGCTTAGTGTCGGAAATAGGATAAGCGACGTGTATGGTGTAGATCGGGTAGATCGTGGTAGATTGGTGCTAGCTAAGATTAGCACTCGACATCTAGCTTAGTGTCGAAAAACAAGTTAAGCGACGTGTGCGGTTTTCTCCGCCTAAAGGGAGTTTGTTGATTAGTGAAGTAACTCTCGAGTTGGGTACTCGGGGAGTGGAGTAGGGCGAAGAGGAGCTTCGTGACCGAACCACTATAAATCACCGTGTCCGGTTTGCGCCTTCTAACTTATCTCTTTACTTTCATTTCATTAGTTATCGCTTTATATTTATATTTGCATTGCATATGTGTTTGTGTGGCTTGTTGCTCATGTAGTGATTGATCATGTATGTTCCATGGTTTGATTGTGCATATGTTGTAGTTTACTATAGTCATCTCTAGATGCTATATACTCATTATCGACACTCTTCATATTACGTCACACTTGATCGGGTGTTTGATACAAAAGTTTTAAGTTTTTAAATGGAAACGTATTCACCCCCCCTCTACGGTTTCCACAAAGTTTACATACAACATTAATATCATAGCTTCACGATCGTAATTGTAATTCTCATAATATATCGAAGCAAATTGTTTGAGTGAATATTGTTATTGTTCTTATTGTTACATCTATACAATCACCAAACAAGAATTCTTCTAAGTACTTAATAGTAAATTCCGCGTGCTGTTAAGTATATATTCAAAGTATCTCCAACACAACTCGTGTGTTTAGATCCGGTCAAGTGGTATCAGAGCCAGGTTTCTGATACTTTGATTTAGAAGTTTCTGAAGTATTTACTCACTAGCAACCAAGAAGATGGACATGGAGACACCACAAACCTCAATCCTTGCTAAACTTCCCATGCTGAAACAGAATGAATACGATTTATGGCGGCTCAGAATAGAGCAATATTTCATGGTGCAAGACTATGCATTATGGGATATAATTATCAATGGTGATTCATTCAAACCAATTCCAACTGAGGAAACACATGCTGATGGCTCAAAGATAACAAAGCTCAACACTGAGCCTGTTACTAATGAGGAGAGAATCAAAAAGAAGAATGATCAGAAGGCTAGGAATTTGTTACTAATGGCAATTCCTAATGATCAAGTGCTGAACTTTAGCCAATATGAGACTGCTAAGACCCTTTTTGAAGCAGTGGTGGAAAGATTTGGTGGCAATGAAGCTACCAAGAAGGCACAGAGAACTCTACTTAAACAAAGTTATGAGAACTTCACTGCAACAAGCAATGAAACTTTGGACCATATCTTTAATAGGCTTCAAAAGATCATCAGTCAACTTACTGTGTTGAAGATTGTGATTCCACAGGAAGACCTCAACATGAAGTTTCTAAATAGTTTACCTGCTGAATGGAACACTTATGTTGTGGTTTGGAGCAATAAACTAGAACTGGAGAAAATGACATTGAATGAGCTTTACAACAATCTCAAGATTGTTGAGCAGAAGGTGAAGAAGAGTGGTAGCACCAGTTCTAGTTCAGGGAATATGGCTTTCTTATCTTCTTCAAACAGTTCGAATCATGAAGATGAAGAAGCAGTTGGTACTGCTAAACCAACAGTTAGCACTGCTAGTGTAAAAACTAGTACTGCTGGCTTGACTGAAGAGACCATATATGCATTTGTGTCAGAACAATCTGGTGGGTCTAAGATCTTTAATGAAGATCTTCTTCAAATTGCTGAAGATGATTTGGAAGCTATGGATTTAAAGTGGCAGTTGGCTTTGATAAGCATCAGGGCCAAGAAGTATTAACAAAGGACTGGGAATAAGATTACCTTTAATGGAAGAGATGTTGCTGGGTATGATAAGTCTAAGGTGGAGTGCTATAATTGTCACAAGATGGGGCACTTTGCCAGGGAATGTAGAGGTCCAAGACAACAATGCAACCAGGGTCAAGGGTTTAAGAATCAGCAAGGAACAAGGAGAACAGTTAATGTTGAAGAGCCTTCTTCCAAGGCTATGGTAGCTGTAGATGGAGCTGGATTTGATTGGAGCTTCATGGAGGAAGAAGAGGAACCAGCTAACTTGGGTTTGATGGCTTTCTCAGACTCTGAGGTACATATTGTTCAAAAATGTTCAAATACTTGTTCTGCTTTAAAAGATTATGAGTGTCTTAAGAAACAGTATGATGATCTTAGAGTAGAATTTAATCAAGTAAATTTTAGTCTGGCAAATCATAAAAGAGGACTAGCTGTTTTGGAAGAACAAATTGTGTTTTATAGACAGAATGAGTCAAACTTCTCTGATGAGATAGGTGTTTTAAAAAGGGATTTGCAACTAAAAGATGATAAAATGAGTGGACTTGTATATGAACTTGAGAAGCTTAAAAAGGAAAAAGAAAATATTCAGTTAAGTGTAGATACTCTTGAACATACTTCAAAGGGAGTTCAGAAAATAGTAGAGAATCAAATACTTAACAAAGCTAAGTCGGGTTTAGGGTATAAGTCAGTTGCACCCCCTCTTAGAGGAATGTTTGTTCCACCAGGAATTGATTTAGCTCATACAGGTTTAGAAGAGTTTAAGGATATGGGTTTTCCTGGATATGGTGTTAAAGTGAGTGAGAATCCTGTTAAATTTGTTAAGGCAGAAGATTCTTTTGTGAGTGCTAGTGATAAATCTCTTTCTGAGGAAAAGATGTCCTCTGATAGGAACTCAGATGCACCAACTATTGAGGATTGGACATCTGATGATGAGGATGCAAAGGTTAAGGTCAAACCTAATGTTGTTAAGGTAGAAATTAAACATGCTCCTAAAGTGGTTAAGACTGAAAACATAAAACCAGTTAGGAAAAGTGTTCAATATGCTGAGATGTATAGGACTAAGAACAGATCACCAGTTTCTGAGGGTAGTCATAGGAACTGGAATCACTCAAAATCTAAGCAATTGGATGATAAGTTTGCTATGATTAGAAAAGTGTGCTTTGTTTGTGGAAGTTTTGATCATATGGCTGCTTACTGTGATTCTAACCCATGGAAAAAGAGGGTTTCTGGGAATACAAAGGTGAATAGGAATAACAATGCTAGGGTAACTCAAAACAGTCCAACTAGATTGACAAGCCCTAATGCAAATCATAAGATGTCACCCAAAGCTGTTATGTTAAAGACTGGCATCAAAACAGTTTCAACTGCTAGTCAAAATAAGTGGTTTAATAACAAGCAAACTGTTTCAAGTGCAAAACAATTTTCAAATCATGCACAAACAGTTAAAAGACATTTTTATAAGAAAATAGCAATGACCAATCAGAAATGGGTGCCAAAATTTAAACAAGCAGTTCCAACTGCTAGGTCAGTAGTTCCAACTGCTAGACCAGCAAATCCTACTGCTAGGCACTTAAATGTTAAGGGAAAAAGGGGCAATGCTGTTAAGGCCTCAGCACATTGGGTTAGAAAATCATCCAAACCCAATGGTGCATCAATGATGATGCGTGGGTTTTGCAACCTTACAACAGGTTTTACCTCTCGAGGGATCTCAAGAGGCTTACAACCCCACCAGGCAGTGTACCTGACCGATGTAGTATAGTGTAGTGGTAAGTACGGGGGATTGATCGTTCTCCACAGGGAATAGTGTTCGTTAGGTATGAAAGGCTACTCTAATTAGGTCTAAGGGTCGAGGAAGATTCTTTTTATGTTTTTATAGTTTTTATGAAAGCAAGTAAAATCTCGGTTTTGAAGGAGTGGGCGGAATTAGTTGCTAGTCAACTAACCCAAATTACTACAAATGCAATAAAATAAAATAACAAAAATGAAAAGTGGTGAGAAACTTATGTGTAGAGAAATGTGTTTACTTAGATTTCCTTACTCCCTAACTATCTTTTACCGGTTAATTAGTGTGTATTAGTTGCGTGGATGACGGGTGTATTCCTTAATACCATTCGTGGGGTGGCGTACTTACTTCCCCAAACTCTACAAGCTCCTACTTCACTCCTATGTCGAGCCGGCTAGGAAGCTCCTAACATGGGATCACTAGAATTCGCTTGTGCATTAAATACAACCATAAAAACCTTTAGTACGCGTTTGGTTCATGTTTCTTAAGACGTTCAAGCAAGTTACCGAATAGGAAGTTAGCCAGTTTTCTTAAGCCTAACATAGATAAACAATCATCCAATACAACTAACAACACACTAACAACCAATAATCAATAGCTAGGTTTCATTAGATCTAAGCAAACACAAGATAAATTTAGCCTAACATGTTAAACAAAAGGCAAGCATAAGATAGAATCAAACAACACATAGACATATTGAATGATTAATTGATAACTTATCTTTCAATGAAACATGGAAGATCTCAAGGCAAGAAGCCCTGAAAAAGGAGCTAAAATCGTCCTAGGGTTTTATCCCAAAATTCCACACACTAAGCTCTCTCTAATGACAAAAAATTAGAAAACTATATATAGACTTTTGCATCTGACGGCGTCACCTTATGGATTGTGACGCCGTCACCTCGCCGCTTTTAGGGTTCTCGGATGACCATCTTGACGCCGTCCCTCTTTAATTCTCCAAAATCCGTTCTGGCCTATCAAGGCTTGACGCCCTCACCTCTTGAACGTGACGCCGTCCCCTTATGAATTAAGCCGTGACGCCCTTGATTTAGTTAAAGCGTGACGCCGTCAGAATTCTCATGCTAACTCACTGGCCCGTCATGAGTAAATTTCACATCCCACTTTTCTTGCCAAGGCATGACGCCGTCTGGAGTTAATGTTGACGCCGTCAAAGGTAAATTTCAGCCGATTCTTGAGACTTTGCCGTTTTCTTCACTTTTATGCTCCAAAAACGTCCAAAATGCCTCCTTTTCCAGATTTCTCCTCAAAAGTACCTAAAATGACAAAAGGAACGATTTAGGGCGATATTTGATCAAATAGATACGATTTCGGGCTTAAATGACCCCTTAAAAGCGGTACACTTTTCGCCTCATCAAATACCCTTACACTTGAGATTTGCTTGTCCTCAAGCAAATGCGCTTTTATTCTAATCAAAATACAAGTTAGGGGTCATTTAATGCAAACATAAAAGTAATTACAACAAATAATCGTTCCACTTCAATCATAATAAGCACGGAGATTATAAACTAGCACCTCACAAGTAGTGTTTAGATACTCACATCTCTCAAGTGTCATCAAAATAAATCTCATAAATGAAAACGGATAATATCTCTCACTACCTGTCATAGCAAATAGATTACCATAGGCTTGGGAAAGGATCGAAAACCTCCTCCACTAGGCGTAAGCACCTAAGATAAACTATCAAAGAGGGCTTTTAAATGGGTTGTAATGTTAGGTGTAGGGAAAAGGAAAACACGGTTTTGTTGGATACGGGATATTTTACTAGTGGCTAGTTAAAGATCTTGATTAATTACATGTACTATACAATGTTGCTAAGCCAAGACTAGACTCGATCTTAAGCTAAAAACGAAATAACAAAATAACAAAAATATAAAACAAACATAAAATAAAACGGGATGGTAGTCCGTATGTTTTTTTTTCTATTTTTCATTTTCTCATTTTTTTGTATTTTTCTTGATTTTTCGATTTTTTTTTTTTTTTTTTTTTTTTTTTTTTTTTTTTTTTTTGCATACACTTTTGCCCTACCATCCAAAATAATACATCATAGGGGCATTGCATTCCCCTTACACTTGAATTTTTACATAACTTTACAAATACTAATCTAATGACTCGAATTAAGATAATTGAAAAACTTGGAGTACTTTTAAAACATTTAGCACATATGGGGGTAATAAATTATGTTCTTCCCCATTACTCCATTACACTAGTACTTTACCCATGAGTCCCAATCGTCCCAAAACAATATGTACAAGGATATGACTCGACTTAGCAACCATGTAATCAACTAGATAATTAACTTGGGTTTAAACAAATGTTGTCACAATAATGCACTAAAAATGAGTGCATACAAGGTAGGCTAAGGCGATTTGGGTGTACATTTTAGTGGGGTGTAACAAATTCTTCCTTTAAGTAAAATGCTTAAAGGTCGAAACGAAAAGATAGGCTCTGAGGGGTGTACTAGGGGTATCGTGTACTAAAAATGAGTACAACGCAAAGGGTGTGGGAGAATTACTTGACCAATGTAGCCAAAGTAATTATAACAAAAACACAGGTGTAAAACAATGGGTTAATCCTAATGCCTCTTATCATGTAGTAAATCTAACTACACGAATGTAGTCTCACTTGTGGCCTTGGAATGGTCCTAACGCAAGTTCTAGAATCTAAGTGCTACCGGTACACACATCATAGCATAAATGCTTTTCCTACCAATTCTAGGGGCGAACCTCACATATTTGGGGGTGGAAAATTTTTTAGTGGTACGGTTTTTGTGCTAGTCATATAACTCCTATCCGTGAGACGCTCATTAAGATCAAAATTTCACTCCTATATGTTGTAAAAAATTTTAAATTTGGCACTAAAATTACCCTAACAGGTATTTATCTTAGTTTTATTACACATCTACTATTAAACAAACAAAAATCAAGCGCAATTGTATTCTCTAAAATCGTACTTTTACCCTCCCCTTACACTTAAGATGAACATTGTCCCCAATGTTCAAATAACAAGATGTAAAAGAAAAAAAGTAAAAGAGTGAAATCAAATACTCCCCTGATTCGCTCGGTGGATAGTGAAATTACACGGTTAAATCTTCCTCCAAGGAGAATGTTGAAGCTCCATGACTAATGCATCGCCACAAGCTTGATTCCATAAACATCTCCTTGTCCAAAATAACCTGTTGAACCTGAGAAAACAAACACGAAAACCTGCATAACATCGGCGGGAAAAATCTATATATAAGGATATAATGCTTGTGGAATGATAATTTTGCAGATTCCTGGAGATTATAAGTTGGAGATTTAAATAAAAACTTTTCTAAAAACAAAACTTTCAAAAATTTCTGGAAATTAAATCTGACGCCGTCAGGTTATAAACCCTGACGCCGTCAGAAATGACCTGACAAAAATTTTCATTTTAAGTTTCCGGAAAATTTCTGGAAAAACCTTTACCTTACTTCCTGGAAATCCTGCAAAACATCATTATGACTCGATACAAGCATTTGACTTAAACAAATACGAATATGTATGCTAATTTATTATTATTACGATTCATGTTAATTTGTGTTCTAATAAACCGATTTAGATTTCCCTTACACTTATCTTTTGCAAAATACCTTTATATGTAGTTAAGACGAAGTTAAAAACAAAATAAAGCATTTTCACAAATTAGTTTTTAACATGAATCAATAATAATAAAACTTAAACACACATACGGAAGCAACTAAAATCAAACAAACAAATAAATAAACACACAAAGCAAATAAAACAAATAAAGCTTGGGTTGCCTCCCAAGAAGCGCTTTTCTTTATTAACGAGTCTTGTAGCTAGACTCAAAGTCACGCTACCCTATATAAGTGAGCTCGTCATCGAGGACGTCTTTAGGGTTAAGCTTGGATTGAAGTTTCCTATTGGTCCGCTTAGTACGATATGTCTTTTCAAACTTCTCTCCATCCGGGTCATACAATGTCATCTTGATATGCCATGACCCATCTCCATCTTTGGGTGGTTTATCCCAATTCCACTTATGATCATCTTCCTCACAAATCCACTTATTCATTCCTAGGTTAATTGGCAAAACTCCTAGGAAATCAATCATCCTTCTAAAAACTAGAGGGTCTTCAAATGGATCCAATTCGGTGTCCCTAGCCAAGAGTTGTTCTACCGTATGTGTTCGGTTAACAAAGTCCTCTTCTAGGTAAAATGGGCGTTGGGGTCCTATGAAGCCTTTATCTATCCAAGGTCCATATCTAGATGGTCTCCTATTTAATTCTAACCAATGGGGTGTCGGTTCCTCACTAGTATCATAGGTGTGTTTCTTAACATCATAGATTGACCAAGTATCTCCTTCTCCTACCGCTATCTTGGATTCCTTACAATCAATCATAGCACTAGCGGTCGCCAAAAATCCTCTACCTATCAACAAGGGGCATGTAGGGTCGCTAACCATATCAAGGACGTGGAAATCGGCTAAAATGGTTAGTTTTCCAATGTGCACTAACACGTCCTTAACTACTCCAACCGGGTAAGCAACACTTCCATCCGCTAAGCCTATTATCACCTCGGTTTCTTCAAGTTTTCCAAGTTTTAGAGAGGTGTAGAGAGGTAACGGAAGTAGGTTGAGGCTTGATCCAAGATCGGCTAATGTGTCATAAGCCTCCGAATTACCGATCTTGCAAGGTAGAACAAATAAGCCCGGATCATCTAACTTCTTAGGTAGCTTATTTTGAACAAAGGCGGTCCCTTTTTCGCCTAACTTGAGCTTCTTCTCATCCAACTCATCAACAACCGGACTTTCAAGGTGGAGCTCCTTGAATTCTTCGTCAAGGTTTTGAGTGGAAGGTGTTTCAACTATGTTGTTGACCAATTTGGATGTTATAACTTCTTGGTCATTTGGAACGATTTGGGTTTGTTTGAAACACGTGCTCACGGAATTGACCGAATAATATTGTGGACAAGAACTAGGGGACGAAACCGATGAAATAGCGTTGACGTTTAGTTTCGGGTTCTTGACCGTGTTGCTAGGGAGTGCTCCCATTTCTCGGTCATTGAGGGCTTTCAACAAGGTGTCAATCTTATCGGTCATCTCGCTTTGTTTTTGTTTGAAATCAGCTTCAAACTTGGCTAAACGAGCTTCTTGAGATGCCATAAATTGAGACATCAATCCTTCAAAGTTATCGGTACTACCATTGCCGGAAGGATTGTTGTTGAAAGTACGGTTCGAGTTGGAACCGCTTGATTGGAAACGATTAGGTGGGTTGGAAGAATTGGTTTGTTGTGAGTTTTGGTTTTGTTTCCACCTAAAGTTCGGGTGATTTTTCCATGAGGGGTTGTATGAATCACCGTAATGGTTTGGCTCGGGTTTGAAAGTGTACCACTTGTCTCCCGCTCCGTCGGTACGCGAGGATGCGTAGTCCACAAAAGCTTGTTCGGGGAGTTCCATGCAATCACGAGTGTCGTGGGGACCACTACATAATTCACATGAAGAAGTGATTTTGTTCACTTGGCTTGAAGGTTTAGGAGCCTCGTAGGATTTCATGAGAAACTTGACTTGGTCTTCAAGTTCTATGATCCTACGGTCAGAAGTGCTTGAATTGTTAGAAGGCAAAGATATTGCCTTGACCGTTTTATTCAAATCACGGGGATCACTCCAACTTTCGTTGTCATAAAGAGCAAGATCCTCTAGGAGAGCCCATGATTGTTCCGCACTTAGATCACGTAGCTTGCCACCGGCCGATTGGTCAATGGTTTGCCTCGTGGGGAGATTGATATGGTCATAGAAGATTTGGACTTGGAGCCAAAGTTCTATGCCATGGTGAGGGACTTTTTGGAGTAAGTCCTTGAATCGAGTCCATGCCTCGTAGAGAGTTTCGCCTTGACGTTGTTGGAACATCAAGATATCATTCCTTAGCTTGGTAGTTCTTCCCGGTGGGAAAAACTGAGCAAGGAAACGAGTGGTGAGATCATCCCATGAGGTGATGGATCCTGCGGGTTGACGTTCTAGCCACTGACTAGCTTGGTCCCGCAGAGAGAATTGAAAGAGACGCAATCGGGTCGTCTCTCGAGTGGCAACATCAAGGTCTATAGAATCAACGATTTTAAGAAAGTCCTTGAGATGTTGATTAGGATCTTCAGAACGAAGTCCATGGAATGCGCATCCGCTTTGCACCAACCGGATGGTGTCGGATCGCAAGGGTGTGATATTGGCTCCTTGAGTGAGCTCAATGGTGTTTCGATAGCCATGGTGGCTAGGGCGGGAATACTCTCCTAAAGTACGGGCTCTAGGAGGTGGTGGTTGTTGTGGTGGTGGGTTGTGTGGGTTAAGGATATTACCATCTTCCATGATGTCGGATGGTATGGTTACGAACAAAGACACGAAGAAAATAGATAGACTAAAGAAAACCTAGAAAAATAAAATAAAAATCTCACTAGAAAGGAATCTAGTGAGTAGACCTAATAGAAATAAAAATTCAACCTAAACAATAACTATTCCCCGGCAGCGGCGCCAAAAACTTGATGCGTGGGTTTTGCAACCTTACAACAGGTTTTACCTCTCGAGGGATCTCAAGAGGCTTACAACCCCACCAGGCAGTGTACCTGACCGATGTAGTATAGTGTAGTGGTAAGTACGGGGGATTGATCGTTCTCCACAGGGAATAGTGTTCGTTAGGTATGAAAGGCTACTCTAATTAGGTCTAAGGGTCGAGGAAGATTCTTTTTATGTTTTTATAGTTTTTATGAAAGCAAGTAAAATCTCGGTTTTGAAGGAGTGGGCGGAATTAGTTGCTAGTCAACTAACCCAAATTACTACAAATGCAATAAAATAAAATAACAAAAATGAAAAGTGGTGAGAAACTTATGTGTAGAGAAATGTGTTTACTTAGATTTCCTTACTCCCTAACTATCTTTTACCGGTTAATTAGTGTGTATTAGTTGCGTGGATGACGGGTGTATTCCTTAATACCATTCGTGGGGTGGCGTACTTACTTCCCCAAACTCTACAAGCTCCTACTTCACTCCTATGTCGAGCCGGCTAGGAAGCTCCTAACATGGGATCACTAGAATTCGCTTGTGCATTAAATACAACCATAAAAACCTTTAGTACGCGTTTGGTTCATGTTTCTTAAGACGTTCAAGCAAGTTACCGAATAGGAAGTTAGCCAGTTTTCTTAAGCCTAACATAGATAAACAATCATCCAATACAACTAACAACACACTAACAACCAATAATCAATAGCTAGGTTTCATTAGATCTAAGCAAACACAAGATAAATTTAGCCTAACATGTTAAACAAAAGGCAAGCATAAGATAGAATCAAACAACACATAGACATATTGAATGATTAATTGATAACTTATCTTTCAATGAAACATGGAAGATCTCAAGGCAAGAAGCCCTGAAAAAGGAGCTAAAATCGTCCTAGGGTTTTATCCCAAAATTCCACACACTAAGCTCTCTCTAATGACAAAAAATTAGAAAACTATATATAGACTTTTGCATCTGACGGCGTCACCTTATGGATTGTGACGCCGTCACCTCGCCGCTTTTAGGGTTCTCGGATGACCATCTTGACGCCGTCCCTCTTTAATTCTCCAAAATCCGTTCTGGCCTATCAAGGCTTGACGCCCTCACCTCTTGAACGTGACGCCGTCCCCTTATGAATTAAGCCGTGACGCCCTTGATTTAGTTAAAGCGTGACGCCGTCAGAATTCTCATGCTAACTCACTGGCCCGTCATGAGTAAATTTCACATCCCACTTTTCTTGCCAAGGCATGACGCCGTCTGGAGTTAATGTTGACGCCGTCAAAGGTAAATTTCAGCCGATTCTTGAGACTTTGCCGTTTTCTTCACTTTTATGCTCCAAAAACGTCCAAAATGCCTCCTTTTCCAGATTTCTCCTCAAAAGTACCTAAAATGACAAAAGGAACGATTTAGGGCGATATTTGATCAAATAGATACGATTTCGGGCTTAAATGACCCCTTAAAAGCGGTACACTTTTCGCCTCATCAACCAAACCCAATGGTGCATCAATGACCTCCAACAAATTTTCTCATCTTGATGCACAAGGCAGATCCAAACCAGTGATGGTTTGGGTCCCCAAAAGAAACTAACACCTTTATTTTGTGTGCAGGAACATCCTTCAAATGGTGAAGAAGATAGAGGATACTCAGACAGTGGATGTTCTAGGCACATGACTGACAACATGTCCTATCTTTCAGATTTCATAGCATTGGATGGTGGACCAGTTGTCTTTGGTGGTGGTGTTGGTGGACGGATTACTGGTAAAGGTGTCATAAAAACTGGTAATCTTGATTTTGATAATGTGTATTTTGTACCAGAGTTAAAGTACAACCTTTTTAGTGTGTCACAGATATGTGATAAAAAGAATAAGGTTCTTTTTACTGATACTGACTGCCTTATTCTTTCTCCTGATTTCAAGCTACCTGATGAAAATCAAGTATTGCTTAAAATCCCCAGAAAGGGTAATGCATACAGTATTGAGATGAACAACCTTGTTCCTAAAGCAGGTCTTACTTGCCTTGTTGCAAAAGCCACATTGGAAGAATCAATGTTGTAGCACAGAAGGCTTGGTCATGTTAATTTTAAAACCATTAACAAAATTGCTAAAAATGGGTTGGTAAGAGGTTTACCAAATAAAACTTTTCTCAATGACCAAACCTGTGTTTCTTGCCTTAAAGGTAAGCAACACAGAGCCTCATGTAAGTTAAAAGCCCAGAACTCTATTTCTCAAGCTTTATATATGTTGCATATGGACTTGTTTGGTCCTACTTCTGTGAATAGCTTGAATTTTAAAAGATACTGTCTTGTTATCACTGATGATTATAGTAGGTTTTCTTAGGTGTTCTTTATGAGAACTAAGGATGAAACTAGTGAAATCCTTAAGACCTTCATTGTTGAAGTAGAAAACCTAGTTGATAAGAAAGTTAAAATAATCAGATGTGACAATGGGACTGAATTTAAGAATAGAGTGATGGATGATTTTTGCAGAGAAAAAGGTATTAAGAGGGAATTTAGTGTAGCTAGAACCCCACAACAAAATGGAGTAGCTGAGAGAAAGAATAGGACTCTTATAGAGGCTGCTAGGACAATGTTAGCTGACTCTAAGCTACCAGTTTCATTTTGGGCTGAAGCAGTTAGCACTGCTTGTTATGTATTGAATAGGGTTTTAGTTGTGCAACCTCACAATAAGACTGCTTATGAGCTTCTTAGAGGTAGAACCCCTGCTTTAAGCTTCATGAGACCTTTTGGTTGTCATGTTACTATCCTTAATACCAAAGACCAACTAGGAAAGTTTGATGGGAAATCTGAGGAAGGTTTCTTTGTTGGTTATTCTCTGCATACTAAGGCTTTTAGGGTGTACAATAAAAGCACCAAGCATGTAGAAGAAAATCTGCACATAGAATTTTTGGAGAATAAACCAAATGTTGCAGGTGTTGGTCTAGATTGGATCTTTGATATTGACAGTCTTTCAGATTCCATGAATTATGTGCCTGTTACAGGTACAAATACTAACCATGGTGCAGGTTCAGAGGAGGAAGATGAAGATTGCATTTTCATGCCAATCATGGAGGAAAGTTCATTGAATGAGTCTTCTACAAAGAATGATGATATTCCTTCATCAAGTGGTGTAGACAAAGAAAAAGATGTTGCTGAAACCAGTGGAAAGAATGGTAAAGAAACTGAAAATCCAACGAGCAGTACAAATGGAGTTAGTACTGCTCAGCCACAAGTTCCTACTGCTGAGCAAAATAGTGATGCTGCTGGACCAAGTCAACCTCATCTTGATTCACCAGTTCATACTGCTCCTCAAGTTGATGAGTTTGATTTCTTTGGAGATGGTCTGCAAAATATGCCTATCAACTATGCAGCTCCTTCTACTCCCCATACAATTGTACATAGGAATCATCCTCTTTTCAATGTCATAGGAGATGTATAATCTGGAGTCAAGACCAGAAGGCAAATTCAAGACCCAGATCATCATGGATTTCTCAGTGTGGTATATGAGGAGAAACAACATGATGATGAGCATGAGTGTATGTTTGTATGTTTTCTATCTCAGGTAGAACCTAAGAATGTGCTAAAGGCTTTAGAAGAATCAAGCTGGGTTGAGGCTATGCAAGAAGAACTGCTTCAATTCAAAATTCAGAAGGTTTGGGTTCTGGTTGATCTACCAAAGGGAATGAGAGTGATTGGTACTAAGTGGGTATTCAGGAACAAGAAGGATGAGAGAGGCATTGTGATAAAGAACAAAGCAAGACTGGTTGCTCAAGGCTATACACAGGAAGAAGAGATTGATTATGAGGAGGTTTTTGCTCCTGTTGCTATACTTGAAGCAATAAGGTTATTTCTTGCTTATGCTTCCTATATGGGTTTTCTAGTTTATCAAATGGATGTGAAGAGTGCCTTTTTGTATGGTACTATTGATGAGGAGGTATATGTATCTCAACCTCCTGGTTTCATAGACCCAGACCATCCTGACAAAGTTTATAAGGTGGTTAAAGCTCTTTATGGATTGCATCAAGCTCCAAGAGCTTGGTATGGGACTCTTGCTACTTATTTATTGAAGAATGGGTTCAATAGGGGTAAAATTGATCAAACTCTGTTTATCCAGAAGAACAAGGGTGATATTCTACTGGTTCAAGTTTATGTAGATGATATCATCTTTGGTTCTACAAACAAAGAAATGTGCAGAGAGTTTGAGAAATTAATGAAAGATCAGTTTGATATGAGCTCTATGGGTGAGCTTACTTTCTTTCTTGGGCTTCAAGTACAGAAAAAGTCTGATGGAATATTTATCTCTCAGGATAAATATGTTGGTGAAATATTGAGGAAATTCCAATTCATAGATGCCAAAGTTGTTAGCACACCAGTTGATAAGGAGACACATTTTCTATTAAAGGATCACAGTGGTGAAGATGTGGATGTGCACATGTATAGATCTATGATTAGGTCTTTGATGTATCTCACATCATCCAGGCCTGACATTATGTTTTCAGTTTGTGCTTGTGCAAGATTCCAAGTAAATCCTAAGGTGTCTCATCTCACAACAGTAAAGAGAATCTTCAGATACCTTAAAGGTCAACCTAATTTGGGGCTATGGTATCCTAAAGAGTCTGCATTTGATCTAGTGGCATTCTCTGATTCTGATTATGTTGGTGCTAGCATGGATAGAAAATCTAAAACAGGTGGTTGTCAGTTCTTGGGTTGTAGATTGATTTCTTGGCAGTGTAAGAAGCAGACTATGGTGGCCACTTCTACTACTGAAGCAGAATATGTGGCAGCAGTAAGTTGTTGTGCTCAAGTTCTTTGGATTCAAAACCAGATGCTTGATTATGGGTACAATTTCTTAAACACAATTATACATATAGACAATAGCAGTACAATGTGTATCATTAAGAATCCAGTTCAACATTCAAAAACTAAACACATTGAAATTAGACATCATTTTATAAGAGACTGTGCTGAAAAGAAATTAATAAAAGTTGTTAAAATACATACTGATGACAACTTTGCTGATCTCTTAACAAAAGGTTTTGATGTAGGAAGATTTCAGTACTTGGTAACAGGTATTGGAATGCTTAATCCTTCAAAAGATTAATGTCTAAGTGTTTTTTATTTTTGTACTGCTAGTTGTGCTATTTGTATAGTTAGTACTGGTTGGTAATTTTTAGTACTGCTTGTGAATTTGTTAGTCAATTGTGATAACTGTTAAAAGAAAATATTGTGTATTGTGTTTTCTTTGGTTTTGGACTAACATTTCAGGTTAAGAAAAGCTTTTTGCTTTGGATTGTGCTTTGGGAAGTATGGTAGTTTGGACTATCAAGTGTGCATGCTTGTCACACAACAAATGGTAATTGGTTCACCATGTATAATCCACATAAGAACCAACTAATCCAGATCAAACGGTTTCTGGTAAAGACTTCTCAAATCCGTTTATGGTTGACAGTTTACCAAAAACTGGATGGTTATCAACTCACCATATCTAAGTGTGAAGAGTTGGCTAGTCCATAGCAAACGGCTATTGGTCAAGACATAACAAATCCGTTGATAGCTGATAGTTTGCTAAAAACTATACGTGGACAAAAGTGTTTTCAAATCCACATTACAATTAACTTTGATTTTATCTCAAAATTTTTTTAAACAGTTAGTACTGCTAGTTTCAACTAGTTTGTACTGCTTTTTCAAACTTGGTTCATTCTAAGTTTATGCTCTATGATTCACCTCTCTTAGAAGGTTACACATCTGGAAGTGTTAAGAGCAGTTTGAAACTACAAAACTGAATTGATGGTAACTTGTACAAATTGTCATATTGGATGCTGAGCTCGAATGTCCTATGTTCTAGTTCATCTGATGGTGAAGATTCTTCCAAACAGGGGAGGAATTAAAAGTTTGTTCAGTTGCTGTTAAAGATGATTATGTAATTCAGGGGAGGATATAAATTCAGAATATGAGATAAGTGTGATGTTTATGCTGATAATGAATGTTTAAGTACACAAGGATATAATGTTTATTCATTAAAGTGGTGCATTCATTACATAAGAAGAAGTTTTGTTACAATCCTGGACTCAAAGTCAACATAACCAACACACAAACCTAAACACATAAACCTAACACCTTCATCACTACTCAAGCTTCCTCTTCCCTTTGTCCTTAAAATCAGGCATGGACTTGTGAACTCCTTTGTCTTTGATTGAGTTCCACACCCTCGGACTTGGGAGCCCCATCACTTGTTTATCTGGTTTTGGTCGTGGTTGATTTCTTACAGGCACTGAGATCCTACTCATACCTGACACAACTTTTTCGATCTCTCTTGTTAGTAAAACTGATAGTGGAGGTGGATGTGCTTGCTGATCATCATCATCAGAGGAAGTTGGAAGGTCATCATCAGAAGATACTTCTTCAGATTGTGGATTTGGATTCCTGATAGTCAGATTAGTGTAGTTCGGTGGAAAGTAATTTTTCCATCCTTCACTTCCTGAATCCGAAGACGAATCTGATGAAATCTCAACCATGTTTGGATTGGATGAACTCATTATGTTTGATAGTTGTGTTTTGAAGAATGTGATGGGTTAGTGTTGATAATTCAAGATCTTTTATAGAACCAATGGAGATTTAATGCCATTGAATGCAGGGTTGGTATTAGGAATTAATTCCTTGCAGGAATAAGTTTAATTATGGAGACTTTTGAAAAGTTGACCGAATTTGATAATATTGATCAAAAAGTGGATATGTGAAGAAAATTCCCAAGTGTTTCAAGATCGAAGATAAATGTTTGAAAGAATCCACCCCATCATATAACGTTGGAGTTTAATTCAAGAAACTTGTTGATTTGCATAGAAATCATAAGTTTAGGGGAGGATTGTTGGGAATTAAATTAAGCAGTTGGTACGGTTCTGTATAAGTTAGTACGGTTGAAGTGTTGCTGAAGAATACATCAACAGTTGGTACTGCTGATGAAGAAAGTTCGTACTGCTTATAAGATTAAGATGAAACCGTGTGAAGATATATATAGAAAAGATTTAATGTATATCTTATAAAGTTAAGTTTATACGATAGATTGTTTACTTGTAAAGGACTCCTTGTCCTATAAAAGGAGATCCTAGGTTAAGGTTTACATACAACATTAATATCATAGCTTCACGATCGTAATTGTAATTCTCATAATATATCGAAGCAAATTGTTTGAGTGAATATTGTTATTGTTCTTATTGTTACATCTATACAATCACCAAACAAGAATTCTTCTAAGTACTTAATAGTAAATTCCGCGTGCTGTTAAGTATATATTCAAAGTATCTCTAACACAACTAGTGTGTTTAGATCCGGTCACAATATGTATGCTCTATTATTAAAGTTGTTAATATTTGTCATAATCTTTATTGTGTAATTTGTTACAAAGTTTACTGTTTTAATTTTGTTATAAAATCTATTATGTGAACTAGGTTGTCTAAAATCGCTGCCGTCTGCTGAGCTCATGACCATGGTTTGGGTGGAATAGGTGGTTTAGGCAGTGTTTTCAGTTGGTGGTTGATGGCGGTTTATTGTGGTTTTGGTGGTTAAGCGGATATTTAATAGCCGGTTTTTGTGGGTTATCTGTTGGGGTTTAGTATTTTAGTGGGTTGTGTTTCTCGGTTGCTGATTCGAGGCCATTGATGATTTTTTATCTGAAAACCGTTCATGCTGGTTAGTGTTTCATGTTTTTGTTAGCTTTTGTTGTTGTTGTTGTTGTTGCTAAAGTTATTGAAAGTGAAAACAGAGGCCAATGATGTTTTTAGACATGAAATTGAGGCCAGTAACAATTTATTTGGTGTCGGTAAAATCAAATCTGTGTTTCCAGCTGATGGTTTAGGTGGTTTTGGTAGCAAAAGCTTTTATTCTAGAGACGGGGATTCTCATGATTGAGCGAAAGGGTTCAATATAGAGGAGCTTCAGTGAGCAACAAATATTACAACAAGAGTAGGATCATCGGCAAGGGTGGCTATGACACAACTTATAAAGGAGTCCTATCTCAATAGTTGCTAAAAAGAAGTCCAAATTAGCAGATCAAACAAAATCTTAAATAAAGCAATCTATCAATGAAGTTGTTATCCTATTGCAAATCAATCATAGGAATGTGGTTAAGTTGATTGGTTGTTGTCACAAAACACAAATCCCGTTATTGATATATGAATCCATTTCAAATGGTACCCTGATCACAATATCACATTCACACCAGTCAATTCATTAAGGTTTATTTTACCAAAGTCTTATTTTATATGACATCATTAGTGTTTGGTTTTATCACTTTTATACTTATAGTGTTGCAGTCATGGACTCAATGTTATCACCCATATATTGTTGCTGGTTTAATAATTATAGTGCGGTCAACTTCGATGTGGGGTTCATGAGTTTGTTTCATTGCTATTCTATATGAGGATATGGATCTATTTGGTACTTGATTCATTGCTACGAAGGGCCTGCTATGTTACAATCTAAAATGGGAATGTCTCCCGTAACCATTTACAAATGGATATGGCTAAAACGTATGTTCAGTTGGTCTATTTGCATTTGGCAAAACTGAACCAAAACCAATAAAATACCGAGTGGGTTCTGTTTTTGGTGTAAATTTATAATGTAGTTGAAATTGATTTTTTTTTAGAATATTTCAAAATTTTAAACTTTTGGAAATTTGATATATTTTGAAATTTTTAAAAATTTGAAATATTTCAAAATTTTATGAAATTTGAAATATTTTTAAAATTTTAGAAGTTTGAAATATTTCAAAAACTATACATCGTTGCCATTAGGCACGGATACTCGGCTAGAACTAAAACCAAATATACCGTTAATGGTTATGGTCAAATCAAATAAATATCAAGCGGATATTATGCTAAAAATACAGATCATAAAACTTTTATTATTTTTGTAGAATACATCATTCGTATTAATGATTAATTTTTTTTCTCATTTTTTAATGCGTACTTTTTTAAACCGTTGTTTTTAACGTCTATAAAACTATTCATCTAAAAGATTCTTTACGTATATACTTATTCTTAATCAACCATTACTATATGTGTTACATGTCCGTTTATAACACATTCTCTATCCTGTTCATAGTTTTCAATTTAATCTCATGAATTTCACGGGTCATAGAATTTCACTAAATGTTTTATATGTTCATTGATACATGTTAAGAATTTTTGGTTGAGTTGAATTATCGCATGCTACAACCGTTTGCAATTACATTTTGATATTTTCACGTTCTATTTTGAACATTACAGGAAACACTTACCACAATATCACATATCGTTAATTGTCTGCCGCTAGGAATTTCCGTTGCTATGCACGTGTACTCGCCTAGTATATAATAATAGAGGATCATGACAAGTCCGCCACTTGGCATAAAAGAATGCCATGCTGTCACGATTAAATACGTGGAAATCCCACCTGTCACTCAAACACACGCTACAAAATCATCTCCTTATTTGCAGAAACAAATCAATTCCATTGAAAATCATACTCTTTATTCAAAACACAGATCTTATCACTTCTCATAACCTAACATCACGCACCGAATCAAATCATACTCCTTTATTCTTTTATTTTTTGAGCAACATACTCCTTTATTCAAAACACAGAAAATTACGGCACTTCAAAAACTCACAATCTGATGTTGGTATGTATTCAATCCCGTAATCTTAATAGAATTTGTTTTTTTCTGAATCTAATACTTTGATAATTGATAAGTTAATTAGGATTTTCTTCAACTAAATTCCATCTTTTAAATGTCGGTTAGCATTAGAGCTATAAAATAGTTGTTGGGAAAGAAAGTCAGCACCAAGTGTTTGATGAAATTCCGCATAAAGAAGTTTGTAGAATTTATTGAGTTTTAATGCAAATGGATGATTTTATGATTTATTCAAATGGAAATAAATCATAATTAGGATATTCGAAAGTGATGATAATTCAAATCAATAGTTAACCTACTGATATTGGCTATAATATTAATATTTGCTTTTTCATGTAGGTTGGACAAAGCCGATATGTACTGGAAGACATGCTTTTGGTGATCAGTTCAAAGCTACTGATGCCACGATTAAAGGACCTGGAAAACTGAAGATGGTATTTGGTATGATTATGAACTGATTTAATGGTTGTTTGAGTACGGATCATCCCGTACACTTATTATATAATGACCATGTATCTTTCAGTTCTCGAAGGAGCAGGTGAAACCATCGATTTGGATTACAACATCGCTTGTGCTGGAGGGGTAGCTAAGCTTTGTCAATACAATACTGACAAGGTATGTTTGCAAGTCTTTAATCAAGTGTGTTAATGAATTAACCATTCACCTATGGATTTATGTGTTTTGCTTGGTTATAGAAGATTGAAGAACAAGATATGATTGTTAACAAGTTTCCCCTATTTAATAAAAAATGTCGGTTTATGGGCTTTTGCTTATTTGTCTTGGACTAAAGAATCTAACGAGGGGAAATGTATATATTGCAACAAAATGGTGTTAATATAATGCTTATTGCTTCATGTTTATTAGCCTAAGAAATATTTCATAATTCTTAAAATTTGAAGAAGATGCTATAACCATACAACTACATCATAAAAATGTGGCTTTAAATTTACCATTATACAGTATTGATTTCATGATTTTGGGCATGATGGTGATCACAAAACCATAAACATAGATTATCAAGTTCCGTAAACCAAGGTAAAAACTCTTTTATTGCATAGCAAACCCAACCGAACATGTAGTTTATTTTCATACAACGAATGAAGGAAAATCATAACCAAACTCATCCAGGCACGAGCTATTCAACGGGTTTGAATGCTCGCAGAAGCTTGAATCTTTTAAAATTTAGCCTCAACCATCTACTGATGTAACCTCTCATGGATTAGGATAATGATGAAGAGACGGAGATCATTGATGAAGCCGAGCATGTCATCTTAGCAGCCACTGAAGCATGCAAAAGTTTGGACACAGGTAGATTTGAAACCTTAACCAGTAACTTTTAAGCAAACTATATTTAGTAACAAAGCATTAACAACTAAATTTCTGTTACAGGTAATCCAGGTTCAGAGAACCGCGCTCCTTTAAATGATGCTAATGCTAGCCTAAGCTTAATACCATCTGAGGTAACCGTGCTCCTTTACAGCTTGTGGTTTCTTTACATGGATAATGTAAGTTTTCAAGCCGCTAACACTTTCCGTTTCAGATTCACTCCCTTTAGCATTATCGGGATTGAATGTAAATAGTAGGATCAAAGTTACATATGCAGTTATCGCCAATTTAGCATATGTTTTATCAGCTCAATAAGCTATTTTAAATAAGCATCTCAGCAATTGCAACTGAAAAACAGCCTATTTGTGCCAATAAGCTGTCTGAAAAATCTTACCCAAACACCCCCAGTAAATGAATGATAAATTATTACTATTTTACACATCAGATAGTGGTACATGCATTTTATTAATGTTCTGCAGGGTTTCAGGGGTGAAGGAAACTTTTTTTTTTTAAATGTAGAGGTGAAGGAAGCTTAACTATCTAATTTACGGTGCTTAGGAGATAGAACAAATATTATCAAGGTACTGCACATATTTAGTCTCTTAAAAATAATCTTAATAGGGAAATTTATAGTTGAAAAATATGTGGTGCATCAGAATATTGAATAGATGTGTTGTCGAGTTAGAAGATTATGTCGATGATAAAGATAAGTAGAGACTTGACAGGTTGATTTAGGAGGGTTTATGCTATAAATATTATTAACCCATTTGACCCGTTAAAGATACAACATATCCCGAATGGACTTATTCATTAGTAGCAGGTTTTAACCGGCACCTCAATTGTTACTAAGGCTCAAGCCTCCCTGACCCCAATGCTTTCTTACATGTTTTTTTACTGAAATTTTATAAGGGTATAGATGCATGAGACACGTAGGGTGGGATGGGGAATGGGTACAATGCTATCTATAATCTTATTATCCGACTCCTTACCATTATTGAATAATTTGAAGCGTATGCACCTTGATTTAATGGGTCTTTTTGGGTTAATACCATCAGTTCATGCTTGTATCTTGAAATAGGATGAACCACAAAGAAACGCTACATTGGTCTATGAATCGGTTATGGCACTATCTTATTTAACTGGTACAATGTTTTACGTTACTAGGATCCCGGAAAGATGGTTGCCTGGTTGGTTTGATTTGGTGGGTCATAGTCCTGAATTACTGAAATTTTATAACTGGTACAATGCTATCTATAATAGTTATTTTGAAGGCAATATGACATGTAGGGTGATGGGTCAAAACAAGTTATTTTGTATGGGTATTGACCCAAATTGGTTTAGTGTTCAAATATGATAACTTCAATTAGGCGTGTTTGGACAGAATATGTTTCATGGTGTTTCCACATAAAAATGTTTTAGGGGTTGTTTGGACAAGATACTCTTTTAGGGGCTGTTTGTACTTTGTACATAATTTCTTATAAGGGCTGTTTGGATATAATTTATATCAGGAGCCGTTTGGACAAATAACTATCTTAGGGGATGTTTGGGACATAACAAGTGCAAGCTAATCCCACCATATCATGACGTGAGCTCTAACTGCCGGCGAGATGGAGTAATTGCCAAATTAGGTGATACTTTCCTAAAAATTGCAAAAGAATATAAAGCGTACACAGAGGAAGAAAAACAAAAGGTTGTAGCAGGTGGAGGACTTCATGTTGTTTGGACAGAACGCCATGAATCACGTCGAATTGACAATCAGGTGCATATCAATAGGCAAATGTTGAATACTATAGATATATTAGATTTAGTATCCATTGGCTGTTTTTATTTACTAGATTTTTATTATTTACTAAGATTTTTCTTATAACAAACTTACCATTTCTGTCGTATTTATGCAACCAGGCCAACCTTTTGTTAACAGTTCTGCAATGAACCGTACTGCCTAAAGGAAGACGGTACTGCCGAAATATCAAGGTATATTTCCTATGCAAGCAAAGTACTGCCGAAATATCAGGGTATCACATCAATAAACATATCTTTCTATGAACGGTTTTGCTGAGGTGATCATTCTATGTCAATGAACTTTTACACAATTCTGCAATGCACTTATAGAATAACAGCTTTTGCCTAAGAGATACCATGACTGGTATTTAAGGAACGCTGAAGTAACGGGAGATGAAATCAATGATGGCATTTCGTTCCCTTTACGCTATGAAGGCGCTGCACGAAGGTATTTGCTGCAATGTTGTCTTTTGTTTTTATAGGGACTTTAATTAATGAGTATGTAAACCATTGTAGTTAATTATCAGTTGGCTTTGATCCTTTGTTTGTAGTTTTGTTATACGTTGATATAGAGATGACATTATTAAGGAATAACGTATAAGGTCACCTACCTATTCAGTTCTTTATTGAAACTACGTTACATGCCTTCCAAATGCGTATGTCAGTTGGTGCCATATAAAGATTAGTGAGTATCATGTATCAACTTTTAGATTCGTGGATTTCAAAGAGATAGAATAACTTTATATTAACTTGATAATATGAAAAGTCTTTACAATCGACATATAAATACACATAAAATAGAAACATAGCCTTAATTCTAGACGGGCTAATGGGCCGACAAAAGTGGGCCGACTTTATTAACTAACAATTAATACCAGTCAAACAATATCATACAGTTTCTATACTGTGTAATTAGCTTTCAATTAATATCCACAATCAATGGATGAACTATATGCGATAATGCGAACCATAGTCAATTAGTCATCAAGTATGTAGTTGCATGTTTTACGTGGTGGCACATTATAATATTAAGTTATCAAATTTTGTTAACAAAATTTTGAATTGTTTGAATATGTTCTAAGGTTGGTGAGCCAGGCTTTATTGGAAATGAAGGGCAAAAGTGCCAAAAGGGGTTATGGTGTAATGATAATCTTAGATATTTGATTGAATCGTGTGTATTCCACTTTTCAATAAGTATTTCAACCTTTATTGCCTAGGTTACACAAAATCTCTATTGGGATAAGACAATCAAAACATTATGTTTCTAGGCACGTAAGACGGAGCAAAACAAAGAGAATTGTGTGTTTTTTCGTGAATGTCAGATGAGACTAAACATGTGTTATTAAAAAAAGGGCATTTAGAAGCAGTTAGAAGCGGTTGGATCCCAACAGTCAAGAATGTTGGCCAACAGTCGCGTCGGTTGGTTTTGGTGGGAAAACGGGTGACTCATTTGGAGCACCCAATATACCGTTTGGGCCGGGTGCTACCCTGAACCCCGCTGGGGACGCTGCTCCAGACCCAACAAGGGCGGCTTCCCCTCAATCCCCGCCTGCTCACTTGGGAGCGGGACCCCAACAAGAGGCGCTGCCCCTCGACCCCTATGTCATCGTCGTGGTCGAAACACAATAACTTAAACGATTGTGCAATCCACACTTCCTTTAATCTTATCCGAGCTTTATACGAAATCACATTGGTCTCTAGTAAATCACAATTACCTAAAATAGTTGACGACACTAAAGTCACCAACAAATATTGCAGAAATTGCAGGATCTCATGTTTCTTGTCACGTACTTCAGGTGAAAATATAAGGGGTTTATTTATTTACTTTTTGCTTTTGTCATGTTTTTCCTTTAACGCAAGTACTAATATATTCTTTTTCATGCTTTAGTCTTGTGCCAAAGTATTGTTCATAAGACGAGAGGAATGCTGTTTATGTGGAGCTTAAGCCACATTTCCAAAACCCTATCTTGCAACACTTGCGCAATGCATCTCATTACAAAGATGTTGGATAACGATTCGTATTAGAGTTACCGTTATTCAGTTTTCAAAATTTATGTTTTTAAATGGGTTAAAGCTATAAAATACTAACCAACTTTTAAACTTTTTACCGAGTTATGTAATTAACTTTTTTGTTACACATTCTAGGCAACAAAACTTTCAAATTTGTACAAAGTTATGAAATATGGTAACCGGTTCACCATGTTGCCCGTCCAAAATTATACACTATCATTTTTTTAAATGGCTAATTTGGATATGAGTTGGATGTCTAGTTGGATGTACTATAGATGACACGTCATCGTCTTCATCAAGCTACAGCAACCACACTCTTCTTTAGTAATTTTCCAAAGAGGTTCATTTTTTCCAACAACAAACACCTAAAACCGCCGGTAACCACCACTGCACCACCACTAACATGAAAGAAACCAACCAATCAATTTTTACAAACTCGACTAAAAACCCACACTATTAATCCATCATTTTTTTTACAAGACTTACAAACCCCATAAACCTCCATTGAATTACTCGATTAAAAATAAAGTGACTAAAATACCCTCATTTTCAAACTCCCTTGAATTTCTCTTTGAATATTGGTTTTTCTTTTTAATACTACTCCCAGTGGTCACACCAATTCACCTTTCACTTCCCATTTCTCTCTTCTCTCAGTCTCTCTCACTTTCCACCCCCAATGTTCACACCACCTCACGTTTCAACCCATTTTTTATTTATTTAAAACCTAAATCTCTCAACTATTTTATATTCTTTTCTATTTTTTCAAACAAACTAGATTTTCATTCATTCAAATAAAATACAAATTAAAATACGAAAATATAAAAAAACATATGAAATTCTTTAAAAAATACGAAATAAAAAAACATACGAAAATTAAAAAACATTACACGAAAAGAAAAACATAATCGTCTTATTTGTTTTTTGCATGCATGCAAACAATTTTAGTACTGATGTAATGTTGTATTTGTCCCGCATTTTTAAACAAATCATTATGAATTTCGTAATCGTTTCAAGATTTTTCTTTTAGAAAAATGTCATTCAAAGTAAGTTTTTCTTGCGGAATGTCTTTGCATTCTTTGTATGCTTTCCTCATATCATCTTTAGTTGTGTTCGCTTTGTCAAACTGCACAACTAAGTCGATAATCGCTTGTTGACGAATGCTATCCTCACCATTTTATTTTTGAATACTAGCTTTGATTTCCTCGATGGCATGTGGAAGAGAACAATCCATCAGATTTTTGGTAGAGATTAAGTTTGAAGTTGTATAAAGAATGAGAGCAGACAGTGTATAATGTGAAATCGTGTTTAAAAATGTTGAAGTTTATGGGGTATTTATAGGTAATAAAATGATAGTGGGTAACTTTTTTTTCTTTTCTTTTTTTTTTTCTTTTTTTTTTTTAAAATTTTTAAGACATTTGCATCCATTTTGGGGGGGGGGGGGGGGGGGGAATTTCCTATTCGGTGACCACCTCATTGTTCGCCTCTTGGTGTGAGGCAGTACACGCGCCATTGTCTTCCTCCCCATTAAGCCTCACGTGCGAGGAGGGGTCTCAAGCCTCCTCACGATCACGTTCACTTTAAGAGGTGGTTTAAGGAGTTTATAGGTTTGCATCAAGGTTCTAAGATGTTAATAGGTAAAAGAATTGGAGTTGGTTGAATATATTTCCCGCCTAATAAACCTCATCCTATTCTTTCTACATTCGTCATATATGCCCAGAACTATTCAAAACACACACACATCTACCAAACTCATAAAAAACAACAAGAAAATCAAAACAAAATTCTTAAATCCCTATAAAATAAAATAAATATTTCACCACAAAAAGACAAAAATAGAAGCGTCTGGGACAACTCCCTTAAATAGGGACGGTTCCATTAAATATAAGGGAACCTTGGGACCGTCCCACTGTAAAGGGCAGATTTCTGCTGCCTATAAATAGTGGCTCATTTTTCACATAAAAGACACCTTTTGCACGCAGTTTTCTCTGTTTATTTATTGTCATATAATTCCTTATATCTTTGATCATTAAGCTTGTTTAAGTTTTGTGGAAACCGTAGAGGGGGGGGGGGGGTGAATACGTTTCCATTTAAAAACTTAAAACTTTTGTATCAAACACCCGATCAAGTGTGACGTAATATGAAAAGTGTTAACTGTGGTCATTTAACACTTAGAGATGAATGTAGTAAACTACAACACAAGCACAATCAAGCCATGACACATACTTAATCAACATAACATAAGCAACTAGTCACACAAGCATAAACTTCATGCAAATATAAGTATAAAGCGATAAAGAATGAAATGAAAGTAAAGAGATAAGTAAGAAGGCGCAAACCGGACACGGTGATTTATAGTGGTTCGGTCACGAAGCTCCTCTTCGCCCTACTCCACTCCCCGAGTACCCAACTCGAGAGTTACTTCACTAATCAACAAACTCCCTTCAGGCGGAGAAAACCGTACACGTCGCTTAACTTGTTTTCCGACACTAAGCTAGATGTCGAGTGCTAATCTTAGCTAGCACCAATCTACCACGATCTACCCGATCTACACCTTACACGTCGCTTATCCTATTTCCGACACTAAGCTAGATGTCGAGTGCTAATCTTAGCTAGCACCAATCTACCACGATCTACCCGATCTACACCTTACACGTCGCTTATCCTATTTCCGACACTAAGCTAGATGTCGAGTGCTAATCTTAGCTAGCACCAATCTACCACGATCTACCCGATCTACCCTTGATCCACATGATCAATCACACAAGCCCAATGGCTTCAATAGATCTTCACTATCTCTTAAGATCACAATGATCTTGACTCACTCTCTCACAAAAGAAAAATAATCTTGATGTATGCTATGATACAATCAAGAGTGTAACCAATGTTACAAGACCTAACAACTACAACTCTTGTATCTTCTTGGATACTTTGAGTTCTTCTCTTGCAAATGAAGAGGAATGATAACACTTTGTATCTACTTGGATACTTTGTGTTCTTCTCTTGCTAATCAAGAGGGATGACAACACTTTGTATCTACTTGGATACTTTGTGTTCTTCTCTTGCTAATCAAGAGGAATGAAGAGGATCACTTGAATAGAGGATTGGATCACTCTTAAACAAACTAAGACTCTCCAAATGATCAAAGAAATTCATCTAAGTGAGGAGGGATTAGACCGGAGAAAAAGGACTGGAAAAATCAAGTTGGAAGTGTGGAATGGTCCACTATTTATAGGCAAGGGAAAATCTGACCGTTACAGATCCACGGCTCCACTAAATACCCGACGGCTCCACTAAATTTAGTGGAGTCGTCCCTATTTAAAGGAACCTTGGACGCTCCTTCCTACATCAAGGGTTAGCTTCATGCAGCATAATATATAACAGTATAGGAGCAACATTATAGGTATAGAATACACATAGCAAGACATGCATGGGTTAAACTATGTTAACACGTAAGTGTCACAACCCGACCGAAAACCTAAGGTGTAATTGTTCACTCAATCACACTAATCAAGAACGAGATTCGTTCATTGACTGACGCACTAAATGACTTATTCCAAGTTGTCATTGGGAAGGAAAGTTCTAACAAACCTTTTGAACAACATAATCATCTACCTAAGATGTTTGATGTTAAGGATAGTTTGTTAGTAAGACATACTCTAAATGATTACTATTATGACAAGTCGTGCCATAAAGTAGACTCGATAGAGGTTATACCTAAATGATTCCATAAGGTGGGAGAGTGTTGGTTGTGGTGACAACAAGGACAACTTGGGTTATGTGGTTGTAGGGAATAAATAATGAGATGACCCATTAGTGGTTGTGGTGATGGTGATAGTGATAAGGATGATGTGTTAGTGCCAAGTTCAAAAGGTGATGTAGGTGACAAGGTTAGTGTGAGAGCTAAAGGTTGTGGTGATGGTGATGGTGACAAGGATGATGTGTTGGTGCCAAGTCCAAATAGGTTTGATGGTGACAGGGTTAGTGTGATAGCTAAGGGTTGTGGTGGACTTGATGGAGGTAAGGGTGCATGAATCCTAAAGGTGGAGGATGATGATGATGTGGTTGGAGATGTTGGTTTTGCCCCTTGAGGAAAGGTGAGAAAGGATGGTTTAGGTTATTATATCGTTTGCACTGACAATGAGATGCATGATATATTTCAAAAGGGAAGAAGAAAAGGTGTATGTGATCCTAACAGGATTGTTGGTGGATATCTCTAACGGGGTTAAGGTAACGAAGTTCTAGGTTTCTAGGTTGGATGATCCTAGTTGTGTGTTAGAGATAATTTGGTGCATGAAGGGTTTCATGTGTTTGTGAGGATTGAAGGTTGTTGTAAGGTTTGAGTGTGATGAGTTGAGGGTTATAAGGTTTGAGTGTGATGATATATAGGTTGAAGGTTCTTAGACTAACTATCACTGTCAAGAGTGAAGTGTAGCTAAAAGGTTTGAGTGGGATTGATATAAGGGTTGAAGGTTGTAAGATTTGAGTGTGATGATCGATGAGTTGAAGGTTGTAAGGTTTGAGTGTGATGATCTATGGGTTAAGGTTCTTAGACAAACTATCACTATCAAGTGTGAAGTGTAGCTATAAGGGTTGAGTGTGATGATGCAAGATAAGCTTGCAATAGTGAGGCCTTATGTAGGCAAGGGTTGTGGGATTCAAACTAAATTTGGTGATGGTGTCCTATGGTGTAGTGTGGAAATCTTAGGGTGTGTGTGAGTTTGCAAAATTTTGCAGGTTTGAGGTTAGGGATGCAGGGATCAGGAGGGAATAGTGAAAATTCATCATACATAGGCACGGTACCACTAAATACCACACGGTACCGTTAAATTTAACGATACCGTGGCCTATTTAACGGTACCGTGACCTGGAAGTCACGAATTTTCCTGTGCAGCCTAGTTCTGGGCAGATAAAGGGAAGTTTCCTAGGGAATAAGAACCACATTTGTGTGTTCTTGAGAGTGTTTGGTGAAAGACTATATGAGTGTGTTTTCGCTCCCCCTTAATCTATGACCATCCGGATAAGATGTAAAAGATAAAGAGGAAAACAAACGTTGACCGAAGCGATGAGCTTAGTAACGTCATGACAAGTAGTGAATAGCATACAATAAACTTCACCTTTGAAGTCACGTAGCTCTTCTCAATCATTGTGAATATTCATAGAATATTTATATGATGAGGCATGTGATTACGTGGAGATATCCTAAGGGTTAAGAAGATAAAATCTTCAGGGTTGTGAGGTTGGTGATAAGGTTCTAGTGGGGTTATCTCAACTTATCCTAGTGGTTCTTCGTTTGAAGAGTGTGGGAGATGAGTGGGATGCGGAAGCATTGGTAGTGTTTAGTTCCATGCGGAAGTGAAAGTGAAGAAGGCTTAGGAATCAGAAGATAGATACAATCTGTTCTGATAGGATACGGTTCTGGTTCAAGACTACATCGAGTGGGTTTCGATAGTGGTTTTGAAACAGTGAGAATAAACTGTCTCAGCAGACAACGGTCTGACGGTACCGTTAAATTTAGCGGTACCGTCCGCTATTTAAGGGTACCCTGACCTGCTGAGGTCAGTTTTGACTCAGAATTAGATTTCTGACAAAGAAATTTCACATATGTTGTGATTTTTCTGGACCTTAGATTAAAAGAATTTATACCGAATAAATTCTTTTATGAATGAATCCAACGGGATTCGATGAACGTTTGTCGAGAACGAGAAATGACATTTAATTGCATTTCGCAAATTAAATAAACTTTAAATATTTCAGATGAAATATTTAAGTTGTCATTGGAGTTTAAAAGGATTTTACGAATAAATCTCGCTGAATTAGGGAGATTTTTCGACATGAGGAGAGAATTTATACCTAATAAATTCTTTGAACGGTACAGGATGAGAAGAGATGACTTTAATATTTCTGAGGAAATACATAGGTAGTCATTAGAGCGATGTGAAAGATGACTTAATATTTCCAGTGAAATATTTAAAAAGTCATCAGACGAGACACAGGATATGACTTGACATTTCCAATGAAATATCTAACAGTCATGGGACGAGATAGAGGGAATGACTTGATATTTCCAATGAAATATCTAAAAGTCATGACACGAAATAGAAGAGATGATCTCAATATTTCCAGTGAAATATTCAAGAGATCATGCAAGGAACGTGAGGGATGACTTAATATTTCCAGTGAAATATTTAGATAGTCATGAGAGGGATTTAAAGAATGACTCAATATTTCCAGTGAAATATTTAAAGAGTCAGACACATGAGATGACTAAAATATTTCTAGTGAAATATTTAAATAGTCATAAGATTTATGGAAAATGTTCCATCATTCCTAAACCTAGACGGAGATGGTTAGGGGATTCTCGGCTGAGAGGTTTGGTTGATTTACGGATTTCGATGTGCTTCGCACGTGAGTGTTTCATGGGGTTTTGAAAGATGTAAAGCTAGGCCTATGGTGCTGATTTGCAGCAGGGTTTGGGATCTTAAGACGTGTATATTCACACGAGGATGAAAGGAACTACTAATCACTTATATAGCAACTCGTGAGTCCTTTGTCACCCGAGAGTTGATGTTAGCTTTTAGCTTTGGGATGAGCGTTTTAACATATGTTGTTAAAAGGCTTGAGTATGATGTTTCGGATATGACATTTAACAATTGCGATCGCAAGTTAAACTTACTCGAATATTTCGGACGAAATATTTAAGTTGTCAATCCTACTCCGAGTTCTACTAGGTTTGTATCTAACCTTCCCATGACAAACGGGTGTATTACTTGGAAGAAGGCGAAGTGATGACTGAGGAATTAGGACAACTTCGTGACTACTCTAACTTATAGGTTTTGACACTAGTGTATGACTCTATGACTTCTAAGGGTTCATAGTGATGGGCATACCTAATTCCTAATGTGTGAAAAGAGCATAGTGTGGGTGCAAACTTTACAAGCAAATCATGTAAAATGCACACAAGGAATAAATGCAACCATCATGCAAAACATGATAATCATTTAGCATTTAAGATCATGAAGACATTTAATCATGTCTTATGAGAACATGTTATCATATTGAAACACGTATGTGGAATGCAAGCAATCTAGGTTTGCTAAGGCAGATCCAAATTACTACTTGTTTAAAATGAAATCCTAACGGGAGATAAAATTCACCGATGTAAACTATCTCTAGTCAAATGTAGGAATGAAAATTTTTCAAGTTGGAGAATGAGTATGAGACTATCACTAGTGGTGCTCAATTAAGGCTAAACACGACCATTTTTACGGGTTATACACGAACCCAACTTCTCTCCTGGAAGCAATTCAACCGTTAGGTCAAATTGAATTTCTAGTGCGATAGGTTCTCCAGTAGTCATTCTCATGTTAGAAAAATTTGAATTCCTATATTTTCCTATTGAAGTGTAGCAAAGATGATATTAGCTTACTTCGCTAATACATGGCCTAATATGACTCAATTAACCATACTTTGAAAGTCGGTTAAGAAACTGACATGTCTTACACAACTCCTAACAAAGGCAAGCGAAATGTTTTAATTTCGTGTTTGAGATTTAAAGGTTATTTGATGGTGATGGTGTATTTTATGATCTCTTGGACAACATCTTTGTTTGTTGAGTTGTTACATGTTATTTTAATATGATTTGGTTTCCTAGAACCAAGAGACACTCTAATGTGATACAATGTAGAATCTACTACATCGTGTGTGTTTCAAGAATGCTCCTTTGCATATCTTGAGTGAGAATCTAGTAAAGGTTACTTACCTCAATAGATCTTGTGAGCATTTTATTTGAAATGAGACATACTGTTTATTTCAGCAAGTATGCTTTTCTAAGAGGAAACTTATCACTCTTAAGAATGCTTTGTGAAACAAGTATTTTAGTGTATGACCAATTTTACTTGTTTATGAAATTTCACATGTCGTATTAGGTTATTATTCAACTCTAATATCCTATATTTGTTAACAGGATGCAATGTATTCTCTTGTAACATAACCATTCATGTCACAAAGAAAATAAGATGCATAGGATATAAGTTATCCTTTGTCAATCTTTTGATAAGAGAAATACATGTGATATTCTCAAATATTGACGACTAACATAATAGTTAATAACATATTATGTGTGACACTTTTACTAGACATGTGACTTTGAGTGTTGAGTCGTTCATGAGCAAAGTTTACATATGTTGTTTGTTTGCTCGTGTTTGGTTTTTCGGAAATGACACATTTACTAATTGCATTGCAATGTAAATTACTTGTATATTTCGGATGAAACATCCAAGTTGTCAATCCTACTTAGTTGTGTATTTTATGCATCTTTTAAACAGATTAGTTTAATGTTTGGAACACAACTTTTGGACAATAAGACTCAATATGGCATCTTCAACACAAGTGTGAGTTATGATCCGATGCATATTATTTTCGTCTTGAGGGGACGTCATTATTTTCATAACAATCGAGTGTGATTGAATATGTTGATTCAAGATAATATGTTTCATCATATTTTGATGTTATCTTGAAACTAGACAAATAATGATTCCAATTTCATGTCCACACTCGAAAACTCGTCAATTAGATTTGATGATGATACCAATCATAATTTGAATAATGAATTGATATGTACTGAAAATCTTTCTTGACCCTCACAATCACTCCTTTTAAAAAGAAAATAAAAATTTATGGAGTGTGTTCCATTTATTCTAATACTAGTTGTATGTGTGAGGTTAATAACGTATTAAGTTACTACTTCGATATTGTCATTAATTTTTATTTGAGAAAAACTACTTATATTATTAAGTATAATATTTTTAGTTTTTCGACACCTCATTAGTATAAAAATAATTATCTTAACTATTTTTATACAACATACGTAAAATACTAAATGTTTAAAACATTTTGTATGTGTGTTAAATCAATGCAAGTTTAATACATTTTCTTTTACTTAAATACTAATGTATTAAAATGACCTTTTATCTTGTTTAGACAACCCATGGTCAAACAAGACAAAATGATGTAATGTTTTAAAGATCATGTTACGGATTTTATGAAAGTGTTAAGTATTTTGGGGTGATATACTTTTTACACTTAGACCTTTGGGAAAGTAATTGTGTAAGACAATATCTTTCGACACACATGATCTACCAACTTAGTTTCTATTCCTAAGAAGGTTACTAAACCATTTTAAAAGCTTGCAACAAATGCAAGAAAAAATGGTCTATGCCTATATGCAATGCAAAATCAATTACGCAACTTAGTGCAAGAAGTCTAGCCTAAGTCCTATTGACGCATAAGCCGAAAAGCTAATATTCGACACATAGCAACAAGGCATGAAAGACACTTATGCTCAAAGATAAAATTAGCTCAACTAAAGATAACACTAAGCATACAAAAGTATTAACTAACAATACTAAGACACAAAGAAAAGCAAATAGTCATTTAGCATAACACACAAAGATACTTATCGTCATTTTGTGTATTAAGTATAACAATGTACACTTAGCTTGACTTTATTTGAAAATGAATTATTTTCCACCCCATTTAAAAATTTTATCAAGTTCAACACCTTGAAATCATGAATGCATCAATGTGTGATGTTCACTTTGTGATTTGACAAAGAATTTGTGCAATCAGCATGACCGGAAAAGATTCTCTGTTACGAATTAAAGACATTCGTAAATTTTACTTTACAATCACTTTCTAAAAATATTTTTAAGTGAAAGTAGACTCAATTACGTTTAAAACGATAGGCGGCACGACTCCTACGGACTTACGGTTGATTTTATACGAATTTTTGAAAATTACCGAATTCTGAAAAACAGACGAAGGTACCGTTAAATTTAGCGGTACCGTCCATATTTAATGGAGCCGTCCGTTATATTTAATGGTGCCGTACGTCTGACTTCATTTTTTGAACAGAACCAACTTTTACCAATTTAAGAAAACCTTCAAGCTAGTATGACAACATATACTTAACAACAAAACTTGTAAGTATTAAGTAACTAAATACTTTTCATATTTTTATCACCTTCATGGGTAATTTGATACATGGATCGTACTCAATTTTGAAAACCATTTGTTTTAAAAATTTGAGCGACGTGGCTCTGGTACCAATTGTGGAAACCGTAGAGGGGGGGTGAATACGTTTCCATTTAAAAACTTAAAACTTTTGTATCAAACACCCGATCAAGTGTGACGTAATATGAAAAGTGTTAACTATGGTCATTTAACACTTAGAGATGAATGTAGTAAACTACAACACAAGCACAATCAAGCCATGACACATACTTAATCAACATAACATAAGCAACTAGTCAAACAAGCATAAACTTCATGCAAATATAAGTATAAAGCGATAAAGAATGAAATGAAAGTAAAGAGATAAGTAAGAAGGCGCAAACCGGACACGGTGATTTATAGTGGTTCGGTCACGAAGCTCCTCTTCGCCCTACTCCACTCCCCGAGTACCCAACTCGAGAGTTACTTCACTAATCAACAAACTTCCTTCAGGCGGAGAAAACCGTACACGTCGCTTAACTTGTTTTCCGACACTAAGCTAGATGTCGAGTGCTAATCTTAGCTAGCACCAATCTACCACGATCTACACCTTACACGTCGCTTATCCTATTTCCGACACTAAGCTAGATGTCGAGTGCTAATCTTAGCTAGCACCAATCTACCACGATCTACCCGATCTACACCTTACACGTCGCTTAGCCTATTTCCGACACTAAGCTAGATGTCGAGTGCTAATCTTAGCTAGCACCAATCTACCACGATCAACCCGATCTACCCTTGATCCACATGATCAATCACACAAGCCCAATGGCTTCAAGAGATCTTCACTATCTCTTAAGATCACAATGATCTTGACTCGCTCTCTCACAAAAGAAAAATAATCTTGATGTATGCTATGATACAATCAAGAGTGTAACCAATGTTACAAGACCTAACAACTACAACTCTTGTATCTTCTTGGATACCTTGAGTTCTTCTCTTGCAAATGAAGAGGAATGATAACACTTTGTATCTACTTGGATACTTTGTGTTCTTCTCTTGCTAATCAAGAGGGATGACAACACTTTGTATCTACTTGGATACTTTGTGTTCTTCTCTTGCTAATCAAGAGGAATGAAGAGGATCACTTGAATGGAGGATTGGATCACTCTTAAACAAACTAAGACTCTCCAAATGATCCAAGAAAGTCATCTAAGTGAGGAGGGATTAGACCAGAGAAAAAGGACTGGAAAAATCAAGTTGGAAGTGTGGAATGGTCCACTATTTATAGGCAAGGGAAAATCTGACCGTTATAGACCCACGGCTCCACTAACTACCCGACGGCTCCACTAAATTTAGTGGAGCCGTCCCTATTTAAAGGAACCGTGGACGCTCCTTCGTTTGTCTTTAGTGGGGAAGGTTTATTTGGGGATGTTAGGAGCTGTTTTGGGGGGAAATTTGACTGTTGGGATTTTCAAACATATTTTTCAAAATAAAACATTTGTTTTTAATTCAAAAATAATTTGTGAAATATATTTTTGAAAAAATGTTTTGTCACTTTAAAAATGTGAAGTTTAGAAAAATAAAATCCTTTGATCATTTGTCAAGTAGTAGATTTGTTTGTCCATACCTTGAGTGATTTATGTCGGGATGGAAATCTACGACTTCGTTGAAGCGTACTTGAGACGTCGGGAGGTGTTGATGTAAGTATGCATTGATGATTTGTGTTTACAAGTAACTTGCACATTTTACGTTATGTATTACAAGTTACATGTTTGTCATTATTAAAACCGAAGAAACCGTTTAGTTTAAATATCGTAATATTTGCACTAACAAGTTTGTTTAAAGTGATCCAATCATCCATCCATTCAAGTGCAAAAGAAGAACAAGCGTTATCGTCAAGATACGAAGTTTTGTAGTGTAGTTAGTGCATTCGTATTATTCGTTACATCCTTGTGGTATATTGTTGTACATCAAGTTCATAATCCCCAATCTTGGTTAGTTGTTAGATCGGGTTAGTATTTTAGTCCTGAAAATACGTGAGTGATCGGGTTAGTATTTTAGTCCTGAAAATACATGTGTGTGTGAGATTGGTTCTAGCTTGATTTATAACTCTACATTTAGCTTACTGTCGGAAATTAGTGTAAGCGGCGTTGTACGGTTTTCTCCACCCGAAGGGAGCTTGTTGACATAGTGAAGTGAACTCTCGAGTTGGGTACTCAGGGAGTGGAGTAGGGCGAAAAGGAGCTTCGTTACCGAACCACTATAAATCCTCGTGTTGTGGTTTGATCTTTCTAACTCTTTACTTTTGTCTTGCACTTTATATTTCGTCGTTATCACTATTTTTTTTATCTTGTGTTTATTTATATTGTGTTCATATTGTGATTGCTTGATCTCACGTAAACTCAAAATCTAAAAGTTTTTGAAAGTATAATTTTAAAACGTAAAAATCGGTAAAAATATTCAACCCCTTCCAGTTTTCCACTGGCTCTTAAAACATTTATGAAATTGGATATGGACACATGGCTTAATTAGTGTCAAGTATTTGAAAACTTTGTTTTTATATTATCTTTAGGTATTCAGATGGGTTGAAGGGTTCAATTCTTAGAACACCCTGATTCTTGAATGTTTGAACGTGTAATGTACTAAGATGGAAATTCAATCTTCAAAATATTTTCATTTATGCACTGGTTTTGTTTTATGTTTATTTTCATGCAAAAGGAATTGTACTAAATTGGAGAGGATTGTTGGAAATTTAGTTCAATTGAGAGGTTCATGTCACACTTGGTAATGGGGTTGCAGGTACGGAGTGTACACCCATGAGGTCTTTGATCACCCTGACTCTGATAGTAGGATTGTTGGAAATTTAGTTCAATTGAGAGGTCATGTCACACTTGGTAATTGGGTTGCAGGTACGGAGTGTACACCCATGAGGTCTCTGATCACCCTGACTCTGATAGTAGGAAATGGAATTTGAGACACAGATGAAGTTCAGTGAGTTAACTCTTCAAAAAGTGTAACTCTGAACTGAACGGCATTCATCAGGCTTATGAGTTCAATTTCATACTCTTTGAGTAGTAAGCTGAAGGATCTCAGCAGGGAGTAACTCATCAGAGGATGTATCCTTAGGGAGTTATCTCATTAGTGAGTTTTTCAATCTCTGAACACTTCAGCAGGTATGCTCTTCAGAGATCTTATTGAATGTCTAGGTCGCCGAATGAATGACTAAGTTGGAATGAATTTAAGTAACTTGTAACTGCTTTGACCTATTCAAAGGGCAGTTATAATTGAATTAAATGACCACGTTTAATTGGTCATGTAACAACTATTAGCTATAATGTGGGAAAATTATAGGGCGATTAATGGGCCGATTAATACTCATATATCCATTTGACTAGCTTCGAGTATATTTCCTATAAATAGTAAATCATATCTTGCATGAGAATACACAGAAAACAAAACACTTGAAAGCGAAAAGGGTTCATGCTTTGTGCCAAAAACAAGAACATAACACTTGGTCTTATCCTATAGAGATATTTGTGCAACCCTGGCATTAGGGTCGAATAGTTTATATTAGAAAGTGATTAAACGATATTAAGTGATATCTGGTACCATTGATTATCAAAACCCAACTGGGAGCTGCTTTAATCAACCAACAATTCTGAATCCGTCCCTACGTCCTGCATAATTCTTTGAATGCTACTATGCTAGCAATTAAGTTCCTTTTTTCTCAGGGAGACTGTTGGAATATGTGAATCATAAATCTATAGACACATAAACATCAAGACACGCAGCGGAAAACAAGACCTACAAAACATGTAATTAATTAACTAAATATAAAAGAAAGGCGTAGCTTTTGGTTTCTAGCAAGAACAAGAAACCTAATCACCAAGAACGAGATAAACCCTAGAATTAGAGTTAAGGGGATGTCGACTATATTATAGTCGAACAGGGCAAGTAACACAAGCTAAAGTAAGCTTGTTCTTCGTTCTTGTACACACGTATTACTAGCGTCTCAATGTGAAAAGCTAGGTTAATGTATCACAAATAAACATCACAACACCTAGGGTTTGATGTTCTAGATAATACATGATCGAATCCCACTAGCAAGAAGATAAAGGAGTAAATAATTACCATGCATATAAATATGCATGTAATATAATCGTACCTACAGTACATGCATATACTTATGCAAAGCACACGTATCAAAGATACATGCACATGCATAATATAATACCATAACTCCTTTACTGTAGTTGATAGAGTATGTCAGTGGTGGTTGAAGAAAAAGAACCGATTGGACAATTGGTTTAGGGATATCTATTATCATTCGATTATATGGAGCTATTGAGGGGTTTTATACACTCCAAACTTGCTCTCCAAGTTTGAGTCCAACACCTCCTCAAGTTCCAAAAATCGACATTCAACCCCCTCCTTTTTCTTTGTTCGAACATATAAATATTTGTGATTTAATAATTAATCATAAATCATTATATTAATTATTCAAGCATTGAGACTCATACGTAATGTGTGCAATCCCGAAGTCTCGGGTTCGAAACCGGTCATACAAATATTAATTTATATCCATTAACTCTAACAGCTCCCACTTGGATATTCATTAATATAGTAATGACATGGGTTAGTCTAGCTTAACCTTCCCAATGCCCCCAGTTTGATCCGAGTATGGTTTTCCTGGAAAAAACCACGTGATGATATTATCATCATACTTATCCTTTTGTTTCTAATACCGCGTTAATATGGATATGGATCTATGTCATTCCATAATTAACAATAGTTTCTCGTTTATACATAATTGATCAAGATTACCAAATCATCTGAACGTATTCCAGATAGCCTTTGGGCGTGGCCACGCAAACATCTTGTCAACCCTACGAGTGGCCCAGCAGTATTATACTTCAAAACAAATTTGAAGGAACAAATCCTTTCTTGACTACGAGCATAACCCTCGAACTTTGCATCACCTCTGAAAATAGCCCTTATAACCACCAGTTACGGATAGCGTTAGACTACCTTACAGAAAATGAGCTACATCCTCGGAGTTATCTGGTATCTCAAGTCTGAGGATAAATATTCATGATTTACTTAATGACAACGATCCATAAAGTACAATCATGTGGTTGGGATAAGTCCTATATTTAATTTATCCAATATTGAATATCATGTGATATTGGTATCTCAACCTTACAGTATATTCTACCAATCCTCACATTTGTCTTTATTTAATGATATTCCCATATCATTAATTGACAACGGACAATTTAGAATAACTTAGTTATTCACGGATTTAAACATGCAAATATAGGATACAATTTATTATTAATGAGAATAAACGTACCACGTACTTTAATTCATTGTGAATAATAATTGCTTTAATATCCCTTATCCAAATACTAAACAGATCAAGCATGATAATTTCCATTAATGAATTATGCCTCAAGTCATGTTCCACATACTTGTTGACAAAGCATAAATCAATTAATTTTGATCTATCGGAATTTTGAGAATACTTATTTCAAAAATGAAATTCTTTTATGTGTGCATTCATCCATCATGATATTGCCACATAATATTTCATAAATTGCATGACATCCTCAATCGCAAATTTATGACAATTAAACTACCAAACCTTGTAGTTAAAGTATTCTAATTCTCTATGTATAATGCAACTATGCTCATATTGAGCATAACTAGTACACATGGTCTCCTAATAAGGACGAGCTCCCACCATGACTAGTATTGAGTGTCATCTCAATCTTACCAGCATCATTGTATCAAACAACAATATGCTCCTTTTAAAGTTCCGTAAACCTTTAACATTCATCGTGTAATGTTTGATATCTACAAATCTTACAAGATTTGTCATCCATATCAAAATCTTTGCCATATGGTTCATATTTAGAATTTTGGAGCAAATCCAGGCTGAGGATGTAAATTCTAAACCATATCCATTACACTTAGCTATCTAATAATTTTCAATTAGATACTAATGTTGTCAATCATCTTTCATTTAAGCATGATACAACAAATAACATGATGTACATGAAAAATCCCTGTGCCTTTGATTTCATTCATGTCATATCTTCTTCAAAGATATGTATCTATCTAGCATTTCTAATAGATTATCATGTTTATTAGAATTAGTTATCATACCGCTTATGTTTATAACAATAAACATATACCCCAAGATTTTATTTTCTAAATTTCCATGTGAAGTTTCATTCCAAACTAAGACTTAACATATAAATGTTAATGAAATGTTACTTCCTATATGTTATACAACATATATGAAATAAGAAAATAAATATATCACTCCCACTAGCTTTCAGGAATATTAAGAAATATCTTATTTAATTATAAATCAAACTAGATTTAATAACTAAAATTAAGTATATCTTCTAGATGCATGCATTAATCCATTCACAAATGATTTTCATTTTGTATACTACTAAAGATTATTTGAATTCAAATACTTCTTTCAATTACTTTCCGTCCTCGCACAAGTAATTTCCCAAGAAAGAGTTTTGATATTCCATTGTTAATTTCATATAAATGAAACTAATAATGACAATCATAATCTTTTTACATTTAATGTGCTTAGAAAGAATTTCAATCACATTTAATTGCTTAAGTGTAATTGATAATCTTTTCACATATTAAATATGTATACGAATTTTTCCATTATGATTTCTACATAAGAATTTAAATCTCTAGGATTTTCATTCCCTTTGTAGAAATTCATTTCCATTCTATAGTGTTACTATAGAGTTTAAGATCAACTACGTTTCCAAACTAGTTATCTTCTTGGACTGCATCTTATTATTCATAGTATGAGTAATTTGCCAAATAAACATTTGCAATTTATTAACAGGCATACCATGATCCTGTTACTCATAATTCTCAACATATTCTACAAATATTTGAGATATCCTTGCAGATATATGAAAAGAGAATTCCATCATTTGAGATTTAACATTACCATGTTTAATCCTCATTATGATTTAGCTAGTGTATCTTAGAAGATCACGTATCTTGTAATTTTATCTGTATCAAGATAAAACTCCCACTTGCCTTTTTCCATTTATAGATTATCTACAAATTCTTGGCCAATAGAGCAACACAACATTGTTCTCTTTTGAGACTTTTACAAATACATATTGATAGTTCCTAACATTAATTTGTTAATAACCTACCCAACAAGTAGTTTAACAAATTCTGAACTTCAATTTTAAGACATAACATGATTGATCACATTCCATATTAAATGGTGTCTTATTAATCTTCTAGGTTGGAGTCTAATTGAGTATATCCAATCCATACTCAATTTCCTAACCTTGACAACTTTTTGGAAGAATATAATTATCTTAAATCAGACAATATAACAAGAGTTTGATTTTCCTAACTGAACATACCATAAACACTATGTATTTCATTAGGATTAATATTGTAAGTCAATCTTACAATATCTTAAGATAAATATATTTTGTTTTTGGCTTACCTATTTACCAACTAAATCACTTTAATGGTATAATAGATTTTCCAAGCCAATTGCATACTTTATAACATAAGTGCCTTTTCGCCCAAGCCACTTCATTTCTATGTTTTACCAAAACGACATAAACTGTCATAATCCCAATATACGTTATAAATCATTGATCAACTCAATGACTTCTTGTATATGTCTTAATTAAAACATAACAAGATAACGTCTTACTTTGTTATAAGTCTTACAATAATAAAAGACTTCATATTTATATCTTTATACTAAAATATAAGTATGCATAACTAAAGTAATTATGAACACCACAACTTGGTTTCAATAGTATTTCAAGTTAATTTATTTACTTCATATATTTATGTCATTCCAAGAATACATAAACATTCAAATTATGAAGTAGTATAAGATTACTTCATTTATTTATGTCATTGCAATAATACATAAATATTCACATTTGAAGTAGTCTTATTTACATATCGACACTTGTTCTAATAATTTTCTAATTTAGGAACTTGTAAATTAACATAGTTTCATTACATCAGCCAAGGCTGCAAATAATAAAAGTATGTAATTTACCTTGTCATTAATATCTAGTAATGAAATTAGATATTAACTCCAAGTGTTCTATTATTAGAATGTGTTTAAAAACACATTAGAACATTAATCTCTTACCTTACAGTCAAGAGAAACCTTTAAATCACATTTCTTTTGTGTTGTTGCTTGCACACTTTAAATATTTCTCCCACTTGTGCATGGAACAACACCATGTATCAGATAAACAACACGTCAATCATTTGCTTATGAGATTAATATGATTTGTGTCACAGATCTAAGTAGATATAGAATCACCTCGTCTAGTAAGGAAACGTACATGACTATCCTTAATACAATAAGTTTCTATTATTGGAAAGTAATCATGTCAAGACTTGTAGCTCCCACTGAATTAAAGATCACTACATGAACTCATTATTCAGTAATTACAACACAATGCTCCCACTGGATTTGACAACATTGTAAGTGTTGCATAACCAGTAAAAGCAAATAGCGTGCAGTTTACTTTCCTACACCTTTGATGAATCCCTTACGTAACATTACTAAGGTACTCAAAGAATGTATTCTACTTTGTCAATGATGGAATATCCATCAATACAATTAACTTGAAAGAATTGGGTATGCAATTCACTAGTACAGATTTGGCCTACGGTCACACCAGAAAATGTGTGACTATATGCATATAGTCACACATTTTTTTTTGGTGTGTGTGACAAAAAGTCGCGCCACCGTAGGGTGTATATGGTCACATTGTTTAGTTTGTGACCGTTTTCATTGAAAAAGAGTGACCAAAACCCGAATATGTGTGACCAATTAGGCACAAGTTTTGTTGGATTTATCAGTATGTGTGACTATTTCCCATCCTATGGCCACATGAATATATAATAAATGTGACGATTGTGATGATTTAGTCACACAACGTGTGTTGTTTTTTTCGAGTTAGTCACATACAATTTAAAAAATAGTGGCCAAAAGTGTGAATAAGTGTGACCATATGCTGTTTAAAGTGAAGAAATGTGTATTTTGTGTGACTATTGTTCATCCAATGGTCACTTGAATTTTATGTTTATGTGGCCTTTTGTAATATTTAGTCACACAAAACATGTTTGTTTTGGGTATTTAGTCACATACAATTAAGCAAAAAGTGGCCAAAGTGTCAATAAGTGTGACCATATGCTGTTTAAAGTGAAAGAAATGTGTATTTTGTGTGACTATTGATCATCCAATGGTCACATGAATTTTTCGTGTGTGTGGCCTTTTGTAATATTTAGTCACATAAAGCATGTTTGTTTTAGGTATTTAGTCACATACAATTAAGCATAAAATGACCAAAAGTGTTAATAAGTGTGACCATATGTTGTTTAAAGTGAAGAAATTTGTATTTTGTGTGACTATTGATCATCCAATTGCCACATGAATTTTTGTGTGTGTAGCCTTTTGTAATATTTAGTCACACAACAAATTAAACAAACAGTGACCAAAAGTGTTATTAAGTGTAACTATATACACCTTTTAGTCACATTTAAGAAATCAATATATATCAAAACAAATTCAAATATAATAAAATTGGAATGTATATAACTGAACGAGTAATACATATCATATAAGCAGTACCAACTATATGAACCAACAGTACTAACTTATAACTAACAATTGTAACTAATACACTAAGTTGTAACTAATACACTGGCAGTACTAAAAGTAAAGAATATGAAATGTTCAATACTCTTTAGAAGCAAACTCTCGCAGAACCACATCAAGAGCTTGAACATGGTCACCAGCTCCAATTTTTAGCCCAAAAACGAAGTTCTTATCAGAGGTCACACGGGAATCAGCTGGCTCATTTGGGATCTCATCTGATAACAGTTGGCTGGAAAACACTTCAACTAGCACGGCTTCTTGGTCAAGTGACTCTTTCAGCAACTTCACATCCTGACATTTCTTACTTATATCTCCACTGCATAAACAAGTAACATAGTGTAAACCAGATGCTCGATTCTAATATGTAGCGATACTAATACTTACTCTAGCATATCAACAACATTGCCACGATCTACAAGAGACTGATGCAGCTGTAACAACAAAGAAAAATAAGAATACAAGTGTGGATTAAATTCAATTGCATTACACAATTACTGTTGTTAGAATACTACCTTGGAATTATTCATTTCTTCTTGTTTCAGTCTTTCTAACTCTTCTACTAAATTTTTCATTTGACTTTCTTCGTATGCAAGTGCTTCTCGAGCCAAAAGAAGTTAAGGACTACCAAAAGATGTTAACAAAAGTAGCAGTACCTCATCAAGAACTGTAACTGATTTGCTTCCTTCATGCAACACATCCGACACACGAGACTGTAGCTTCTTCATTTCAGTAGCAAAGATATCCTTTTGTGAATATACTTCTTTGGCATGCTGCAGAGTCCAAATAGAAACACTCAAAATAAGAAACACCGATAATACATATATCTACAAAAGTTATAGGCATTTATACTTTTGTCAAATTTAAATAAGAAAAATATATACAACCGTCTCATTTGTTTCTTTTGCACGCTGTTGCGCCTGTTTAAGTTCTTCGACCTTCAAACGAATATCCAAGCCACTAATAGCTGCTTCCGCTTTTGCTTGCCCTGCAGCTTTTTCTTCAGACTCTACTTGTCTCAGTAAACTGATGACCAAATCCACTGTTGAAGCCAGGGTTTTCTGCATAAAATAGAACAATATATCTATTACCATAAAAGAGATGCTTACTGGTCTTTTTATTTCAATACAGTCATACGCTGGGTAAAATGGCGTTGTTACTGACAACAAAAACATTTGTACCACGGGTCAATTTACCAAAGGGTCACTTACATAGTTACATACATGGGTGAATATCTAGCCCTCGAGCAGCTACCTCGTGTTCTGTGATTGGGTAACGACAAGCACGGCAACAAAAGCACTCGGGGTGGAAAGAAGGTCGTTCATGATGCATGTTTTCTTGAGAACACACAGGTTGAATTAAGGATGTGGATAAAATGCATGAATATTCACACACGCTGTTCTAAAGATTGGATGTCAATCTTAACTAGAATCCACAAAAATATGTACAGAAAACATACTTGAGAGCCAACTCTGTATGTTGAAGTCGATAGTAGAACACAGCAAGATCCCCATAACTTTTCATAGTATCTGGATGATCGAATCCCAGTTCTCTCTCATTGATGTCCAAAGCTTTTTGTTGGTAGATTGTGGCCTGCAATGAATTAGAGAACTTGAGAGACATGCAAACAGAAAACTAATAAGATCTAACATTCCCCTCATTAATGAATCAAGACCTGGTTGAAGTCCCCCGTGTGATACAAAACTACAGCAAGGAGTCTGTAAGCTCCTGCTGTTATCCGGTGATAGGGACCACATACTGCAACTAGCTTTGCAAGAGCCTGAAATTAACCATAAGTGATAACATGTCAACTCGTACTAATTGTAAAAGATAAACCACAGGAAGACTTGCTGAAATGCTGCTATTCTTAAGATGAAATACAAATGAGAAACCGAGATTTGTTCGCTTTAGAACATGAGCAAAATCTAAGTTTGATGACTCAGCTTATGCACAGGTACTAAGCTGATGATGTCCTCCTTTTTGAAAGGATGAGGAGAGTTCATATCAAAATAACAGAATAGACGATAATTTACTCTCAACCCATAGCATTAAGCAGAATTCAAACAAAAATAGGATAGGATTATAAATGATGCTCAATTGTCATGAGTCATATATCGCGTCTTTAAAAAGGTAATACTTTTCTGATTTCATGGTTGTATTTGTATTAAAAATCAAAATCTAAAGGTAGTCTCTAAAGTTTGAACTCGTAGACCCTTTGAGATGCTTGTCATTTAACTACTTAAGCCGTCCAATTTAGATCAGTTAAAGCTGGAATTTCGCTACATGCACTTGTTTAAACATAATCAGTACCCATAGTTGTTTACATCAAAAGTAGTTTGTACTTAAGTCTTCAAGAGAGAAAACTTAAGCAATGTATACAAGGGGATCTCATGAGAGCAATTTACAGTAAATGAGATACGAAATAATATTTGTTAATAGGGGCTCCTAAGTAGTTAATTGTCAGGTTATCACTCTACTAAACTATATATTGCACTGAGTTGATAATTTAGTAAAGTTGGTTCAGAATATGGGGGGGGGCGTCCGCAAAGAGGAATACAACAATTAACATAGGTGTTTTCCATCCGTAAGTCTTAAGCTACACACAATCACACAAGTACATAGGTTTAGAAATTTGAGGAACTTACATAGATACAACTTCCTTTCCAACTTTTGAATAGAGCTTAGCCTTCTTTGCATCATTAACCCCCTGCATTTAGGCCTAATAAGGAATGCAAAAACAACATGAATAACCTTTAAAAAAAACCTTACTCCAACTAACATTAGTTTTAAACTTGCCGTCACTGTCATTTTTTCTTTTCAAAAAATTTAACTATTTAGTAACATGATGTACAGCTTCAAATGAACTGAAAAAAGGATAATATACTATATTTGATCTTACTCGAGAGCTTGAAGAGGCGCAATTGTTGCATAACTTCAGGTGCCATCCTAATATAGAACATTTAAAGATAATGAATATTGTAGCACAAAATAACACCAAAATTAACTACGCAACATGATATCAAACGACACAAAGATATCAAACGGGTAATAGTTACCATCTGATCAGCAAGCATAAGAACCATTTTCATCACTAGAACATTGTAGTCTCCCTCCACGCCAAACCATCTCACATTTGGCACACCAGCTGCAATATTCCAACTTTGGTGATCAATCAAACGAGTCTAAAATAGTGACGACTGTTAAACAAAATACTGAGAGAAACATCTTATTGCAGCTACTTACCTCCTTGTAAGATCCTAGTCATATTACACAGATCTAAAATAGTGACAACTGTTAAACAAAATACTGAGAGCATTCATCACATGTGAAATGTACATAAATTTTGACGACCCACATCACTACCAGATATCCTTTAACCTCTTTACCAAGGGTGAAGTAAAACAACTACCTTAATAGAAATAGAATCCCAAGTGTGTTCGAAGTAATTTCAGCCCCTCCAACCCCAACCTAGATTAAAAGAAGACAAAAACATACATTTTTAATAAGTTTACCAGTTAACTTATAAAGCAAATTAGCAAGAAAAAGTGAACCTTTTCTCAATCCAACTAAAATACGACTCAATCCAACTAATCAACGATTTCAGGTCTTAAAACTACTTAACAAGTACTCCATTTTAGTAACAAACATTACAATAAAAACAATATGCTTCGATTTCTTTACAAGGAATTGGACCTTCGATTTCTTCACAAGGAATCGAAGAGATATGATGACATTTCAATTGTTTACCTTTGATTGATAGAAAAATGAGGCTCTACAAGGAGATTTGATACGTTTAGAAACAGATAGGGCCTTTGTTCACCATTTCAATAAAAACAATATGCAAATCAGATTTTAATTCATAATGTTGAGGGGGAAAATTTCTATAGTTTACCTTTGTTGTTGTTCTCCATTGCTGCTACTCAAGGATTTGAATGAGTAATGATGAAATGATTTTGAGTATAATATCACTAAGGTATGAATTGAATCGAGAGTTATTATGTTTTTTATTTGTGTGAGGAACATAGAGGGAGTGGTGGCTTTGAGAGTTGAGGAGATAGAAGAAGCAGATCTAGTTTTGATGTAAATGACATTTGGGATGGTGTATTGAAAAACATGGGTGGGTCAACAAAATATTTGGGAAGGAGGGCAATTTGATTTTGGTGAAAAGTTTAGGGCGGGGTGAAAAGTTGAGGGGGAAAAATTCATCAAAAGATACAGTCACTTATAAATAATGTGTGACAAACTTGACTATATGATTTAGTCATATACACAATTACTTTTTTTTTGGTAAAGGGGGGAACCCCGGTAAATATATAACCAAAAAATAGAGTTATGTACAACTGGAATGTGGCAGAGTGCCACATTAACCTCAAGCAAAAGCTTGAAAAACTAGTGCTTATGACAGGCCATAAACACAAACAACCTAGCTAAATACCAAATCAACTAACTAGGCATAAACAAGAATAAACTTGAACCAGCGAACATCCCGCTTCCATCCTAACCACGAAAGGAGCAAGGCGACCCAGGAAGTTTGCCTCCTTAGAAACCCTTTCCAAGAAAAAACCCAGCGGGAAAACCTTGGAGTAGGGAAAAAGAGTACAACCCTTACCTGGCATTCCCCTCGTGAAACACGCAAACACTTGGAATCTTCCATTGATCGAGAATCAGGCGAGACTGCACGGTTATCTTCTTGAATCTGAAGGTAACCAACTTCAACCGCACGGTAGAGACAATTACTTGAACCACTTGAGCAACAGTAGACTTCTTATTCTTGAAAAGTCGAGAATTACGTTCCATCCATAGAAAGTAAGAAGTAGCAGCAAGTAATAACCGAGATATAATGCTGACCACCGAACGACCCTTAGATATAGGCTTGAGAAACATGAGAATCGCATCCATAGATGGCGACACAGCATCCATACCAGAAAGCACTCGGATCTGCATCCAAACCTGCGAAAAAAATTGACACTCAAAAAATAAATGAGAATGAGAGTCCGGCACCATGTCACACAAAGGGCAATGAAGCACGCTCAAATCAACATTAGGGCCAACATCCCTTTCTGACAATCTATCTTGAGTCTTTAATTTCTGCTTTAGGACCAGCCACAAGTGAATAGCATGTCTAGGGATACAATGGGGAAACCACGGGATATGAAACCAATCAACCAATTCGGCTCGCATCCTAAGAGAATTCCAAACACAAGCAACCGAAAAAGGCCTTAAGTTTCCATCAGATTCACGCCATAATAATTGATCATCCATATCATCAATAATATTAGGGACCGGAAAGTTAGCAAGATCCGGGAACCTAGAAATCCAATCTGTAGGCCAACGCCAAGAGCCATTGTGAATAATGTCCCTAACTGAGTCAGATAAGTTAAAACCTGCTCGAGCAATGTCTCTAGCAGAGAGCATGTCACGAATAGGGCTTAACTCACACCATCTATCGAACCAAATGGATGTATCCTTACCACTATAAATTTTATGCCATATAAAAGGACGAACCATAGGTCTAATAGCAAGCAACTTACGCCAACCCCAACTAGCGTCACCAAGACAAGGAACATCCCAAAAGCTTCTACCTTTGAGTTTATATGAATGGATCCATTTAACCCATAAGGATTCTTTATGAGAAATAATACTCCAAATGTGAGTAGCCATAAGAGCGACATTAAAATCAACCAATCTACGAATCCCCAAACCACCTTCTTGTTTAGGTTTGCACACTGACTCCCAAGCAACTTTAGCCTTACCCCTCTTCATTTCTCCTTGACACCATAAAAAACCCCTCATGAGCTGTTCCAACTCATGAATAATACGAACAGGAAGAATGAAGACAGAAGCCCAATAAATATGCATGGAGGAAAGAACAGATCTGACCAATTGGAGCCTACCCGCAAAGGACAGAAACTTATTACGCCAATCATTCACACGACCTTCCAATTTTTCAACGAGCACCTTACAATCCCTATAAAGCAATCTGGATGATATAAGTGGGACACCAAGATACCTAACAGGGAGAGAGCCTTCAGCAAAAGGCATGGATTGAAGAATAGTAGCTTTCAAAGCCAAAGGAACATTACAGAAGAACGCTGTGCTTTTAGGGATACTAGGGACAAGACCCGACACATTCTTGAAAACCTCTAAAGCTTGCATAATAACTGCAACAGAAGATGGGTGACCTCTAGAGAACAAAAATAGATCATCAGCAAAACAAAGGTTAATAATTCTCTGCTGCTCACATAAGTGATGAAATTGAAAATCCTCCGAGCTAGAAACCTTTTTCTGCAAAATAAGGGTAAGAACCTCCATAACCAAAGTAAACAAATAAGGAGAGAGCGGGTCACCTTGCCGAAGACCACGTTTACCTTTAAACCAGCCATGAAGATCACCATTGACACATATGGAGTACGATGTAGACGTAACACAAACCATAATCCAATCGACCATCTTTGGATGGAAACCAAAACCAATCAGGATTTGCTTAAGAAAACCCCAATCCACCGTATCATACGCCTTTTGAATATCAACTTTAAAAGCACATCTAGGAGGCCCTCTTTGTCTATGATAATTACGCATAAGCTCCTGAGTGAGTAAGATATTGTCGGAGATACGACGACCAGGAACAAAAGCCGATTGATTAATACTAACCAGGTCACCAAGTCCCTCTTTAATGCGATTAGCAATAATTTTACTAATGCATTTATACAGGACATTACAGCATGAAATAGGCCGATAATCATTAATCTTAGATGGTGTAGACACTTTTGGAACCAAGGATATGATAGTATGATTAATTTCCTTTAGAAGTTTACCATTCATAAAAAAGTCACGAATGGCATATGTAACATCCGACCCCACAACATCCCAAGCTTTCTTAAAGAAAGCAGCAGTATATCCATCGGGACCAGGAGCTTTGTCATCCCCCATCGAAAATAAAGCATCCCTAATCTCTTTATCCGTTACATCACGAACCATAAAAGAAGCTTTACGGTTGGGAAGAACTTTAGAAAATAAATGATCATCCTCAAGAGGAGTACAATTACCTTCAACACCAAGAAACTGCTCATAATGACTTACGAAAGCCCCTGCAACCGCATTACCTTCGTACAAATTATTAGCCGAGTCCCGAACCAATTCAATTCGATTACGGGCACATTTACTCTTAACAATTTTATGAAAGTAAGCCGTGTTAGAGTCACCTGCATGTAACCACTGAACTTTGGACTTTTGCTTCAAGAATCGTTCTTCGTCCAAAGTAGCCTCCTTAAAAGCAAGAAGATAGTGGGCATGCTCATCCCGAAGAGCTGAATTGAAAGGATCCTTATCAATGGCCTTTTGAACCTCATCTAACTCCTTCCGTAACCTATCCACCCTGTTATGAAGATTACCTTGATTGTGAAAAAGCTTCCTAAAAGGGGATTTCAGGCCCTTCAAACGTTTAACCACACGGAACATAGAACAGCCATCAATACTAGTATTCCATCCTGAAGAAACCGTCTCTAAGAAACCCTCCTTATGAACCAGAAAATTAGGGAATTTAAACGGTTTTGGTTTAAGCTTATCAACCTGTGGAATACGAAGAACACAAGGAGAATGATCAGAAATACGATAAGGTTGGAAGATAGCAAAAGAACCTGGGAACTTATCAAGAAACTCCAAATTTCCCATAATCCTATCAATTTTCTTCAAAGTGCCATGGGACCCTTTAGGTTTTTGATTCCATGTAAAGTGCAGCCCTGTGCTATTAATATCCGCAACCTCCATATTTTGAACACAATCTTTAAATTCACGCATAGCTATGTCAGGAACGTACATATACACAATTACTTCATGTGACCATATATTGATTTTGGTCACACTTTTCAATTGTGTGACATATATTTGTCACATACGTATATATATAGTGTGACTAATGTTTCAAACTGATTTGTATCCGTCACACGTCCCAAATTATATGTGACTAAATAATCAAAAAAAAAATTACAAGATACCTCTAGTCACAAAAATATTCAAATGTGTGACTGTAGCCTCAGTTGAAAAGACGAAATGGTCACACAAGTCGGATCAAGTGTGGCTGTTTATTTTATTCTGATACATTTAGTCACATAAATAAGTTACTGTGTGGCCGTTCGAAATCCCACATGTGTGACTAAATCCCATATTTGTACTAGTGATTTCTTCCTTAGTTAGGTCTACCATCCCCATCATGGTATGTAACACCTTTAAATGGTTAAAGCACAACAACTAGATCAATCATCCTAGTTTGCCTTTTACCAATTTCGCGGTAATTAGTCTAGCTTCTAATTTCAATAACTCCTAACCATGCAATTTCTTAAAAAAATTCGCCATGAGTTATTTCTTAGAATATAGACAATTCTAATTTTCCTATTATACCTTTCTCACTCATGAAAAGGAATAGGATTAAGTTTTACTCTTCACACGGAAAGTAGATTAGGTTTATTCTTTTCAGTAAAAATTGACTCTCTCTAAACCCCTACGGGTGTAGATCAATTTACTACTAAAAGAAAACCTCGCGTTTACGGTTTTAACGTTGCATTAAATACATTAAAAGAATTTGCAAAATTCAATTTTAGTATTTTCGATAATAACTTTTCAAGAAAATTAAACACCCACGGTAAATAAAATTTAACCATTTAATTTTCATTGACAAATAGGATCCAAATTGACGTCGTTTCATTACATTATCTTTAGCTGCTAGCAATGAAAGTACTCAATAAGGTACGGGATCACCCAATTGCCAATATCCAATTATAATTCCTAGAAATCGTGGGACTTACATATTATGCCAACCTCGATTGCAAATGTAAGCATGTTTCATCCCCAAATCTTTATGCCTTGACGCCGTTCCATTACATCAGCTTTGGCTGCTAGTAATGAAAGTGCTCAATTAAGTCAACCAACTTAAGAAACTGTAAATTGACGTCGTTTCATCACATTCAGCTTTGGCTGCTAGCAATGAAAGTACTCATTTTACCCTTAGACAACCACCCTTTGAACATAACATTCAGCTTTGGCTGCTAGTGATGTAGGATGAAACCTTAGGTGTTTCCTTTTCAGTTGGATGGCATATAACTTAAATTTTAAGGGTATAATTTTTGATGTGTGTAATCAAAATATGTACAAAGATGTCATGCATTCATCTTGTATCATATGTTTTCTACAAAAACCATTTACCAATTTGCAGCTTAAAATCAACAAAATTTTAATTGATGGCGTTGAGAAACTTACAACATTGCCTTAAGATGCTTCGTACTTTATCATGGTGTACTTGGTAAGTCTAATATTGACGCACAGGCGAGCGGAGGGGCAAACGTCCGCCGAAGCTAATTAAAAACGCGCCCCTTTCGGATGACAATTTAATGTCAAGCCTCCTTATACCCACTTTATAGTTTGTCAATATTAGGTCCGCCGCTTCGACCACTTTTGTACAGTCGCATCAATCAATTAAAAACTTTAAGATTTAAAGCTTAAAACATTTATGTAGTAAATTATTAAATTGCTAGTCTCGCCTGGGAGCAAATTACCGTGCGAAGCGAACCACTATCGTCACATAAGACTTGGCAATAAATAATTTACCACAAAAGTTTCATAGTTATTAGGTTTATTTATTTTTATTTAAAAAATTACCCTCTTTGATGTTTACAATCCATCATAATTAAAAATAAACAAACACTTAATAACACATATATGATCATTAACAATATCATATAGCCACATGCAAACCTTTTGATAAATCCTATTAATAATTTCTATGTGAATTTAATGTATGTAATTAATAAATCTCCCATTGGTTTTCGAGCTCATTGTGCCCAATGGACCACAGACGCCAAATAACTTGGCCGCGTAAGTTTTAATTAATTAGATACCACATTGCACATAACCAATTAATTAATATTTAATTAGGGTCTTCCTTAATTTCAAATTTATCTTAAAAAACATGTAGCAATTATTAACACAAAACATTCCATGACAAAACATGCAAGATTTTGTCATGGATCCCATATTGCACTTATAATCATGTAGCCACATATTATCAAGCCAATATATAGTACGCATTCTAATTAACGACGTCACAAGGTACTCATTAATTTACACATAAAAGTTTACATGCAATCCTAGGGTTTCTACAATTTTTATCAAAACAAAATTTTTTTTTCTTCGATGAACAGTAACTGTTGACGAACAGTAACTGCCCGATGAACAGTAACTGCCAATGAACAGTACTGCCAATGAACAGTACTGCCCGATGAACAGTGCTGCCCCGATGAACAGTACTTCGATTATAAAAAAAATAAAGGTTTTAATAAAAAACTTAGAAACCACAAAGCATGTAATATATCACAAAGATTCAATTTTTATGTGTTTTTAGTAATTAATTACACGTTTTAAACGGGCTCTAGATGCCACTGTTGGAATATGTGAATCATAAATCTATAGACACATAAACATCAAGACACGCAGCGGAAAACAGGATCTACAAAACATGTAATTAATTAACTAAATATAAAAGAAACGCGTACCTTTTGGTTTCTAGCAAGAAAAAGAAACCTAATCACCAAGAACGAGATAAACCCTAGAATTAGGGTTAAGGGGATGTCGACTATATTATAGTCGAACAGGGCAAGTAACACAAGCTAAAGTAAGCTTGTTCTTCGTTCTTGTACACACGTATTACTAGCGTCTCAATGTGAAAAGCTAGGTTCATGTATCACAAATAAACATCACAACACCTAGGGTTTGATGTTCTAGATAATACATGATCGAATCCCACTAGCAAGAAGATAAAGGAGTAAATAATTACCATGCATATAAATATGCATGTAATATAATCGTACCTACAGTACATGCATATACTTATGCAAAGCACACGTATCAAAGATACATGCACATGCATAATATAATACCATAACTCCTTTACTGTACTTGATAGAGTATGTCAGTGGTGGTTGAAGAAAAAGAACCGATTGGACAATTGGTTTAGGGATATCTATTATCATTCGATTAAATGGAGCTATTGAGGGGTTTTATACACTCCAAACTTGCTCTCCAAGTTTGAGTCCAACACCTCCTCAAGTTCCAAAAATCGACATTCAACCCCCTCCTTTTTCTTTGTTCGACCATATAAATATTTGTGATTTAATAATTAACCATAAATCATTATATTAATTATTCAAGCATTAAGACTCATACGTAATGTGTGCAATCCCGAAGTCTCGGGTTTGAAACTGGTCATACAAATATTAATTTATATCTATTAACTCTAACTGAGACAACATAGATTGGTAGGTGAAATTGATTATCTAGTAAATAAATGTAAATTATCCCACTTTAAACGAGCTAGGTAACTTTAATGTAACCTCGATTTATTACTACAGTATATATGATATGATGTCCCTTTTAACTTATTTTTTCTTGGCTTTTGCAAAAGATTATATAGAAATTTAATCTTATGTCGTACGTAAAAGTTTGGAACAGACGTTATAACGGAATGGAAGTGTCATAAGTGCTTTCTATCGGGCAGCTATCTCTGTAAAAGTTAAGTCATTGCTTGAACTTGTTGGATAAGAGGTTGAAGGTAAGTTCCCATCTGTGAAAAATGCTGGCTGTCTAGGTTTTGGCAATGCACCTTCATTGCCTAACATGAGAACTACCGACGACATGTTTGGCCTGTCTTCTGGACTTTGTTGTACACATAATAAGCCAACTTCTATCGATCTTAAAACTTCTGATGGATTGCTTGCCTCGGCAAAACTTGAATCCAGGAGTTCCATTGACTTGCCTTCGCTATGCATCCTCCATGCCTAAATATAAATGCAGATTTAATTATTAGGCAGTAGAGTTATACCGGATAAATTTTAAAATCAAGCAACTTACATGTCCAATAAGATTATTGTTATGCTCAGAATGAACAAATCCCCTGTTTCTCATCCCACTCACAATCTCCAGCACTAATACACCAAAGCTGAAAACATCTGACTTTATTGAGAAAAGACCATCTAGCGCATACTCTGGAGACATGTACCCGCTATACATAGAATAATGTTTACAAGTCTTAAATAACAAACTTAACAAAAAGCGAATGAAGATAAACCAGAATGTTGTATCTTACTAGGTACCAACAACTCTCTCGGTGTTAGCTTCAGTTTCATTTCCTCCAAAGCTTCTAGCTATCCCAAAGTCTGATATTTTTGGGTTCATATCCACATCTAGTAGAATATTGCTAGCTTTAAGATCTCTGTGAATGATTCTTAATCGTGAATCTTGATGAAGGTAAAGAAGTCCTCGTGCAATTCCTTTGATGATGTTGAGTCTCTTTGTCCAATCAAGGAGTGTGCTTTGCCTTTTATCTGCACATCATGTAGGTTTAGTTGTTCAAAGTATCTTACCGTAGTAAGTTACTATTGTCGATTGAATAGAAATTATATGATACTGACCAAATATAAACTCGTCTAAGCTTTTGTTTGGCATGTATTCATATATCAGCAACTTCTCGTCCCCCTCGATGCTACATCCGAGGAGCTTGACAAGATTCCGGTGCTGAAGTTTTGAAATGCATATAACTTCATTCATGAACTCATTAATTCCTTGACTGGAAGTCTTTGAGAGACGTTTAACTGCAACTTCTTGCCCATCTTCTAGCATACCCTGAAGATTACCAATTTTTATGTGAAAACTATACAGAATTCAAAGGTATCAATCATTCATATTTTTTTGTATCAATGGCACGCTTAAACATTTTAGCTTCATAATTTTGTTATCTATGGTGAATTAGAACGTTGCTCTAACAATTATAGTCAAGTGGACGAATCATAATGTGACGCTATACTCAGCAAACTGAATAAAAATAAATAAAATTCTTCATTTACCTTATAGACCGGTCCAAATCCGCCCTCTCCAAGTTTATTGTCGGGTGAAAAATTAGCAGTAGCTTTAGCTACTCTAGAGAAGCTAAACAATGGTAGCTCCATGGCTTCTCTCCCGCTTTCACCAACATTTTGTGACCCCCCTGTGCGTTAATAATACAAAACCTGTCAAACTGGCCGGTTGAACCTGCTCACAGAATACAGACTATTCTGAACCATTTAACATACTTATTACTTTAGGTTTAATTTTTTAAATCGATTCTGATCACTTTATCGCTAAAACTCTACAAATATCTTACCTTCCTCAGTTTGTGGTGAAAGATGTCTTTTTCTCCAAGCATACCACAACCATGTGCTCAAACTTATCACAAAAACCGCCGAAAAGACTCCAATCAAGATGATTTTGATAACCGACGGAGCAAGTGCATGATCTTAACACGAAAATCAAAAACAACATCGTTAATCAACTTACAGACTCATAACAGCCATGAAAGTAACCAGAAAGATTACATGATAGTAGATGTATATATTTTTTTAAAATTATTTGACACAAACATGAACAAAGCATAACGTATTCAGGTAGTTACCTAATTCAGAGGAAGCCATTCTCACAAATATATCTTGACCACCCTTCGTGCATGCCCTGATATCTAATAGGTCATTGAACCAAAGCAAGCAACCACTTCCTTTGCCTCTGATATCTGTATTTGCATATGCCATACAAGTGCAGTTCTGTAGGCATATTGCTTTACATTCTGTTAAAGACATTGTATAGTTAAACCACGAAGTCTGTGTATCTGGCAATTTTACATTAGAATACTTGATAAACCCATCTGTTCCATTTTTGCAATCCAACGGTATTCTCCTCAAACAACTACCTGTCCAATCTCCTGTTACCCAACCTCTTTTGCTTATCGGCTCAAATTTTGCCTCATCTAAGCACGAACATTTCTGCGTGTCTTCAGTGTTGCAGCTTCCATAAGGGCCACAGATTTTGTACGTGTCACAAATATCTTTTGGTGTTGTCACAATAACCTCCCATATATTCTTATCTTCTTGCCACACTGAAAGTTCTAGAAACCCAGAAGAAGTCAAGGTGGACTTCGATATGACAGAATTGTTTACCAGATTATAAGCCGCCTCTTTTTCATTAATAACCACATTGTATGGAAAGTACGTGTTGATGGAAGGCCAGGTTGACCCACTAAACCGTTCACCGTTCCATGGTCCGTGCCGAAACTTAACCTCCAAACTATCTCTTAGTACGAACTGAGGATAACCACGTGTGTCAATACTCCAGGTGAATTCCCCCATAGCTGGATCTTGAGTACTCTTCCATGATCTTAAATGCCATTCGGCGCCTGTTAAGTAATTTTTTCCAAGCTTCATGCCAGGTAGATTAGTATCCGTTGGATAGTCAAAACTCTCCCACAGAATCTTCATGTTGTTTCCATCCGTGATGACTAGATTTCCAGAGTCATAAAGCTGTGCAGTTGCATTTCCTGATGATGCTGAGTTGGATGACCACACTACATGATCGATATAGTTCTTGAGAACAAGATTTCCCACACTGTCAATCCTTAACGTGCTTGATGATGCATTGATGAGGGGGTAGTCTCTGTTGGCAACCCAAACCACTGTTTTAACAGTAATTTTCTTATACCAAATACCAGCGTAAGTGTTATCCGAGTTATCTGGAATGAAGAATCCCAGTTCAAATGTTCCAGCAGGAGATACCAGCGTGTCGTTTTCTGTCAAGAAGCTTGAGTCTGAGATGATGTCAATTTCAGTTGTGTATATTTTTTGCATGTGGAGTGAAAAAACTAGAAGAGCAAGTATGGTTGCTTCCTCCATTAAAATCATTTCCTTCAAGCTTCTCATTTTTTTAAATCTAATCTCTAGAATGGAAACAAAGTCTTATTATCACCTACCGTATGCTTGGGGTCAACAATTAAGTCTTCTTGACAAAATGTCAATTCTCATTGTAATGCCATAAAGCCTAGGTTATCGTGACTGGTTCGATAGTCACATGACAAGTTGCCAAAGTAATTAATATCAGTCAAACAATATCATACAGTTTCTATACTATGTAATTAGCTTTCAATTAATATCCACAATCAATGGATGAACTATATGCGATAATGCGAACCATAGTCAATTAGTCATCAAGTATGTATATGGTTTGCATGTTTTACGTGGCGGCACATTATAATAGGGGATAATTACTAATATGCCCCAGTTGCCCAATGCGTTTGCTTATCCGAGCCGATCTCACAAAATTTTTATATTAGACCAGGGAAACTTTTCTGACCAACTACGGGATGACACGTGTCCGACCAAATAGGGAAATCAACTGTTGGTACGATGTACATGGAAGGTATTGTTTTTTGGGCAACTTTTGATTTTAGGGCAACCAATACATGAGCAACTGGATATTTTGGTCATTTTACATGCATTAAAATAAAGAACATTTTATAGACATACCTACGATTACAATTCATTAAAGAATACACATTAATAAACAGACACCTTCTTCTCCACAGGCAAAGCATCACACAACTACCAAATCATAATTCCTTAACACCCTGTAATTCGATATACTGATTCAGTTGTACAGTTGTAAAATCGCTGTTCGATCTGCAGTGAAGTTGCTTAGAGATATCAAATACATTTTGTCGAAGAATGAAAAGCGGGAAAGGTTGTTTAGAAACACAGTCTTTGGTCCGTGGTTGGATATTCGGTCTTGCGATAATGACTGCCATTTAATGCATTTTGTTTTACAACATCAGGTAAAAGTTTCTAACATATCGTCCGATTCCCCACCATTGCAATTCAAAATTGGGGATGATATGCTAGAGTTCGGGCGTAAAGAATTTTGTTTAATAACAGGGTTTCGATTTGGTAAAGTTTGTAAAAGTCAAAATAAAACAAGTGCATTTCGTGACCGTGTATTTCCTGAAAAAAAGACAGATGGTATAAATTCTGTATATGCCAATGATTGTTTGAAACTAGTTAAAGATGAAAATAGGTTCTTAGCTGTTTCTGATGATGATGCTGTTAGGTTGTGTCTTTTGATAGTTGCTATGTTGGTGTTTATGGGTATTGAAGAAAGGAATTGTATCCCTAATCATATACTGTCTTTGGTGGAGGACTTTGATGATTGGAATGTTTTTCCTTGGGGTGAATACATGTGGCATAAATTTTATCAAAGGACTGTGAATGTTGTTGACAGACACAGAAAAGATCATTTGGCCAAGTTGAAAAAAAACCCAAAGTTCAGTGCGACATACAATCTATACGGTTTTGCTTGGGCTTTCAAGGTATGCTATACTTACTAGTCTGTACTAAAGTTCACCACTATATTCATTAGACTATTTAGTATTGTTGTATTTAGTCTGAATTTTGACTAATTGCTATATATATGTATCTGGGCTTTCAAGATATGGATTTTGGAGAGTTATCCTAAAAGCAGCAATTGGTGGGCGAAAGACACGAAGGTCATTCCACGAGGTCTTGCTTGGTCTAAATGTCAAAAGTTTCGAAAATCAGACCATAAAATACTCTTTGGACCGGTAAGCACCACACTATCTTTGAAGGCAAATTTATTGGACATTTATTTAAATTTGTTCACATACCAAGTTATTTAGTATTTGGTTTTTTAGGAGTCAATTCCCATTATGGCACTTTATGCAACGAAACGCGAATTGAGACAAGCGTGGTGTATTGCTAGCGTTCCTTTTATCAAGGGTTTGTCTGATCCAGACCCTTCAAGTGCAGAGGATCACCAAGAAGCTGATAGCGCAGACGATCACCAACAAGCTGATAGCGCAGACGATCACCAACAAGCTGATAGTGCTCAGGATCACCAACAAGCTGATAGCGCAGACGATCAACATGAAGCACCTTGTGAAGCTGATGATGATGTTGATGTTGAAAACGCAAATCGTGTCCAATCAAGTGAAGCCCAAAAAGAAATGAATGTTTCAACAACAACTATTTTCGGTGAGTTATTTCATTTGCAAACTGATCTTGCGTTGATAGCGAAGCACATTGCGTCTGTCCCAAAAGAAGACATTCGCGAGCTGTTTCAGAAGGTGAAAACAAGAGTTACAGTGTTCGAGAAATTTTGAACGAAAATTCTGATGGTCGTTTTGTTTCTGATCAAGAAAAAACTGATGACCCAAATATTAAGGTTACCAACACAGATATTCCAGTCGAGTCTGATGTCAACCCTGATATTTACATGGTTTGTATTTACCTTTTATGTTTTTTTCTCCTTACTTTATACGAAGGCCAATTCCTCGTTAACGTTTACATTTATATCATTTTGTCAACTACAGACCCCGTCATCACCTTGTGAAGCTGATGATGATGTTGATGTTGATAATGATGTTACGGGCCAAGATGTTGATGATGATCCTGCTGATCATGATGTTGATGATGATCATCCAATGGAAGTTGACTATCCTGTTTTTTTCAAGGTTTTTTTTTTTTTTTTTTTTTTTTTTTTTTTTTTTTTTTGGCATACGTTTATAATTATATTTTTTACTTTCTGTTTTTTGGCATACGTTTATAATTATCTCAATTCCGCGTTAATGTTTACCCTATATCATTTGGTCAGCATACTTTAATCGTACATTTAATTCATTAAATGTTGTATTATTTTGTCAACTACAGGCCACGTCATTAGCTTGTGAAGCTGATAATGGTGTTACGACCAGTGTTGCAGCCTATCCCATGGAAATTGACAAGGAAGTTGGGAAGAAAGGCTACAACGAATCTCAACTGGGTTCGATGGAAGTTCTTTTACAAGCATGTCAAGTGGGGGTTACCCCTGACTTCCCTGCTCTTGATTAACATCGACCTGCTACTCAAGTTGGAGCATTTCATGAGAAGGACATTAAACAAAAAACATCCCTCGTCCACGGTGATGTATGTTATCTTTAATAAATACTTTCGCAACATACAAGCTTCCTTATCTGCCCATTTATTTATACATCTTTATTGTACCAGGATAACCCGTTGTATGATGATTACATGAATTTAATAAACGACGATGCGGATGAGACTAGGGTTTTGTTAGAAGAAATACTGTTTGATAATGAAAATGGGAAGGGTGTTGAGAATGAAAAGGTGATGGAACAAGTATCCGGTAAGAATGTTAGTTGCGTGCAGAAAGAACAAACAACACCATTGCAGACAGATGTTGAGGTACATGGTTTATTTCAATTTTAAAAAGGTTAATAAGTGTTTCTTTCTATGTCTTGTGGTCGGTGTTAATCACAACCTATGCTATGTAGAAAGATCAAACAACACCATTGCAACAAACAGTCAGCAACCAAGGATATGCAAATGTGGTCGGTCCTAATGACAAACCTTGCTTGGACTCTGTTTTTTCTGATCGCAAAATGAAGAAAATCCAAAAAAAAAAGGAGGCGAAAATTAAAAACTTGGCTAAAAACTTTATACACTATGTTAAATCAAGGCAGGAGAAGTTTTCCGGATCTCTGAATTCAGACAACGTCCAACGCGCACGACTGACAAGAACAGCTTGTTGCAGAAAGGAGTCGATTGAGCCTATTGTCATTTCAGATGTAAAGCACCGTATTACATTCATACTGGAATCAATATCTGGTTGGCCTCTGCTAATATATGTTATGTATCTTTTCAGGACGTCTATGGAAACCCAAAAACACGGTCAATTACTGAATTCTATTCGGCCAACATTGATCCTTTTGTAGAGGTAGTCTTTTTTTTATTCTTAAATTAACAATATTATGATTCGTTTAATGTTAATCATTGATTTTTTTATTTTAGGATTTTTCTCGACATCCCAAATGCAAAAAGGACAAGGTGTTTTTGCCTGATTCGCTTCGTAGTTATTTCAAGCAAAAAAAACCAACAGACTTTAAGTTTCCATGGGGCGGTGGTACCATAGTTTCTGGTATGAATTTTTGGCTAGCGTTGGCCTGTCATGAAGATTGTAAAGGCAGTTGGTTGTACGACTATGTAAGGAACCATCATCACTATCTGGTCAAATACATTTGTATATAGTTTTGATTGAGTAACCACTATAAGTTTTATAATTTTTGTTTTTCGTACACAGCACTTGGATATATGGTTTGACCTGATGTGGTCTCTTAGACCAAGCAATGCAGATTGGACTTTGGGAGGGTCTCTTTTCTTACGACACATCTTGGCTGGTGAAATGTATGATCATTAATCAAATGGCACATACTACCCTGTGGCTTGGCGAGATGTCGAAAAGGTTAGTTTCCCATAATCTTTTTTAATATACAATTGTAATTGTATACATAGTAATTTGTACAATTGTTTGTCTTTATTAGGTGTATTTTCCCGTGAATGAACCTGAGAAACACTGGTGTCTCATTGAACTTCAACTGCGTACTGGAGTTGTTTCCTTTTATGACACCCTTGGGTGTGTCAATGGCAATGGCAAACGGTGGTGGAGAAATATGAAGAGAATTTTGCCAAAACAGCTTACGATGTATCTGGACCAGCAAGGGATATTGGCGAGCAAGGGCATATCAGCCAAGGACTATAAAATAACATACCAGTGTCCTGCAGTCCCAAAACAAGCAGAAGTATATGGTGATTGCGGTGTATGGGTTTGTATTATTTTGTACAGATTGTGCCGTAACCAACCACTGGAAGTAGACGACCCTCTTGAAACAGGTTTAGCATACCATGAACGGATGCTTCAATACTTCTGGAAGCACAAGGAGCCAATAAACAAGGTTTAACGGTATTTGAAGGTAATATACTTGATTTATAAATCTATACACTTTTAATTACACAGTTTGCATTCGCATGCATATGTAGTGATTGAAACGTTACTTAGGTACAATATTATACAAATAACCAGGTTTTACAACACAGGCACTTTTAGTTAGTAACAAGTTTAATACCAATATAACTATTTGGTTATCTGGTTGTGTCTTAGATACGCTAACTGATTTTGAGTAGTATATATGCTACGTGTTGTCTCACTGTTTGCTATTTGTTTACTTTTCCTATGTAAGAGGTCCCCGGTTTAAACGAATTCAAGACGGTGTGTGTTGTTAAACGATTTCTTTAAGTTGTCCATCTTTTAAAAATTGCCCATTTTTTAAAAACGTTGCCCAATTTTGGAAGGTAGGTTGCGCTACAGTACACACAATTACATCTACTTTATTTTATTTTATTTTAATGCCACTTGATAGGTGTAATCATAATCAGCGTTGTGGTTTGACAAATTTTTTCCCATTTGTGAACAGGTTTACCTATCCTTTGAGAAGGTATGAAGTAATGGATCCAGCGTTGTGGTTTGACAAGTTTTCAGTATGGGTAGGAAGTCTCGTGTGATGAGCCTGTGGAACCTGGTTACTGTCATCAATGGAAGGCGTTAATACACATTTAACCTTAAAATAATTGACAATTATCTAGTAATCGTTGTTGTTTGTAACCGTTGTGGTTTGTAACCTTTGTGGTTTATGATACATGAGCAGTTGTATTAATCAAATTTGTTCCAAACACTTACTTCATCATCTTTCTCCTATAATCTGGCCCATACAGTTGTCTTTTCATCTTGCTTGATTGATGAGAAAAAGATGTTTGGAATGGTCAGTGAACATTCTGCTGCTGGTTCCAAAGTTTCTGCTGCTAGGCAAAACATTCTGCTGCTGAAGGTTCTGCTGCTCAAGTTGAAACTATTGGGATTCTGCTGCTTAGTTTGAAAGTGTAGGGTCGGTTTTGTAAAATTGGCGCGAATTAACCCTAATTAGATCTGAAAGGCATAAAAACCCAATTCGATCTCACAATTCACTTTGTGCGCCCAAAATTAAACCAATTTCAAAGCCTAACACATCTTCTTATCATCTGATCAAAAATCCCCAAAATCAAAACCCTAATTTGACAATGGCGAAAAGAGAATTCTCAGTTAGCCACAATCAAGTGGCTTTTCTTCAAAAGGTCTCAGAAGCTGAGGGTTTTACTGAAGTTATTGACTTTCTTAATGCTACTCATCTAAGGTATGCATTAACAGTAAATCCCACTATATACATTTCCCACATGAAACAGTTTTGGTCTACTGTTAAGCCCAAAGCTAAAAATGGGGAAGAATATTTGAAGGCTATGGTAGATAAACAATGTATAATTGTTTTTGAATCAGTTGTAAAAGAAGCACTTCATTTTACCACTGCTGAAGAAATACTTTGCCTTGATAATGCTACCATTTTTCAAGAACTTGAAAGAATGGGCTATGAGAGGAAAAAAAATGGTTTAAAGTTTTTCAAAGGTCTGCTCTGCCCACACTGGAAATTTCTTCTTCACACCCTTCTCCATTGCCTTAGTCCTAAAACTACAGGGTGGAATGAGTTCAGCACAACTCAAGCATCTGCTTTGATTTGTCTGGCCACAGGACAACCCTTTAATTTTTCGGCTATGATCTTGGATGGGTTGAAAAAGAATATATCTGGAAAGATTTATGTTTACCCAAGGTTTTTACAATTAATCATTAATAAATAATTAAAGAAACCTAAGGTACATAAACGAACAGATGGAAGCCCTGAACTTAAAAGCAAAATGTTTTCCTATTTGAGAAAGAATGGTACTCGATTTTCTGGGACTGTAACTCCTTTGTCCCAACATATGCTACAATTGGCTGCTACTCAGGGTGAGGGTGCTGAAATCACAACAGCTACCTATCACACACCCACTCCTGAATTTTCACCTAAACAAACTCAAAAGACCCAATCCCCTAGGATTTCACCCAATAAGGACACTGAGCAACCTCAGGCCAGTGTTGGTATGGAAGCAGATGAGGCTGCCACAGGTGATGTAGGTAGCATGATGGGAGAGGCTAGCACTACTGATCCTGGCTTAGCAGCTGGACAGGACAGTGCTAACATAATTAAGACCTCAAACATGGCAACATCTAATGCAGAGGGTTCTTTTGAACCTGATGCAGGTGATGGAAACCCCAGCCAACTGGCTAAAAAGAGGGGCTCAGATGATCAGCCTAGGGTTGATACTAAGTTTAGGCCCATTGATTCACCTCTCGGACCAGGTAACACAGGTCGAAGTGATGAGGGCAGAACTGAAACAATTGAATTGATGGATACCTTTGTACAGGCCGAAGTGATGAGACTAGAAAAGATACTGAGGAATTGATTGCAACAAATGTACAAAATGACAAATCTGATGATCCACCTCTCAGGTCAGGTAACACAGACCGAAGTGGTGAAGATAGTATGAAACTCATAAAAGAATTGATGGAAAAATGTACCATATTGTCAAATGAAGTTCTTGATCTCCAGCAAGAGTTGAAAGTGATGAAAACTTCTGAAACATCTCAAGATGCAGAAATCAAGAGATTAAAGCGAAGGATTAGGCATCTAGAGGGTGTTCAAAGATCAAGAGCTTCTTAGATTCAAAGGTCAAAGTCCAAGAAGGTTGATTCCAAACCAAGTTTGGGGGAGGATGCTCCCAAACAGGGGAGGAATGATGGCAAAGATTCAGGGGATGTTGAAAAAGATGTTGCTGGTAACGAGGGAGTTGATATAGACATGGATTCTGCGAAAAATAAAGATTTTGTGGTTAAAGATCAGTCTGGTAATGAAGTTGTTTTGGAAGAAGTAGCTAAAGGAGATTCTGCTCCTGGTTCAGGGCATCCTGCTGCTATGGAAAATCAATCTGCTGCTGAGCCAGAACAAAAACCTACTGCTGATGTTACACCTTCTGATGATGAGATTAGCTTGGCTGAGGTGATATTACAACTTAGAAAAACAAAATCATCTACATCACAACAACCAACATCACAATCCAAAGAACAACAAAAAGAACCAAAACATGCAGAACAACAACATCAACAATCTCAATCAACAATACAACAAACATCACCACCACCTCAACCTCCAATACAACCTGTTAAAGGAGTTATCATTAGAGAACCCATCCCTTCTTAGAAACCATCTCAACCACCTACCTATACTGGGAAAGGCAAGGGAATCTTGGTGGAAGAGTCTGAAAAGTATCCTAATCCTGCAGTTGTTCCAATTCATTTATGGCAAAAGGATGTTCAAGAAAAATATGATGCACACGTGGCTAAGAAACTTGCAGCTGAAGAAGAAGCAGAATATGAAATGGAGGTTGAAAAACAGAGGAACCAGTCTGAGAAACAGGCTGAGGTTGAAGCAAAATTAAATGATTGGGATGAGGATAGAGCTAAATGTCAAGCTTCTATGGATTGGTTAAAGGTGAAGGAAGAATTGCAAGATGACTTTACTGAAAAAGGTGAGTTTGATTGGTTAGAAAAGTTTAGAGAAAAGCACAAGAAGAAACTTCTTAATCAGAGAAAGAGGAACAAGGTGCTAAGACGTCCAACTGCAAAGCAAATGAGAGATTTTCATGTGCATTACTTGAAAAATATGAAGGGCTGGAAGCTTTATCAGTTGAAACCATACACAGATGCTGAGGTTAAAGAGAAGTTTGAGGCTGCTAAGAGAGAAATTAAGAGGAAGTTTGAACGAATGGAAGATATTGAGTCTGCAAAACTCTCAAGATATATGGCACCAAAGGCTTATCTAAGAGTGGAAACTGATGTTGAAGTAGAAAAGATTGAGAAAAAGGCTGAAGGTGTAAAGGACATAGAGAAGGAACAAGAAAAGGTTGGGGTGGTAGAAGAAAAAGAAAAGGAAAAAGTGGTTGAATCTGTGAAAGGAAAACTTACGGAAGAGGAAAAAGAGGGTCCCAGTATTGGTGTTAAAAGAACTGGGAGAAGATTAAAAATGCAAGGAAAGAAAAAGAGAAAAATTACTAAGTTAAAACCAGTGATGGAGAGTTTTGATTCTGACAGTGATGCTACAAAGAAGAAAAAGCTATCAGAGGAGTTCTACAAGAAAACCATTGAGTTACAGCAAATGACTCAAATTGTGCATGATGATGATGATACTTTTGTAGATACTGCTCCATTAGTGGCTAAGTCTCCAGTGATTGGTTGGAAGACAGGTTATGAAGAGAAAACTCCTTGGTTTGAACTACACAGAGTTGGTGGAAGAGTTCAAAGATTTAAGCATTTTCTTCAGATGCTTAAGAATATGGATAGAGATGATCTGATTAACTTGTGGGGCTTAATGAAGAACAAGTATGGAAATACAAGGCCACAAGATGATTTGGATAGAGTATTATGGGGAGATTTGATGATCATGTTTGGAGTTTTTCCTGAAGACCAAGTATGGCTAGAACAGGGGAGGAGTACCAAAATTCTTCGTTGGAGATACTATGAGTCATGTGGAGTGATGCGCGTGTGTATTGCTCTAATTTTTATATCCACGGTGTGTCGTTGTGGTTTTAGCAGTATTCAAGTTTTAAATTTATATTTAGCTGACTTATCAATAACACACACTTTAACGAGCAGTGTACCCGGTCAGTATGAATATAATGGTAAGTAGAGTGTCGATCACTAAGAGTGGAACGTATTATCTAGTTATTCTAATTAGTATTTTAATATCTTAAGTTAGCTATACAACCTAATCTAACGCAAGGGGGTTCAGCCTGAGAGACTGGCACGGTTTGGTTATGATTAAATAATAAACTAAACTAATAAGCACGAATCAGCGATTAGCACACACGTACACAGATAAATACTCGAGACAATAAGAAGACCTGTCCTGATAATTAAGTAGCTTGTCACTTGTTTTATTGCTAGTTTTATATGAAGTGTATAGTTCGATGCGACGCACCGAGAGTTAAACCTTTCTCGTTGGCTCTAATCTTATCGGCGAGTAAACCCTTAATGATTACTTATGTCTATCCTATTTATTAAAGACACACTAAAAAAAATAGGCGAGGAAGGGGCATGGCGACCCAAGCAATGCTCAGCTAGACACAGAGGTTATCAATGCACTAATAAAAGTCACCAAAGACATCAACATATAAACTTTAATTAATGGGAAAGCAATTTTAAGGGGTGCCCATGGTTTTCCGTAGTCACATGGAATCGGCCCATCAATCCTGATGAATTAAAGTGTACTAATACAATAAAACAAAACTACTTAATGAATTGAATACATGCAGGACCTTCTTGCAGCTCTTGTATCTTCGTTCAAGGTGTGTCTTGTGCTGCTACTTCGTCTGAATTCAGTTTAGGGTTTCTGTCTCGTACTAGGTACATTGCACGTGTAAAAGTCTTGAAATTCGTCTGGCCTTGGGGTATTTATAGTTTCTGTCTGAGGGCTAGATGCGGCGCATAGGATAAGTAGATGCGGCGCATTGACTTAACTTCGCGTGGAGTCCAAGATTAATATATTCAGGAATATTCGTACACCGCCTTAAGATGCGGCGTAACTCCATTCTTCTATGCGGCGCATGTCCTTTGCCGTCTTGGATTATAACTTGTGAAATCTTGATAGTGATGCGCCGTATGTAAGAAGTAGGATGCGGCGTATCTGGAGCAGAATGATCCTGATCTTGTACATTTCAGTAGACTCTTAACTTCTTGCTTGTTTTTCTCCATAATTAGTCCAAAATCGCCAAGTTTCACATAATACTTGTTTTTACCTGAGAATTACAAAAGTAAACATTAACGTATCAATTCTCACACATAATATAATAAAACAAGTCAAATAAATAGGATAAATGATGGTAATAAAATGTAATTATTTGAGTTCATCAAATATCCCCCCACTTGAACTTTACTTGTCCCCAAGTAAACCTTAGAATAAATCTTATGAAAATGTATCCTAAAAGATATTAGGATTTATTTTTATATTTAAGCATGTATTCATTTTGTCATAATTGCACAACCAAACACTTAACGAATTAGAGATAAAATAAAATATTTTGATAAAAGCAAATCTAATCGTTTAACTGTCCAGTCGTGACGAATATTCTATCATAAGCTTGGCAAGTATACGCATCTCCCCCACTAAAGCCAAGGAATAACAAGTCTAAAGCAGTAAAAAGGGTTTGTAGGTTAAGGGTTAATCATTCTTCTTAATCTCTATCGATCTCAAATTCCAGAAAAGGCGAAAAAATCACACATACATGATCGAATCCATGAACACGATACTTGCAATTGCTCAAATCCTTAACTCGAATAGGCTAAAGATAGGACCAAGTAATCTTCACCAATAATATTATATCAAAAAGGGCGACAAAATCATAAATACATAGCCGAATCCACGACTACGATACTTAAGATTGCCCAAATCCCTAATCTCAATAAATCAAAGGTTTGGATAAAGAATAATATAGGGTATGGATAATATTTGGGATACAAATTTGTGTAAAAATGAAAAATAAACAAAACAGATAAATTAAAATCCTAAGTGTGGTTAATCACTATCCCAACCATCCCATGAATAAGACTCATATCATTGAATAACTCACGCTTTAACACTTGAAACACACGCTTTAGGTAGACACGAATTATACTCAACAAGATCTCAATCAAAGAATAACCTTAGTTGGCGTTCCCATAACGACCAACTCCCATTCAATCCATAAATATAATATACAACAAATAGTGGTGATATCTCCCACTTAATACAAAACTTTACATAATTTGGTTAAAACAAACATCAAACTTTTCCTTTTTCTTTTTCTTTTCCATTTTTTTCGATTTTTTTTTATTTATTTATTATTTTTTTTTTAACTTTAAACATAAACATAGATGTGTAAAATTTCACCACATCACTATAACGATAACTCTGGATAATTTTTCCATACTTTTCATGACTTCATAAATAACGGTAATAGTGAAAGTAGTAAACACACGAAAAACAAGACTCAAAATATACAATATCTACTTTCACTCCAATTGCATTGTGCAATTTCCCGACCTAACCATAGATAATGAATTACGCACGCGAACACAGGTAATGTAAGGAAACACACTTTGCCTAAAGCAATTAACCAACCACGGATTTTAATCTACAGGGTAGGCTAAGGTGTAAGGGTGTAACGAAACATTATAACAAAGGTGTAAGAAACGAAAGGAATGGCTCAGAGTGTTTTTCTAGGGGTATCTTACTCTAAAAGTGAGAGTAACAAAAGGGTTTATACGAGGGTTAACTAACCAGTGTAGTTAGCTAATATCACATAATATATAAAGGCTATTTGGGTGTAATCCTATAAATTTACCAATTTAGACAAGTCATTCAAATTATAAAGATAATACTTATTATGGTGGTCTCGAATAGTATACAAGCCAAGTTCTAAAGTTTACAAGTCACCGGCACACTCATAGATTTGTGAATTTTGAAAAGTTCACAATTTTTGAAATAATGTTATGTGTGCACCTATGTAATTTAGACTTTAAACAAAAACATGCTAAAAATTTTAAATTTTAATATATTAAGCGCATTTTAAGCATATTTTGAAAAAGTTAAGGACAAGTAAGTGTTCTAATTCTCCAATCCCCCCACTTAAGTTAAACAACGTCCTCGTTGTTTGTATTAAAGATTAAAAACTGGAAAATAAAAGAATTAGAACAGAAAAACTCCCCTGAGATTTGCTCGGTGTCACACCCCCAAAAATGGTTTGCAGCGGAAAGTAATGTCTTTGGGGTGCAACTCAATTGGTATCATAACACAAGTGTAAAGAACGGTTTTCACATCAATCATTTAGAATATATTTGATAAGTCAAAAGTGTTAAATTTACATTATGAAAGTGGTGCGGAAGTTTGCCCATAAAATAAGTTAAGCGGTCCCAAATGTTTTTATCAGAGTCTTCTATGACCATGCCATGCCCTGACAAGAGCCTCCAGTAGCGTGCTATAGCTTAGTTCCTGAAAATACATGCTAAAGTGTCAACACGAGGTTGGTGAGTTCATAGAGTTTGTTATAAATAAGTTGAAAAGCGTTTAGAGAAAGTTTTCCATAGCATAGGCATTGTAAATCCACTCAGTTCCAAGCCCTGCCCATTCAAGACTTGCAACCTGTGTGTTTACAACCCAATGCTAACATAGTATGAGTAAGACATGTAAGTATACGATATGCGTTCTATATCACTAATAGACCTTATGCTGCTCACTAGGAGACTTATCAATGCTGCTCACGAGGAGACTTATCAATGCTGCTCACAAGGAGACTTATCAATGCTGCTCACGAGGAGACTTATCAATGCTGCTCATGAGGAGACTTATCAATGCTGCTCACAAGGAGACTTATCTACGGCTACCCCAAGTGTTTGATACTTAGGTCCGCGAAATGCTTTCAAGAGTAACGCAAATAAGTTTAACACAATCGTGTATGTACGCAAATAGTTTAAGCATGTATCTCCCCCAAAGAGTTTAAAACAAGTATTAAAGAATAAGAGTGGGGCTATGAAACTCACCTGATGCGATAGCAACAATACTAGTAGTGAATATGCTGGAATGAGGCTCGGTCTCTAACCGCGACCTAATGTGAATGATATGATCTAAGGTAAGCAAATGAAATGATTCTACTCATGCAACTACGTATGTTAACGATACCACTCGTTAGTTTTGAAAATAACGTTTATCGTCGAAAACTACATTTTTGACGTCTCGGCAAGTTATGAACTACTTTTCGTGTAAATATGTTGAAACGATACTCTATGATCCTTGTTTGGTGTTTTATCGGTTAATATAATGTTTTCGTCGCAAAATAACCCTTTTTATAACTTGTGAAATATGACCAAACGGCCTCGCAAAACTAGTCGTAAAATATTGTACGTTAAGAGTTAGGAATAGAACTTGACGTTTTTGAAATCCTTGCAACAACATCTCAATGTCGTCTCTTTTGAGTTTTGATCATACACGTCTCGATCATGAAGAAAATCGGCTTTGAATATGGTGTCTTGCAAAACAGTTTACACTTAGAAAATATTGGAATTATAGTAAAAGCTGTCAAAATGAGTTTTGTTAGTCGGATTTTCAGAAATTCATATCTTGGTCGTTACAAGTCGGTTTTCAACGTTCTTTATATCCACGCGATCGTCATAACATGAACTAACATATTCTCAGTGGCTCGGCTCAGCTAGACTACGGCTAACGCCTCGTTCTGTCCCCTGAAGTTCGGCCAACAGCCCGCATTTTCTGAAAATAATAGTTTTTCGTTGCTAACTTTAAAACATCGTATCTCCTTCGTTATAACTCGGTTTTTAGTGATTCAAGCGACCACGTTTTCGTGTTTGAGAGTATTTTCTAAATGTGAAAGCTAAAATAACGCCATGTTTACTGATTTTTCCAGAGTTTGAGTTTTTGGACAGCAGGTATGTAAATATGTTAAAAACTCGTTTTCTTGGTTCGCGGCTTGATCAAACAACTACAACACAACTCCACAAATACACGCATCCTACCATACACCTTCTCAGGGTGTCATGGGTCCTAAACATCACTAAAAATAGTGGGCTTCGCGGGGATGTTAATAAAACATGCCGATCTAAGGATTGAGATAGTTTTAATGAAAAATAAAACAAGTGGTATACATAACATAGGTTTTGCATGGATAGCTCTTAAAATAAATAGGAAATACATCAATATAAGAACAGAGAGAGTATGTAAAGATCAAAAATAGTGTTCTTGAGCTTACTTGATGATTGGTGAGCTAGGATGAAAAACAACCACAACCTTGGAGTTTTTATTACAAAACTCTAACAAGGAAGGTATTCGGGACAAGAATGAAACTTGATCTTCAAAAATTTATGGAATCCCTTTGGTCTCTTGATGGTGCCGTGGGATGGAGAGGAGAAAGGGAGAGTATGGTGTGATTTTGCTAAGTTAAAAATGATAAGAAATGTTAAGGAAAATAAATGAAGTTTATATGTAAAGCTAGTCATTAAGGAATTTTGGTTTATTAGGCCAACATGGGCAAGGGGGGCGGCAAAGCTTCTCCAAGAAGCTTTGTGATGAGATTTTTGTCTAAAAACATTTTTAGGATAAGTCTTGGTTAGTTTAGTGTGTAATTTCGGCATTATCGGGTACCGGGTTTACTGAAAATAAAACGTGACGAATATAAATAATATTCGACAAAGTTGTAAAAACTCATAAAATCATGTTACTGATAAGAATCGGGTGTTAAAATAGTGTTCGTGATAAAATATCGCAAACCGATGGGGTTATAAGCCCTAACCGGGAAAATATAGCAAAAGGTTTCAAAACACCGGGTAAATTAATAATATAATTTTTATATCATTAAAAATAGCATGAAAGTATTTTAGGATCATAATCGGGAGTATTTGAGTATAATATTAGTAGTAATGACTGAGTGGTATCGTTTAATGAACATACGTAAATTGAAATGATGAAATCCCGTGCATAGAAAAGACTCGAAAATGTGAATTGTGACAGTCTCCACCCGTTAAGGAATTCAGTCCCTGAATTCAGCTCGCTCGTTCTACCTACGTACTTTCTCGTGGTCGGATTTGATGGGGGTAAACTTTCCCATGATCGAGCATAGCCTTCAAAAGACCTCTAGGTAACCGATTTTTACTTAATCCCACAACTCATCAAACAAGAACTGTCATGGGATTAGGCTAAATCGGTTTGAGGTTGTCGATTCAAATTTAATCTCACAACTCATCAAACAAGAACTGTCATGAGATTAAACTGAATCGGCTCGGGTAACAACTTGACTCCAGTTTGATCCTCGCAACTCATCAAACAAGAACTGTCACTTAGATCAAACTAGGAACAAGTGGTTTGAAGGAGGTCTTTTGAAAATTTGGCTCGATTATGGAATTGCTTACACCGATCAAATCAATCCGGACATAATCCCATTATAACTACTCTCCGTATTGCAAAATTCATCTCTGAGTCGAACATAGGTGGTCAGGCTATGTCCCACTGTCCCGGGTCGAATATAGATGACCAGTCTATATTCCACCGAGGTTCAATGAATTTTGGAATACTCAGCTTAGTTATAATAATACTATGTCCTTCACATGTAAAGGGTGGTTCAAAAGACTAAGGCAAGTGATCAGGCTTAAGGTCGAATGATGAAACTACGTAAGGAAAAAGTGTAACACTGCTACCTGCATGATATGTAAGCATACTTATGTGGAATACAATTATAGTAATCAACGAGGGTAAGTGAGTATAATTTATCTAGCAATAAGATATAAATCTCATTAAATATGTCAGCAACAAACCACAAATGAGGCATCAGCTTGGCAGGCAGGCACGTGGCGGTCATAGGGTTAAGTTTTCGTAAAAGTAGCTATAGTTTAGGTTTTAAAATCACCCAATTTCTCTATAGCCTAGGCTCTGATACCAATCTGTCACACCCCCAAAAATGGTTTGCAGCGGAAAGTAATGTCTTTGGGGTGCAACTCAATTGGTATCATAACACAAGTGTAAAGAACGGTTTTCACATCAATCATTTAGAATATATTTGATAAGTCAAAAGTGTTAAATTTACATTATGAAAGTGGTGCGGAAGTTTGCCCATAAAATAAGTTAAGCGGTCCCAAATGTTTTTATCAGAGTCTTCTATGACCATGCCATGCCCTGACAAGAGCCTCCAGTAGCGTGCTATAGCTTAGTTCCTGAAAATACATGCTAAAGTGTCAACACGAGGTTGGTGAGTTCATAGAGTTTGTTATAAATAAGTTGAAAAGCGTTTAGAGAAAGTTTTCCATAGCATAGGCATTGTAAATCCACTCAGTTCCAAGCCCTGCCCATTCAAGACTTGCAACCTGTGTGTTTACAACCCAATGCTAACATAGTATGAGTAAGACATGTAAGTATACGATATGCGTTCTATATCACTAATAGACCTTATGCTGCTCACTAGGAGACTTATCAATGCTGCTCACGAGGAGACTTATCAATGCTGCTTACAAGGAGACTTATCAATGCTGCTCACGAGGAGACTTATCAATGCTGCTCACGAGGAGACTTATCAATGCTGCTCACAAGGAGACTTATCTACGGCTACCCCAAGTGTTTGATACTTAGGTCCGCGAAATGCTTTCAAGAGTAACGCAAATAAGTTTAACACAATCGTGTATGTACGCAAATAGTTTAAGCATGTATCTCCCCAAAGAGTTTAAAACAAGTATTAAAGAATAAGAGTGGGGCTATGAAACTCACCTGATGCGATAGCAACAATACTAGTAGTGAATATGCTGGAATGAGGCTCGGTCTCTAACCGCGACCTAATGTGAATGATATGATCTAAGGTAAGCAAATGAAATGATTCTACTCATGCAATTACGTATGTTAACGATACCACTCGTTAGTTTTGAAAATAACGTTTATCGTCGAAAACTACATTTTTGACGTCTCGGCAAGTTATGAACTACTTTTCGTGTAAATATGTTGAAACGATACTCTATGATCCTTGTTTGGTGTTTTATCGGTTAATATAATGTTTTCGTCGCAAAATAACCCTTTTTATAACTTGTGAAATATGACCAAACGGCCTCGCAAAACTAGTCGCAAAATATTGTACGTTAAGAGTTAGGAATAGAACTTGACGTTTTTGAAATCCTTGCAACAACATCTCAATGTCGTCTCTTTTGAGTTTTGATCATACACGTCACGATCATAAAGAAAATCGGCTTTGAATATGGTGTCTTGCAAAACAATTTACACTTAGAAAATATTGGAATTATAGTAAAAGCTGTCAAAATGAGTTTTGTTAGTCGGATTTTCAGAAATTCATATCTTGGTCGTTACAAGTCGGTTTTCAACGTTCTTTATATCCACGCGATCGTCATAACATGAACTAACATATTCTCAGTGGCTCGGCTCAGCTAGACTACGGCTAACGCCTCGTTCTGTCCCCTGAAGTTCGGCCAACAGCCCGCATTTTCTGAAAATAATAGTTTTTCGTTGCTAACTTTAAAACTTCGTATCTCCTTCGTTATAACTCGGTTTTTAGTGATTCTGTAACACCCCGACCCGACAAGGGTAAAGATGTCACAAGTACATGGTTTCACATCAGATCATACATAACATCCATAATTAAACAGCGGAAACACAATGTAACATGAGATTGAAAATACATGAAATACAAAACATAATACAAATGAAGAATAATCCAACAAAAACAAAGCTTCACTCGTGAACACTCTTCCCAAAATCCATAACCCAGCTCCTAGCTTAATACCTGCCGCGGGAAAAGAAACGCGGCTGAGCTACACGAGCTCAGTGAACAGATATAACGGTAACAAATAATAATCATGAAATAGGGAAATACGAAAGAAACCATACGTGATATAATGATGAAGCAAAATAAAAGAAAGAAACAAAGCGTGACATAGTAGCAGATAAGAAAAGATAGGAAGGTCATACAGAGATATTAGAAGGTATAGAAAAGTACATGAATAATAATGAAGTAGGAAAGAGCATGCAGAGATATCAGGAGTATAGAGTTGTACCATGAATACTGATGAGTAGAATAAACGTCCCAACTAGCCCAACATAACCAACCCAGTATAGAACAAGTCCAAAGTTCCATAAAGCCCAACATGCCCAAGCCCAGTCCAGAATCCCATAAGGCCCAACATACCATGCCCATACAGAAATAAGTCCAGAAACATATCATGGTGTCATGAGGGTAAGGGTCAGAAGTCCATGAGGTCTAGTGATACAGAAATCCTCTACGAGCCCAGAAACATGAACATGAAATCATAATCATACCGCCATGCAGAGAGATGTTCCTCTCACTAATCCCAGAAATCAGAAATATGGAGTGATCAGCTCCCAGAGTTGTGAAAGACGTGTATCGCACACACCATCAGTCACCATGCATATCATAACATATCATAACATGAACGTAATACAGAAACAAATCTAGGATGCATCCATACGCCCCTGGTGGCCATAACTCCCAACACACCAAATAAAATACAGAAAAGGGACGGGCCAGGTCATCACTCTCCTGACCTAGAGTCATGCCATCGGTGCATCGACTGACATGGACATGAAACCCTCATGCCTAGTGAGTGGCTCGTAGTATCAGACTGTAGGTCAGTGGTCAAGTATAATTATCCGGTATTTACTTTAGTTGCATAAGTCAATTTCCATTTCGTAATATCCTAAGTCCATAGTCATAGTTGCATAATTAGGGTTCATAATCAGAGGCTCATAATCAGAGATTCATAATCAGAAATTCATAATCAGAAATTCGTAATCAGAAAGTTCATGTTCAGAAAGGTTCAAAATTAGAAAGTTCACACTCAGAAAGGGTCGTAATCAGAGATGGTTCAAAATCAGAAGGTTCATATTCATGGTCCATCAGTAAGGTTCATAAGTAAGGTTCATGGACAAGGGTTCAAAATTGAAGGTTCATGAATAAAAGGTTCCAAAATAAGTTTCATGAGTAAGGGTTCATAATCAGAAAGGTCATAACATCAGAAGGTTCATAAATGGTTTCATGATAAGGGATTCATAGTCAAGGTTCATATATCAAAAGGTCATGCATAAGAAAGGTTCAGTATCAAGAGGTTCAATATTGAAAGGTCATGGAAAAACAGAAGGGTCATAACATCATGAAAGAAAAGCAGACAAGATTCACAGAATCAAAAGCATGGCAATGAAATAGAAATCAGAAATGAGACGAAGGTCCTTACTAAATGAGGACAGAATATCTGTACCTTATTGCTGATAACGGGAAATACTGAAAAGATGATCAAGAGCACAAGACTACTCCCTCTTCACACCTAGAGGAGTAACGACATGAATTACAAACCCTTCCTTTTTAAGTAACTTTCCATTTTAGCTTTTAGATTCCTCAAGTTACTCTTTTAGTCCTTTAGGTTTCATAATTTACACTTTATACCCTTTAGTTTCAAAAGTTACACTTTAGACCCTTAATTTATCAAAGTTTCACAATGGTCACTTATTTTATCATATTATAAGAATGTATCCTCAATTTTACAGAATTTACACAATAGGTCCCTCTAGTTTTCAAAGTTGCATATTTAGTCCCTTATTTTACAATTTCAACTTTATATTATTAATAATTACATATTAACCCATTAAATCATCAAATTAACACATAACCCCCTGAATGTATTATTTTACTCAAAACAGCCCCAATTTTCCAGAAATTACAAGTTTAGTCCCTCTAATTAATTTTATTACAAATCGAATTATACTTTTATATGTAATTCAAAATAAACCTTTAGACATTATTTTACACAACAGGCCCCTCTAAATATTTTTGTACGACATCCACAGGTTTTATAAAATTCCAAGAGTGACCCACAAGTCTTAAAAATTACAATTTCGACCCCTATGATTTTCAAACAAATCGTATAGTGCTTATTTTAATTCGAAACAAACCCTAGCCAAACCCAATAATTATGTCATGATTACATATCAATTATTACACCAAAACAAACCCTAATCCATGTCCAAAAACCCTAGATCGATTACTTCCATATTTTCCCAATTTATTTCTAAATTCCGATTTTAAGTTTAATTCGAAAATAAATATTGTAGGCCATGATAAATCGAATACATATTTTTCTTATGTTAACATGATCATAAAGAGTCCATGAAAATTATTTCCAGCCATGGTTCGATCTTATTTATTTATTTTAGAATTATGGTTCGATTTAGGGACTTAATTTCCAAACGATTTAAAAATCATGCATGGATCGAACAGGATAATTTTTATGATGTTCATAGGAAGTAAGAAACATGAGAAAATTGACAAACCAATTTATGGACGTGTAGATATGGTCGAATGGAAATAGTGCACTCGATTTGGTCTAAAACTCCCACGCCTTCACGAGCTCTTATAAAACCTTGTAAACAATTTTCGTGGGTCATGTACAACATGAGAATCATGAGAAAAATATTGGACGAATTTATTAGAGGTCGAATGATTAAATTCGAATTATACCTTGTCGAAGAGAAATAATTCTCTCAAAAATAGAAAACGAGTGAGAACAGCTCCAATCCAATTTTTCCTAGGTTGGACATGTTATAAGGAGTGTGAGAAAAATGAGAATCGAATTTTATGATGATCGAATGAATTAAACACGATTTATACCTTTTTGTTGTTGCGATAGGAAGAAAATTCACCAAAGAGTGATTCGAGCAATGAACACCTTCGAATTTAATTTTCCAGCACTCCTTAGAAGTATGAGGATCACCGAAAATTGCTTGGAGGATTTGTGGAATTCGGATGGAGGCTCTATGGAATTTTGTGTGTTTATTTCCCAATCGGAATTTTGGTTTCAAAAATAAAGGATATGATTGAGTTTTAAAAATGGAAAACCGAGTAGGGGGGAGGTAATTGACCAGGAATTTCGGGAAAATAGTTGGTAACTTGATTTGATTTAATTTGATATTAATTTGCTTCTTAATTACATTTTATTTCCTAACTAAATCATATAATTTGAAATTAATTTATTCTAGGCGCCCAAGGGCAATTTGTTAAATTTCATGGCTTGTAAAAATGTTAGAAGGAGTGTTAAAAATATTTGGGATCATAACTTGTTCATTGTTAGGAGTTTGGAATTTACTTGGTACTTTATGTATGTTTTATTTAAGTTCCAAATTCCCAGGGGCAATTTGGTCATTTTACATGTTTTAGATTTTTAGGGTTTTACAACTCTTCCCCACTAACAAAAAAAAATTTCGTCCTCGAAATTTGCAGGGACATAGAAGAGCGAACATGACATAAACGAGACAGAACATGCCAGAGTAGATAAGCGTTACTTGCAGCAGACTTGGAATAGTTTAGCAGAATGGATCTTAACGTAAGATGACAGAGATAAACGGATGGAGTAAGTTCTCTTAAGGTAGAGCAAAATGAAGTACATACTTGGTTTCTTCCATCGAATCATGATCATAAAATACTCAAAACAAATCAAGCCAAAATCTCAGAGTTCAACTTGGAATGGAATTATTAGATCAAAATCCAAAATATTCGTACGAAAATCAAGAGAAGGTCACTGCGTCATAAACGGAAAGGAAACATGCGTATCAAATCATTCAAACAAACAGAAGGAAACAAATCATGCAGGCGATCTCTTCAGGCTGAGGCAGGAGTCGCATCGGCAGGGTCCTTCTTGTCATTCTCGAGGTTGTCCACGTTGCGGGGCTGGATTCGTACCACTCCATTCTCCTCAATGAAGTTGGGGCACTTGCCTGCGTACCGAATGACCGCTCCATCTTTGTAGATCACCTGGGTGGAGTACTCTAGCACTTCTGCTCCATCTTTGTTCACTATGGTCAGCTCCTCCTCGATATAACACGGCCATATACTAGCAGGAATTAACTTCCTCCTTGCCGTTCTCCATATCTTCCCAATCTTCCTGTTGCCGGTAGGATAAACGATAGTCCATCGTTGCTTTTTCCGTGCGGAGTACTCTCGAGCGCGCGTGGACACCATCTACACGATTAGCAGAACGATCAGAAGGAGTATATAGATGACAAAATAGAATACGAAAGGTGTCAACATGAGCAAGTAGGATAACAGAAGCAACGGAAGAGAGTGCGCGGACGGAAACCTAATGTCTACCCAGATCCTCACAGGTCAAATGGCCTAAGCCGAAGGTTTTCGGTTGCCTGTATCTCTGATACCATAAATTGTAACACCCCGACCCGACAAGGGTAAAGATGTCACAAGTACATGGTTTCACATCAGATCATACATAACATCCATAATTAAACAGCGGAAACACAATGTAACATGAGATTGAAAATACATGAAATACAAAACATAATACAAATGAAGAATAATCCAACAAAAACAAAGCTTCACTCGTGAACACTCTTCCCAAAATCCATAACCCAGCTCCTAGCTTAATACCTGCCGCGGGAAAAGAAACGCGGCTGAGCTACACGAGCTCAGTGAACAGATATAACGGTAACAAATAATAATCATGAAATAGGGAAATACGAAAGAAACCATACGTGATACAATGATGAAGCAAAATAAATGAAAGAAACAAAACGTGACATAGTAGCAGATAAGAAAAGATAGGAAGGTCATACAGAGATATTAGAAGGTATAGAAAAGTACATGAATAATAATGAAGTAGGAAAGAGCATGCAGAGATATCAGGAGTATAGAGTTGTACCATGAATACTGATGAGTAGAATAAACGTCCCAACTAGCCCAACATAACCAACCCAGTATAGAACAAGTCCAAAGTTCCATAAAGCCCAACATGCCCAAGCCCAGTCCAGAATCCCATAAGGCCCAACATACCATGCCCATACAGAAATAAGTCCAGAAACATATCATGGGTGTCATAAGGGTAAGGGTCAGAAGTCCATGAGGTCTAGTGATACAGAAATCCTCTACGAGCCCAGAAACATGAACATGAAATCATAATCATACCGCCATGCAGAGAGATGTTCCTCTCACTAATCCCAGAAATCAGAAATATGGAGTGATCAGCTCCCAGAGTTGTGAAAGACGTGTATCGCACACACCATCAGTCACCATGCATATCATAACATATCATAACATGAACGTAATACAGAAACAAATCTAGGATGCATCCATACGCCCCTGGTGGCCATAACTCCCAACACACCAAATAAAATACAGAAAAGGGACGGGCCAGGTCATCACTCTCCTGACCTAGAGTCATGCCATCGGTGCATCGACTGACATGGACATGAAACCCTCATGCCTAGTGAGTGGCTCGTAGTATCAGACTGTAGGTCAGTGGTCAAGTATAATTATCCGGTATTTACTTTAGTTGCATAAGTCAATTTCCATTTCGTAATATCCTAAGTCCATAGTCATAGTTGCATAATTAGGGTTCATAATCAGAGGCTCATAATCAGAGATTCATAATCAGAAATTCATAATCAGAAATTCGTAATCAGAAAGTTCATGTTCAGAAAGGTTCAAAATTAGAAAGTTCACACTCAGAAAGGGTCGTAATCAGAGATGGTTCAAAATCAGAAGGTTCATATTCATGGTCCATCAGTAAGGTTCATAAGTAAGGTTCATGGACAAGGGTTCAAAATTGAAGGTTCATGAATAAAAGGTTCCAAAATAAGTTTCATGAGTAAGGGTTCATAATCAGAAAGGTCATAACATCAGAAGGTTCATAAATGGTTTCATGATAAGGGATTCATAGTCAAGGTTCATATATCAAAAGGTCATGCATAAGAAAGGTTCAGTATCAAGAGGTTCAATATTGAAAGGTCATGGAAAAACAGAAGGGTCATAACATCATGAAAGAAAAGCAGACAAGATTCACAGAATCAAAAGCATGGCAATGAAATAGAAATCAGAAATGAGACGAAGGTCCTTACTAAATGAGGACAGAATATCTGTACCTTATTGCTGATAACGGGAAATACTGAAAAGATGATCAAGAGCACAAGACTACTCCCTCTTCACACCTAGAGGAGTAACGACATGAATTACAAACCCTTCCTTTTTAAGTAACTTTCCATTTTAGCTTTTAGATTCCTCAAGTTACTCTTTTAGTCCTTTAGGTTTCATAATTTACACTTTATACCCTTTAGTTTCAAAAGTTACACTTTAGACCCTTAATTTATCAAAGTTTCACAATGGTCACTTATTTTATCATATTATAAGAATGTATCCTCAATTTTACAGAATTTACACAATAGGTCCCTCTAGTTTTCAAAGTTGCATATTTAGTCCCTTATTTTACAATTTCAACTTTATATTATTAATAATTACATATTAACCCATTAAATCATCAAATTAACACATAACCCCCTGAATGTATTATTTTACTCAAAACAGCCCCAATTTTCCAGAAATTACAAGTTTAGTCCCTCTAATTAATTTTATTACAAATCGAATTATACTTTTATATGTAATTCAAAATAAACCTTTAGACATTATTTTACACAACAGGCCCCTCTAAATATTTTTGTACGACATCCACAGGTTTTATAAAATTCCAAGAGTGACCCACAAGTCTTAAAAATTACAATTTCGACCCCTATGATTTTCAAACAAATCGTATAGTGCTTATTTTAATTCGAAACAAACCCTAGCCAAACCCAATAATTATGTCATGATTACATATCAATTATTACACCAAAACAAACCCTAATCCATGTCCAAAAACCCTAGATCGATTACTTCCATATTTTCCCAATTTATTTCTAAATTCCGATTTTAAGTTTAATTCGAAAATAAATATTGTAGGCCATGATAAATCGAATACATATTTTTCTTATGTTAACATGATCATAAAGAGTCCATGAAAATTATTTCCAGCCATGGTTCGATCTTATTTATTTATTTTAGAATTATGGTTCGATTTAGGGACTTAATTTCCAAACGATTTAAAAATCATGCATGGATCGAACAGGATAATTTTTATGATGTTCATAGGAAGTAAGAAACATGAGAAAATTGACAAACCAATTTATGGACGTGTAGATATGGTCGAATGGAAATAGTGCACTCGATTTGGTCTAAAACTCCCACGCCTTCACGAGCTCTTATAAAACCTTGTAAACAATTTTCGTGGGTCATGTACAACATGAGAATCATGAGAAAAATATTGGACGAATTTATTAGAGGTCGAATGATTAAATTCGAATTATACCTTGTCGAAGAGAAATAATTCTCTCAAAAATAGAAAACGAGTGAGAACAGCTCCAATCCAATTTTTCCTAGGTTGGACATGTTATAAGGAGTGTGAGAAAAATGAGAATCGAATTTTATGATGATCGAATGAATTAAACACGATTTATACCTTTTTGTTGTTGCGATAGGAAGAAAATTCACCAAAGAGTGATTCGAGCAATGAACACCTTCGAATTTAATTTTCCAGCACTCCTTAGAAGTATGAGGATCACCGAAAATTGCTTGGAGGATTTGTGGAATTCGGATGGAGGCTCTATGGAATTTTGTGTGTTTATTTCCCAATCGGAATTTTGGTTTCAAAAATAAAGGATATGATTGAGTTTTAAAAATGGAAAACCGAGTAGGGGGGGAGGTAATTGACCAGGAATTTCGGGAAAATAGTTGGTAACTTGATTTGATTTAATTTGATATTAATTTGCTTCTTAATTACATTTTATTTCCTAACTAAATCATATAATTTGAAATTAATTTATTCTAGGCGCCCAAGGGCAATTTGGTAATTTTCATGGCTTGTAAAAATGTTAGAAGGAGTGTTAAAAATATTTGGGATCATAACTTGTTCATTGTTAGGAGTTTGGAATTTACTTGGTACTTTATGTATGTTTTATTTAAGTTCCAAATTCCCAGGGGCAATTTGGTCATTTTACATGTTTTAGATTTTTAGGGTTTTACAGATTCAAGCGACCACGTTTTCGTGTTTGAGAGTATTTTCTAAATGTGAAAGCTAAAATAACGCAATGTTTACTGATTTTTCCAGAGTTTGAGTTTTTGGACAGCAGGTATGTAAATATGTTAAAAACTCGTTTTCTTGGTTCGCGGCTTGATCAAACAACTACAACACAACTCCACAAATACACGCATCCTACCATACACCTTCTCAGGGTGTCATGGGTCCTAAACATCACTAAAAAATAGTGGGCTTCGCGGGGATGTTAATAAAACATGCCGATCTAAGGATTGAGATAGTTTTAATGAAAAATAAAACAGGTGGTATACATAACATAGGTTTTGCATGGATAGCTCTTAAAATAAATAGGAAATACATCAATATAAGAACAGAGAGAGTATGTAAAGATCAAAAATAGTGTTCTTGAGCTTACTTGATGATTGGTGAGCTAGGATGAAAAACAACCACAACCTTGGAGTTTTTATTACAAAACTCTAACAAGGAAGGTATTCGGGACAAGAATGAAACTTGATCTTCAAAAATTTATGGAATCCCTTTGGTCTCTTGATGGTGCCGTGGGATGGAGAGGAGAAAGGGAGAGTATGGTGTGATTTTGCTAAGTTAAAAATGATAAGAAATGTTAAGGAAAATAAATGAAGTTTATATGTAAAGCTAGTCATTAAGGAATTTTGGTTTATTAGGCCAACATGGGCAAGGGGGGTGGCAAAGCTTCTCCAAGAAGCTTTGTGATGAGATTTTTGTCTAAAAACATTTTTAGGATAAGTCTTGGTTAGTTTAGTGTGTAATTTCGGCATTATCGGGTACCGGGTTTACTGAAAATAAAACGTGACGAATAAAAATAAAATTCGACAAAGTTGTAAAAACTCATAAAATCATGTTACTGATAAGAATCGGGTGTTAAAATAGTGATCGTGATGAAATATCGCAAACCAATGGGGTTATAAGCCCTAACCGGGAAAATATAGCAAAAGGTTTTAAAACACCGGGTAAATTAATAATATAATTTTTATATCATTAAAAATAGCATGAAAGTATTTTAGGATCATAATCGGGAGTATTTGAGTATAATATTAGTAGTAATGACTGAGTGGTATCGTTTAATGAACATACGTAAATTGAAATGATGAAATCCCGTGCATAGAAAAGACTCGAAAATGCGAATTGTGACACTCGGTATGATCCTCCTTTTGTATAAGAGCAAAAATCAACTTTCTTGTGGATGAGAACGTTTAAGCTTCATATTAGATGTATCCACAAGAAATGCAGGAATCTATAATACCATCAAGACTTAAACACACCTGAGTTAAGAAGGTTCAAACTTGCATAATACATTAGTAGTTAGAAAAAATAAAACTTAAAAAATTAAAGTGAAAATCATCAGGTCAGTCGATACGCCGTATCTTATGGAAGAAGATACGCTGTATCGAACCTGGAATAAAATACGAATCAGAATAGAAGATGCGTCGCATCCTTAACCAGGGATGCGCCGCATTAAAATACTGACAGAAAGTTTTTAATGTCTAAAATAAAAATGCAGAAAATTAAATAAGATATGACCAGTGTAGGCGATGTGTCGCATCTTAAGATTGAGATGCGCCGTATCTTCTGCGGGCCTGACAGACTCGACACAGAACAGAATGTAAAATTTTTCTCCGGGTTGTATCCCGGTCAGCACTTGTCTTTATTCCAGAGTCTTCAAGTTAGACTCACGTTCAGCTCCTTAATACCGGTCACTGAAAGAGTCAGAAGCATCGCGCTCCCTCATCGCCAGTTCAGTAATATTGAATACTCCTTGCTCGTCCTTAATTTCCACGCCGTTCTTCTTTAATATCTGTATAAATAAAGTTCTGTCCCTTTCGGGCAGAGATGACAAAATAACAGACGGGAAATTCTTATTATTATAGAGGCATAAATATGCAAGGTGAGGTGGTAGTTCAATAAATACATCATTATTCAAATTTGTATTCTCAACAATCCTCCTACGTTTGTTAATTACTACGCAATCATACCACTCATCATCAGAATCATTAACAATATCGCGCCTAAGTTCGGTAGGTACATTAAGGTCAATAAATTCCTCGAAGTTTTCATGATTAGGATTAGTTGAGTTGTTTTGAATCAATGTTTCTCCCATAAGCCTAGCTTCTAGATCGAGGTCCATACGTTCTCTTAATCCTAGCACACAGACGCCTCTAATTATGCTTTTAACAGGATTTTTGCACTTATAGACTAGTTTATTATTGTAATACCTGAAATTCAGATAACCCGTAAAATGACCAAATTACCCCTGAAACCATAAAACCTTATTAAATAACTTATAAAATTCTGAAACGATTCCAAAACTTCTGAAAACGAACTATATACGAAATGAATTAATTTCTGGGACAACATTACATTATTTCGAATGTCCAAAAATTATTATACACATACACAATTATTTATAAAATCCGAAATAATTATATTAAAGTAAACATAATTACTAAATCTTTTAATTAAGTAATATGTAAAAATAAATTAAGAAAATATTAGCAGAATACAATCCTAATTATTATGTGATTCTAATATCGAAAATTCTGATCTCAGCCCTTCCCTATGTCGGTTGTCTATTATATATACAAACCTTATTATTTTATAAAACCTTTGATCGCATAAAACCTTAATCGCATAAACCTAAATCGCCCAATAATTCGACCAAAATTCACACACCACTTCTGGACGTGATCAAGCATTTTTCTGGGGTTCTTGGAGGTGCAAGAAAGCTAGGAAAAATAAGGGTTGGTTTGTGGATTCGCTGATTCGTTCGTAAGACCTTTTCTTGTCAATTTTTGCCATACGCAAGGTACAAAATTCATGCGCCTAAATTATATGTTCTAAAATTGATATAGCAATTTTCCTGTGATCTTTACATCCTATATAACTCATATAAATTATGTAAATCGAATCATGCAAGAGAAACCATGCGTATGAAAAATATATGAACATAACACACGTAAATTACAAAAATATGTAATCCAAACTTCTGGGTGTGATAAGTATTTTATTTAGACCTCATATGAAGTAATAGATCTGGGAAAAATGTAGGAACGAATTATGGAAGCCTAGATCATGTCGTGGTAATTTTGATATCAAAAACTTACGTAAAAATCTAATATATAGTACACGATTTTCTAGGCGTGTTAAATATTTTTTCATGGGTTCTTTATATGTCATATAAGCAGGGAAAAATATGAGTTCGAGTTTTGGAAGCTTAGATTAAGCGTGGTGAATTTTTGTTAAAACCGGGTTTTATAAAAACAAAGTAAACAAATAAATCAAATCGTGATTTCTAGGGTTAGGTCTTTTGGGTACAAAATCTGATCATTAATGGTGATTTAAGGTTATAGTAATGATGGTGCAATGATTGGTTACTAGTAGGGTTTGTAATTGTTTTTAAAAAGTAAAATCCGATTGAAAATAAAAGTAAAAGGACCTGTTTTGACAACTTTGAAACTTCTGGGGTATTTTTGTAATGTCATATACATCTGTAGGAATGTGGGAAAAATATAACTTTGGGGTCCTAAGTGTAAATATTACAATATAATGAATTAATGGTATTTTAAGGATACGAATTGAATTTAATAAAAAAAGAGGGACTAAAAGTGTAATTCTAGAATCTTGAGGTTATTTTGAGTAAATACTGATATAAAAAGGGTAATGTGTAATTTTGAGGATTTATGGGTTAAATATGTAATTGTTATGAAATTATGATTTAATATATAAGTTTTGTAAACTTAAAGGACTAATTATGTAAATTCTGAATTCTGAGGGGTCTAATCTGTAATGTACTTAATTCTGATGATATATTCTGTAATTATGTAAAATAACATGCTTGGTTGGTAAATATGGATATTAGAGGGATTAAATCATGAATTATGTAATTAAAGGGTTTGTTTTAAAAATTTTGTAACTAGAGGGGTATAATCTGTAAATTATGAAACTAAAGGGATTATGATGTCATTCTGAATAAAATATGTATTTAAATCAGTACTTAAAGTATTTTCACTTAAGACCTTTGAAATTGATGAAGTTACAATTAAAACCCTAAACTATGTAAACATGTCATAATTAACCCTAGACTTCTGTAACTTGATAAAATATATCTTTATTCCATTATAATCTTTGAATAAGGACTCAATCTAGTCTGAAATGGTAATATCTGTTAATTCTGGATACCTGCTAATTATGGGAACTTACTAAATCTGGAAAGTTACTAAAAATAGAAAGTACTTAAAATGGAAAGGTAAACTAAAAGTAATAATCTGAATTAGAATCTTTAGTAATTCTGTCTTCTTCTTCCTTAGGTGTGAAGAAGGAGAAGTCCTGATCTTATTTCTATGTTTTTTTGCTTGTTTGCTGTGCTAATAAGGTACAGATATTCTGCCCTTTTTCAGTAAGGGTATTTCTTTCCCTTTTCTCTCAGTATTTCATTTTCCTTATTAGGATTCCCTATGCCATTGCTATGTTCCCTTCTGTTGTGAAACTTTGTTGTGATCTGTTTGTCTTGAACCTTTGATTTGAACCCACTACTATGATTCTCTATTCTGAGCCTTTGCTTAAACATTGATCTGAACCTTTGACATTTATTTCTGGATTTTGACATGAACCTTTTGTCATGTACCCTTAAGATATGACTTTCTGATTTTGATATTACATCTGACCTCTGACCTCTGACCTACAGTTTGATATCCGAGACAATCACTAGGCATGAGGGTTTCATGTCCATGTCATTGATGCACCGATGGCATGACTCTAGGGTAGGAGAGTGATGACCTATCCCGTCCCTGACTCTATTTTATATGGTGTGTTGAGGAGTTTCTGGCCACCGGGGGCGCATGGATGCATCCTAGATCTGACTCTGTTATCTGTTATCTGTTATTTGTTATCTGTTCTTGTTATATGTTTATTATTATATCTGGTGACTGGCGGTGTGTGCGATACACGTCTTTCACATTATCTGAGAGTTGGCCACTCTACACAGGTTTGTTGCATTATATGGTTATGCTATGGTAATATCTGTTATCTGGGCTCGTGATGGATTTTTGTTTTCCCTAAACCTGATTTGTTTCATTATCTCTTCCTCATTCTTTTCTTTTTCCCTATTTCCTTTCCTATTCTTTCACTTTGATTCTGTATCTGTATGATCTGTATTCCTAATTTGTTCTGTACTGCTATCTGTTATCATTTCTGTTATCTATATATCTGTTCACTGAGCTCTTGTAGCTCAGCCGCATTTCTTTTCCTGCGGCAGGTACTTAAGCTAGGAAGCTGGGTTTTAGCTTTGGGATGAGAGCAATCTGACTTGGAGTTTTGACCTTAGTGATTTAGCTTTACCATTTGGACTTCTATTTATTTTGATATGCCATTGTTTAGGCATTTGAATATTGGATTTTGTACTTCAGTTATTTTGTCTTGCATTTGATATAAGTCATGTTGACTTATTTTAGATTTAATGTTAAGACTTCCACTGTTTTATTATTGAATGCTATGTTTGTTCTGATGTGAAACCATATATTTGTGACATCTTTGCCCTTGTCGGGTTGGGGTGTTACAATTTGTGGTATCAGAGCGCTACAGGCATCCGAAACCCGTAGGCTTAGGCCATTGACCTGTGAGGATTGGGTAGACATTAGGTTTCCTTTCGCGTACTCTTTTTCCTTATTCTGCTCTGTCATATTTTGCTTGATCTTACTAATCGTCTTCATAATTCTATAGATGGTTAACACTCGTCACCAGGAGTATAATGCTGGAGGGGATGCTGAAATCCCCAATTTGGATGCTATGGTGGCTAATTCTATAGCCAACTTGCTACCGGGCCTTAACACTGATGCGGTGATCAACCGGCTTATCAGTGGTGGAGCTAGTTCATCTGGAGGTGCTGGCAGTTCTTCTGGTGGTGGGGGCCGACCCACTACCATTAATGGGTGGCTTGAGAGTTTCAATAAACTCAAGCCATTGTCTTTCAGTTCTGCTGCTACTCCTCATGCTGCAGAGGACTGGATTACCCACATGGAGAAACTGTTTGAGGTGCTAGGTTGTGAGGACGAGTTTAAGACTCGTCTGGCTGTGTTTAAGCTTGAGGGTGATGCGCTTAACTGGTGGAAGGCGCACAAGGCAGCTAAAGGAGGCGATCCGTATGTTCTTGGTTGTACTTGGGCTGATTTCCGCACTACATTCTATAATCGGTACTTCACTGACTCTGAGCAGCAGAGGTTTATTCGGGAGTACAACACTATTTCCCAGCTAGATTCTGAGAACGCAGGGCAATATCTGGAGCGGTTTCAAAGATTGGTTAGCTTTGTGGGCCCCACTGCTGGAGATGCAAGGCGTCAAGCTAAGCAATTCAAATGGGGACTCAAAAGGTTAGTGACCTGTATAAAGTTGATGTTTGGTACCAATAAACCCTAATGCACTTTTCAATTTGCTACTGAATTAGGTGGGTGCTCGATCGTATGCTTAATGATGAGTTTCTGGATCCGTCAGCATGTTGCGATGCAGCTCGCAACATCGAAATTTTTCATGAGGGAGTTGGTTACAAGCGAAACCGTGATGGCGACAGGGTTCAGCATCAGAGTCAGAGTCGGGACAACAAGGGGTATTCTGGAAGGAACTTTGAACAGCGAGGTCAGTCAGATCGTGGACGTGACTATCAGGGTCAGTCAGGCAGGAGTTATGATCAGAAAAGGCACGACTCGAAGGGTCAGGATTCGAGGTCAGTTTCTAGGCAGGGGAGTGATCGTCATGGACGCAGTGACAGTCAGAGACAGTGGAAGGATCAGCCTTCCAAGGGTTATCAGCAGCAGTCTCGAGGTTCTGGATCGGGTTCTCAGACTTTACCTCCTCCTCCCATTTGTACTACTTGTGGGAAGAGTCATCCCGGACCGTGTCGTAGGGCTTCTGGTGCATGTTTCCGATGTGGGTCTACTGAACATCGGGTGAAGGATTGCCCTAAGCATAATCCGACCCCAGCTATGCAGTATCTTCCTCCTCCTCCTCCGAATACAGGCCGTGTGTTTTCGACTACTCGGGATCAGGCAGCTAAAGCATCAGGTACCATTACTGGCATTCTGTATATTGGTGATCATACTGTATTCATATTATTTGATACTGGCGCAACACACTCTTTTATATCCGTGAAACTAGCTAAGAAACTTAAAACGACTCCAACACCATTAATAAACCAACTATCTATTTCCACCCCAATGAAACACAGTGTCCTTCTCGATCATGAATATGTTAACTGTCCTTTGCGCTTTGATGACCGGATTCGTCCGGCTAACTTACTCCCCCTGGATATGATTGATTTCGATGTCATCCTGGGCATGGATTGGTTGGCTTCCCATAGAGCTACCATTGACTGTCATGCTAGGAATGTAATTTTTGGAGATCTGAACCATCCTGAATTCATTTATCATGGATCCCGCCCTCTGAAATCTGTTAAAATCATCTCTGCTATGAAGGCACGGACCTTGATATCTCATGGTTGCCAAGGTTATTTGGCTTCTGTTAAAGATTCATCTGTTGAGACTCCTAATATTTCTGATGTTCCCATTGTTCGGGATTTTGCCGATGTTTTTCCTGAGAAACTTCCTGGTCTTCCTCCGGCTAGAGAAGTTGAATTTGCTATTGATCTGATTCCCGATGCCGAACCTATCTCTAAGGCTCCGTACCGGATGTACCTGTCGAACTGAAAGAGTTAAAGGAGCAACTGGAAGAGTTGTTGGACTGTGGTTTTATTCGCCCTAGTGTTTCGCCATGGGGTGCTCCGGTGCTTTTCGTGAAGAAGAAGGACGGTAGTATGCGGTTGTGCATTGATTATCGTGAGTTAAATCATATTACCATCCGAAACCGTTATCCGCTTCCTCGCATTGATGACTTGTTTGATCAGCTGCAAGGAGCCAAGGTGTTCTCTAAAATCGACTTGCGATCTGGTTATCACCAATTAAGGGTTAAAGAGCAGGATGTATCTAAGACTGCTTTCCGTACCCATTATGGACACTATGAGTTTCTGGTTATGCCTTTTGGCTTAACAAATGCTCCTGCTGTGTTTATGGATTTAATGAATCGGGTCTTTCATGAATTTCTTGATAAGTTCGTCATCGTTTTCATTGATGATATTCTGGTGTATTCTAAATCGTCTGAGGAGCACGAGCAGCATTTGCGTATTGTTCTGGGTATTCTGAGGCAGCAGAAATTATTCGCGAAATTTTCTAAATGTGAGTTCTGGTTGAACCAAGTAGCTTTCCTTGGTCACGTTGTGTCTGCAGATGGTATCACCATGGATCCATCTAAGGTCGAGGCTATCACCAAGTGGCCGAGACCTACCACTGTGACTGAAGTCAGGAGTTTTCTGGGATTAGCTGGCTACTACCGGTGTTTTGTTGAAGGATTTTCAAAGTTAGCTTTGCCTTTGACTCAGTTGATGCGGAAGGGTGAAAAGTTTGTATGGACTGATGAGCGTGAGCAGAGTTTTGAGGAGTTGAAACGGCGATTGGTGTCTGCACCTATTCTGACTTTACCATCGGGATCTGGAGGTTTCCAAATCTATAGTGATGCTTCTAAGAAGGGTTTGGGTTGTGTGCTTATGCAACACGGCAAGGTGATTGCCTATGCTTCGAGGCAATTGAAACCCTATGAAGAAAATTATCCAACTCATGATCTGGAGTTAGCAGCTGTTGTTTTTGCATTGAAAATCTGGAGACATTACTTGTATGGCGAATCGTGTGATATCTTCACTGATCACAAGAGTCTCAAATACATCTTTACTCAGAAGGAGCTTAATATGAGACAGAGGAGATGGTTAGAACTTCTGAAGGATTATGACACGAACATCCAGTATCATCCAGGTAAGGCTAATGTTGTTGCTGATGCACTTAGTCGGAAATCTGGAATGATTGCTAGTTTGGAAATTGATCCGCGTGTTCTCAAGGATTTGGAGCGTTTGGATGTTGAGTTGTGTGTTCGTCGTGATGTTGGTTACTGGGCTAGCTTAAAGATTGAGTCAAATCTGATGTTGCGTATTAAAGAGGCTCAGAAAGATGATGGTGAGCTTTGGGCCATTGTTCAAAATATTGAAGAGGGTAAGCAAACTGAATTCAGAGTTGATGATGATGGAGTTGTCTGGTATGAGGATCGGTTATGTGTGCCTAATGATTCTGATCTGCATGAGGCGGTGTTGACTGAGGCTCACAGCTCTCCTTTCTCTATTCATCCTGGTTCTACCAAGATGTATCGGGATCTTAAGCAGCATTTCTGGTGGAACGGTATGAAGCAAGATGTGGCGTTATTTGTGGCTAGATGTATGACTTGTCAGCAAGTTAAGATTGAGCATCAACGGGCTAGTGGTTTGTTACAGCCTTTGGAAATTCCTGCATGGAAATGGGATGAGATTTCCATGGACTTTGTTTCTTGTCTGCCTGTTACTCGTAAAAGACATGATGCGATTTGGGTGGTCGTTGATCGGCTAACTAAATCCGCTCATTTCTTACTTATCCGTATGACCTATAGTGTCAGTCAGTTGGCGGAGATTTTTCAGCAGGAAATTGTTAGATTGCATGGTATGCCTTCGTCTATTGTTTCTGATCGTGATCCTCGTTTCACTTCGCGTTTCTGGAAAGGACTTCATAAAGTTTGGGGCGCTCGTCTTAAGTTCAGTACTGCTTTTCATCCCCAAACTGATGGTCAGTCTGAGAGGACAATTCAGACCTTGGAAGATATGTTACGGGCTTGTGCTTTGGAATGGACGGGTAGTTGGGATGAGTATTTGTGTTTAGTGGAGTTTGCTTATAATAACAGTTGGCATGCGAGTATCCGAATGGCTCCCTTCGAGATGTTGTATGGTAGGAAATGTAGGGCTCCTGTTTGTTGGAATGAAGTAGGTGAACGTCTGATTGAGGGTCCTGAAATGATCGAGATCACTAATGAAAAGGTAGCTGTGGCTAGGGAGAAATTGAAGGAGGTGCATGCTCGTCAGAAGAGTTATGCTGATAAGCACCGTCGGGATCTGCAATTCAATGTAGGTGATCGGGTATTTCTAAAAGTATCTCCTTTCCGTGGTGTCAAGCGTTTTGGAATCAAGGGCAAGTTGAGTCCTCGATTTATTGGACCGTTTGAAATTCTGGAGCGTATTGGGGAGGTTTCTTATCGTCTGGCTTTACCTCCTCAGCTAGCTCATGTGCATAATGTTTTCCATGTGTCTCTTCTGAGGGGATACACTTATCATCCATTGCATGTAGTATCTTATCCACTCGATCAGATCCGGCCTGATATGTCTTTGTCTGAAGAACCGGAAGCGGTTCTGGACCGTCAGGAACGAGTCATGAGAAATAAAGTTATCCCATTCGTAAAGATCCTTTGGAAGAATCACCCGGAGCGTGAGGCTACCTGGGAAACCGAGGAATCAATACGAGCTAGTTATCCGCACTTCTCGTTTTAATCTGGTATGTCTTGTTTTGTTTTCTGCTCTCTTTTCTTTCTGCTTTCTGCAAATTTCGAGGACGAAATTTTTTTGTTAGTGGGGAAGAAGTTGTAATACCTGAAATTCAGATAACCCGTAAAATGACCAAATTACCCCTGAAACCATAAAACCTAATTAAATAACTTATAAAATTCTGAAACGATTCCAAAACTTCTGAAAACGAACTATATATGAAACGAATTAATTTCTGGGACAACATTACATTATTTCGAATGTCCAAAAATTATTATACACATACACAATTATTTATAAAATCCGAAATAATTATATTAAAGTAAATATAATTACTAAATCTTTTAATTAAGTAATATGTAAAAATAAATTAAGAAAATATTAGCAAAATACAATCCTAATTATTATGTGATTCTATTACCGAAAATTCTGATCTCAGCCCCCCCCCATGTCGGTTGTCTATTATATATACAAACCTTATTATTTTATAAAACCTTTAATCGCATAAAACCCTAATCGCATAAACCTAAATCGCCCAATAATTCGACCAAAATTCACACACCACTTCTGGACGTGATCAAGCATTTTTTTGGGGTTCTTGGAGGTGCAAGCAAGCTAGGAAAAATAAGGGTTGGTTTGTGGATTCGCTGATTCGTTCGTAAGACCTTTTCTTGTTGATTTTTGCCATACGCAAGGTACAAAATTCATGCACCTAAATTATATGTTCTAAAATCGATATAGCAATTTTCCTGTGATCTTTACATCCTATATAACTCATATAAATTATGTAAATTGAATCATGCAAGAGAAACCATGCGTATGAAAAATATATGAACATAACACACGTAAATTACAAATATATGTAATCCGAACTTCTGGGTGTGATAAGTATTTTATTTAGACCTCATATGAAGTAATAGATCTGGGAAAAATGTAGGAACGAATTATGGAATCCTAGATCATGTCGTGGTAATTTTGATATCAAAAACGTACGTAAAAATCTAATATATAGTACACGATTTTCTAGGCGTGTTAAATATTTTTTCATGGGTTCTTTATATGTCATATAAGCAGGGAAAAATATGAGTTCGAGTTTTGGAAGCTTAGATTAAGCGTGGTGAATTTTTGTTAAAACCGGGTTTTATAAAAACAAAGTAAACAAATAATTCAAATCGTGATTTCTAGGGTTAGGTCTTTTGGGTACAAAATCTGATCATTAATGGTGATTTAAGGTTATAGTAATGATGGTGCAATGATTGGTTACTAGTAGGGTTTGTAATTGTTTTTAAAAAGTAAAATCCGATTGAAAATAAAAGTAAAAGGACCTGTTTTGACAACTTTGAAACTTCTGGGGTATTTTTGTAATGTCATATACATCTATAGGAATGTGGGAAAAATATAACTTTGGGGTCCTAAGTGTAAATATTACAATATAATGAATTAATGGTATTTTAAGGATACGAATTGAATTTAATAAAAAGAGAGGGACTAAAAGTGTAATTCTGGAATCTTGAGGTTATTTTGAGTAAATACTGATATAAAAAGGATAATGTGTAATTTTGAGGATTTATGGGTTAAATATGTAATTGTTATGAAATTATGATTTAATATATAAGTTTTGTAAACTTAAAGGATTAATTATGTAAATTCTGAATTCTGAGGGGTCTAATCTGTAATGTACTTAATTCTGATGATATATTCTGTAATTATGTAAAATAACATGCTTGGTTGGTAAATATGGATATTAGAGGGATTAAATCATGAATTATGTAATTAAAGGGTTTGTTTTGTAAATTTTGTAACTAGAGGGGTATAATCTGTAAATTATGAAACTAAAGGGATTATGATGTCATTCTGAATAAGATATGTATTTAAATCAGTACTTAAAGTATTTTCACTTAAGACCTTGGAAATTGATGAAGTTACAATTAAAACCCTAAACTTTGTGATCATGTCATAATTAACCCTAGACTTCTGTAACTTGATAAAATTTATCTTTATTCCATAATAATCTTTGAATAAGGACTCAATCTAGTCTGAAATGGTAATATCTGTTAATTCTGGAAACCTGCTAATTATGGGAACTTACTAAATCTGGAAAGTTACTAAAAATAGAAAGTACTTAAAATGGAAAGGTAAACTAAAAGTAATAATCTGAATTAGAATCTTTAGTAATTCTGTCTTCTTCTTCCTTAGGTATGAAGAAGGAGAAGTCCTGATCTTATTTCTGTGTTTGTTTCCTTGTCTGCTGTGCTAATAAGGTACAGATATTCTGCCCTTTTTCAGTAAGGGTATTTCTTTCCCTTTTCTCTTAGTATTTCATTTTCCTTATTAGGATTCCCTATGCCATTGCTATGTTCCCTTCTATTGTGAAACTTTGTTGTGATCTGTTTGTCTTGAACCCTTGATTTGAACCCTCTACTATGATTCTCTATTATGAGCCTTTGCTTAAACATTGATATGAACCTTTGACATTTATTTCTGGTTTTTGGCATGAACCTTTTGCCATGTACCCTTAAGATATGACTTTCTGATTTTGATATTACATCTGACCTCTGACCTCTGACCTACAGTTTGATATTCGAGCCAATCACTAGGCATGAGGGTTTCATGTCCATGTCATTGATGCACCGATGGCATGACTCTAGGGTAGGAGAGTGATGACCTATCCCGTCCCTGACTTTATTTTATCTGGTGTGTTGAGGAGTTTCTGGCCACCGGGGGCGCATGGATGCATCCTAGATCTGACTCTGTTATCTGTTATCTGTTATTTGTTATTTGTTCTTGTTATATGTTTATTATTATATCTGGTGACTGGTGGTGTATGCGATACACGTCTTTCACATTATCTGAGAGTTGGCCACTCTACACAGGTTTGTTGCATTATATGGTTATGCTATGGTATTATCTGTTATCTGGGCTCGTGATGGATTTCTGTTTTCCCTAAACCTGATTTGTTTCATTATCTCTTCCTCATTCTTTTCTTTTTCCCTATTTCCTTTCCTATTCTTTCACTTTGATTCTGTATCTGTATGATCTGTATTCCTGATTTGTTCTGTACTGCTATCTGTTATCATTTCAGTTATCTATATATCTGTTCACTGAGCTCTTGTAGCTCAGCCGCCTTTCTTTTCCTGCGGCAGGTACTTCAGCTAGGAAGCTGGGTTTTAGCTTTGGGATGAGAGCAATTTGACTTGGAATTTTGACCTTAGTGATTTAGCTTTACCATTTGGACTTCTATTTATTTTGATATGCCATTGTTTAGGCATTTGAATATTGGATTTTGTACTTCAGTTATTTTGTCTTGCATTTGATATAAGTCATGTTGACTTTTTTTGGATTTAATGTTAAGACTTCCGCTGTTTTATTATTGAATGCTATGTTTGTTCTGATGTGAAACCATATATTTGTGACATCTTTGCCCTTGTCGGGTTGGGGTGTTACAATTATTCCCTACCTTTAATGAGATTTTTCTTTTAAACACATCAATCTTAGCATGGGCGGTAGACAAGAAAGGCCTTCCAAGGATTAAAGGAATCTTAACATCCTCGGGCATATCTAATATAACAAAGTCTACAAGGAAAACAAACTTCTCAATCTTAACTAGTACATTTTCGGCAATCCCTTCAGGTCGTTTTACCGTCTTATCAGCCAACAGAATAAGCAACTTAGTTGGTGCTAATTTTCCTAGTCCTAGGGTAGTGAATGTCTTAAGGGGCATTACACTAACGCTAGCTCCTAAGTCAGCTAACACATTATTGAAAAATAAATCATTAATTGAACAAGGTAAAGTAAAACTTCCTGGGTCCTTTTCTTTATGAGGCAAGGCATGTAAATCGGTTGCAGAGCTCTCTTCTTTCATTGTAGCCTTGATCTCCTCTTCAATCTTTGTCTTCTCTTTTAGTAGTCTCCTTAAACTGATTGAAGAATTAAAGAAAAATTCGGGCCTTGCTCCATCATTACCATTCATCAATCTTCTAGGAATGTTAGGCGTGACTTCCTCAGTGGTGCTTATGGCCTTGACATGATCTCTTGGGTTGGTCTCAGTTGAGCTTGGTAAACTTCCGTATCCCCTTTCTTGAAGAACCTTGCTCATTTGTCCTATTTGTTGTTCCAATGCTTTGATCGAAGCTCCTTGATTTCTTGTAATAGTATCCGTTGAAGCTCGGATTTCTTTGATCATAGCAGTGTTCTCTTCATGTCTTTTTGCAGCATCGTCCATAATTTGCTTTAGAGTGTCATCTAAAGTCTGCCTCCTTTCTTGATAGGTGGGATTAAAGTTGTTCTTTTGATAGTATCCCGGAGTAGCTTCCCTAAATCTTCCTGAAGGTCGGAATGGTTGTCCAAATTGTGTGTAGTATGCTTCTTCAAACGTCTCACTTTCATTCTTATTAGGGCAATCTTTAGTGTAGTGAGGTCCTTCGCATTTTTCACATCCAACTTGGGCAGCATAAACTTTCTCATCACGCTTCTTCATCTCTCTACGAATTTTATCCAATTGAGCTTGAATAGCAGCAAACCCGTCAAAATTAGTGCTGCTCTTAGATTTAGTAGAGGTTCCATCGTGCCATTTTTGAGAATGATCAGCAGCTTCTTGGATAGCTTTTCTAGCATTTGCTGCACTCATTTGAGGCACAGCTCCCTTAGCATCCAAGATTTGTCTAGTAGGAACGTCCAATCCTTGATAGAACAATATTATCTCCTGCATCTCACTTAGATAATGTTGAGGGCATTTCATCAACAAGTCTTTAAATCGTTCCCAAGCTTGATAAAGAGTTTCATCAGGCACTTGCTTGAAACTGTTGATAGCCTCCATTTTTTTAGCAGTTTTAGCAGGTGGACAATATCTTTTCAGGAATTTGCTCTTCAAATCTTCCCACGTTGTGATTGAACTAGCAGGTTCATTCCTTAGCCACTTATTAGCAGCTCCTTTAAGCGAAATTGGAAAGATTCTTAGCATAAGTTGATCGTCAGTGACTCCTTCTGTAGTAAACAAATCTGCAATCTCGAGGACTTTTTCAACATGTTCATTAGCATCTTCATGTTCCGATCCACTGAAAGCATTTTCTCTTAGCTCCTTGAGAAACTGACCCTTCAACTCAAACTTAGACTTTTCATCAAAATTTGGTCTAGCAACTCCTGAAGTGTAATCAGCACGGGTTTTGTTCATGTATTCCTCCATGGTAGTGTTTTCCGTCATTGTTTCTGTTTCTTCTTCCTCTTTTTCTTCAGAAAAATAATCAAGCTCGAACGAACTTGAAATATCAAAGCTTTTTGTGTTGAAAAGCCTTTTAAGCGAATGAAAGGCTCGTTCAGGATCTTCGAAAGGTTGAATCAAGTTCTTAGTTGAACTCCTGGTCATGCACTTCCTGAAACTATCAAAAAAGCATTAGTAGGGTATGTTCAAGAAAGTAATATATCAGAAAATCAACAACGAAAACGGAATACGAAAAATAAAAGTTACTGATATCTGCAGACGATGCGCCGTATCCAAAAAGTTGGATACGCCGTATCTTATAATCGTTAAAATTTATTCAGACTTTTATTCAGAAAGCAGATACGCCGCTTAGAATTTTAGAATGCGCCGTATCGGTTTTATTAATAAAAAATCAACGTATCTAATTTTAGCAAATATAACCGATTTTTGATTTAGAAGATGCGCCGTATCGATAAAAATCGATGCGTCGTATCTGTTTAATAATTCGAAAACTGTTTTTAATTAAAATAATAAATACGCCGTATCTGTTAAAACAGATGCGTCGTATGGCGTTATCGTTTAGAAAAAATTCTTATTAAAAACAGAATACGCCGTATCTTGGGGAAAGATGCGTCGTACCGAATTTATTAAACGCGTTGTATTTTATAAAAATTAAACGCAATACGCCGTATCTGTGAAAACAGATGCACCGTATCGTTTATATTAGCTCAGTACAACGATAGGAGAATGCAAGAAAATAGAAAAATAAAAACAAAAATAAAATCAAACGAAAAGAAACAAAAATTAAAGAAAATAAAAGCACACAAAAACAGAAAATATGCAAATAATACAATGAATGCAATTTAACTAATATACAACGGGGTTAACGGTTAGAATAAAAATTAAAAAGAAAAACCTAATTAAAATACTAATCAAATTAACAGATAATAACAATTCACTCCCCGGCAGCGGCGCCAAAAACTTGATGCGCGTGTGTATTGCTCTAATTTTTATATCCACGGTGTGTCGTTGTGGTTTTAGCAGTATTCAAGTTTTAAATTTATATTTAGCCGACTTATCAATAACACACACTTTAACGAGCAGTGTACCCGGTCAGTATGAATATAATGGTAAGTAGAGTGTCGATCACTAAGAGTGGAACGTATTATCTAGTTATTCTAATTAGTATTTTAATATCTTAAGTTAGCTATACAACCTAATCTAACGCAAGGGGGTTCAGCCTGAGAGACTGGCACGGTTTGGTTATGATTAAATAATAAACTAAACTAATAAGCACGAATCAGCGATTAGCACACACGTACACAGATAAATACTTGAGACAATAAGAAGACTTGTCCTGATAATTAAGTAGCTTGTCACTTGTTTTATTGCTAGTTTTATATGAAGTGTATAGTTCGATGCGACGCACCGAGAGTTAAACCTTTCTCGTTGGCTCTAATCTTATCGGTGAGTAAACCCTTAATGATTACTTATGTCTATCCTATTTATTAAAGACACACTCAAACAAATAGGCGAGGAAGGGGCATGGCGACCCAAGCAATGCTCAGCTAGACACAGAGGTTATCAATGCACTAATAAAAGTCACCAAAGACATAAACATATAAACTTTAATTAATGGGAAAGCAATTTTAAGGGGTGCCCATGGTTTTCCGTAGTCACATGGAATCGGCCCATCAATCCTGATGAATTAAAGTGTACTAATACAATAAAACAAAACTACTTAATGAATTGAATACATGTAGGACCTTCTTACAGCTCTTGTATCTTCGTTCAAGGTGTGTCTTGTGCTGCTACTTCGTCTGAATTCGGCTTAGGGTTTCTGTCTCGTACTAGGTATATTGCACGTGTAAAAGTCTTGAAATTCGTCTGGCCTTGGGGTATTTATAGTTTCTGTCTGAGGGCTAGATGCGGCGCATAGGATAAGTAGATGCGGCGCATTGACTTAACTTCGTGTGGGGTCCAAGATTAATATATTCAGGAATATTCGTACACCGCCTTAAGATGCGGCGTAACTCCATTCTTCTATGCGGCGCATGTCCTTTGCCGTCTTGGATTATAACTTGTGAAATCTTGATATTGATGCGCCGTATGTAAGAAGTAGGATGCGGCGTATCTGGAGCAGAATGATCTTGATCTTGTACATTTCAGTAGACTCTTAACTTCTGGCTTGTTTTGCTCCATAATTAGTCCAAAATCGCCAAGTTTCACATAATACTTGTTTTTACCTGAGAATTACAAAAGTAAACATTAACGTATCAATTCTCACAGATAATATAATAAAACAAGTCAAATAAATAGGATAAATGATGGTAATAAAATGTACTTATTTGAGTTCATCATGGAGTTCATGTGTAACACCCCAACCCGACAAGGGTAAAGATATCACAACAATGGATTCATATCAGAACATAACAAAGCATACATCTTACAGTAATACAAAAATCTCAAAGGATTACAAATGAAATACTGAACCTTCAAGGTTACATTGAAAGCTTTCAAAACTAATTCTAAAACATAATATCTTCTATCCAATTCTAATCCAGAATAGCTACCAAGCCTTCTAAGTCCAGAGGTACACTCTCACTCATTCCGAGCTTCCTACTAAAAACCTGCCGCAGGAAAAGAAATGCGGCTGAGCTTCAAAAGCTCAGTGAACAGATATATAGATAACAGAAACGATAACAGATAGCAATACAAAGGAAAATCAGGAAATACAGAGCAGTGCAACAGAAATCAGAAAGTACAGAATATACAGACACAAGTCAAATGAAGGAATAGGATTAAGAAATGGAATAAATGAAATGAAATAAGAATAAATAAATAAGGTTTAAGAATAAAGGGAACAGAAATCTATCACGAGCCCAGATAACAGATAATATCATAACAGTGTAGTCACATAAGTAATCTAGAGGGGATACCTCTCAAGTAACCAGATAATATGAGGGGTGACCTCATGTATCAAATCGGAGTGATCAGCTCCCAGATATGTGAAAGACGTGTATCACACACACCATCAGTCACCAGAGATATATATATATATATATATATATATATATATATAAAATATATATATATATATATATATAACAGATAACATAATAACAAATAACAGAAACAGATCAGATCTAGGATGCATCCATACGCCCCAGTAGGCCCGAATCTTCTCCTACATAACAGATAAAATCAGGGACGGGACAGGTCATCACTCTCCTGCCCTAGAGTCATGCCATCGGTGCATCAATGACATGGACATGAAACCCTCATGCCTAGTGATTGGCTCGGATATCAGACTGTGGTCAAGGTCAGATGTCATATAATAAACAGAGTCATATCTAAGGGTTCATGGCAGAAGGGTCATGTCAACAATTCAGAATAAGATAATAAGGATCAAATCAAAGTTTATCAGATTAAGTTTAATATCAAAACGTAAGTTCAGATTAAAGGGTTTATTTCCAATAGTCCAAAAGAGTATATCAAAGGTTAATAATTTCAAGTTTATAGCAATAATCCATTTCAGAAGTTCCTGTCAAAAGTTCATTTAAATCAATCCTTTAATAATGGTTTTCATTGAAATGATATTACAAAATAGTTTTCATAAAAATGGTCTTCCAAAACTTTTAGTAACTTCCATTTCAAGTGGTATCGCTTCTTTTTAAAATAGCTTTTCTTAAACAGTTTCATATGTAGTTTAATAAAGGTTCAAAATCAATTAGGTTCAGATAAGGATTTAACAGGTTAAGGTTTATACCAAAAATCAAATCAAAGTTTACAACAGATATATCAGGTTAAGGTTCAGAACAAGGTTCACAGATCAGATTCAATCAAGATCCACAAATTCAGGGTTCAGAACAAGAGATCAAAACACAAAGGTTCAAGAAAGGTTCAGAACAGAAGAAACACATCAAAGGTTCACAAACCAATTTACAATCAGAGTTCAGGAAAAAGGTTCAGAATAAAAGAATCATAGCAGAGGTTCAAACAAAAGGTTCAAGACAAACAGATCACAACAAAGATTCACAACAGAAGGGAACATAGCAGTGGTATCGGAGATCCTAATAAAGAAAAGGTAAAACTGAAAGAAAAGGGGATGAAAAACCCTTACTGAAAAAGGGCAGAATATTTGTACCTTATTAGCAAAGCAGAATAAGCAAAACAGACACAGAACAGAAATCAAGACTTCTCCTTCTTCATACCTAAAGAAGTAGAAGACAGAATTACTACGGATTCTAATTCAGATTATTCCTTTTAGTTTACCTTTCCATTTTAAGTAACTTTCTATTTTTAGCAGGTTTCCAGAATTAACAGATTTCCATATTTAACCAGATATTGATATTACAGATTTAGTTAAGTCCTTAATTACAGAATATTATGGTATTAAGGTATCTTTTATCAAGTTATAAAACTTTAGGGTTAATTATGACAGATTTTCATAGTTCAGGGTTTAAACTGTAATTATTCTAAATTCAAAGGTATCACAATGAAAATACTTTACCTACTGACTTAAATATTCCTTTTATACAGAATGACACTTAATTCCTTCAAGTTTTACAATTTACAAGTTATACCCCTCTAGTTTCAATATTTACAAAACAAACCCTAGATTTTCAATATTCACAATTAAATCCCTACAATATTCATATTTACCAACCAAGCATCATATTTTACAAAAATACAGAAGTTAACACCAGAATTAAGTGTATTACAGATTAGGTCCCTCAGAATTCAGAATTTACACAAATGGTCCCTTAACTTTACAAAACTTATAAATTAAACTATAATTTATTAACCATTACATATTAAGCCCATAAATCCTCAAAATTCACATTACACTTTTAACATCAGTATTTACTCAGAAAAATATCAAGATTCCAGAATTTACACATCTAGTCCCTCTATTTTAATTAATTATAAAACAACCCTTATAAATGTAATTAATTCATTATCTTCCAATATTTCAGTTAGGACCCCAAATTAATATTTTTCAAAAATTCCTACAGTAGTATATAACATTAAAAAAATATCCCAGAAGTTTCAAAGTTTACAAAACACACCCTTGTGAATTAAAAACCAAATCGTATAACTTTTTAAATACCAAACAAAACCCTAATTCATCAAATAATTATACCACTATTACCCAATCATTAGAAACATTAATTACATCAGACCTAGCATGATCAAACCCTAACCCTAATTCAAAATAGGGTTTTTCATAATTTTCTCTATTTATTTATAAAATCTGATTTATTCAATAATTAAAATCAATTTATCCAGGCTTCGAAAAATTAAGAGGCTATTTTTCCTAGCTCATATTAATGTCAAAGAACATATAAAAAATATGGTTGCACCTCAGAAAATTCATATAACACAATTTGCAATTTAAGTTTGTTTTAAGCCTTTTAATTTCATACGACTTATTTACAGTGCATGATTCGAGTTTATCATTTTTCTTAGGTCATATTTAACATGTAGAACACTAGAAAAATACTGGAAAAATTCTAGGACATAAGGATTAAGAATTAAAAATAATTACCTCTTTTGTGATTAACCAAATGAAAACAATTACCAAGCACAATTGGAAGGCTCTAAATTCGTGTTCCTATTTTTCTTAACTTCACAATGAATCAAATATCTTCAGAAAATTTGTGGTTCGACTTCAGGAAGCTTGGGGAGGAGGGTGTCGAATTTTTTTAGGGATTTAGTTTAATCGGTATATTTTTAGGGTTTAGGAAAATATAGATTTTGTATATATAAATATTTGGCTGACTTTTGAGAGCTAAAAATCAGATTTCTTAAGTGTTATAATTATATAAGGATTGTACTTTATTTTCATAATATTTTCCTTAATTAATTTGGCCTTTATCTTATTTATTTTAATTTACAAAACATAATAAACTAATTAAAATATAATTCGGACCATAAAATACATATACAAGTGATTTCTAATTTTTGGACATTCAGAAATAATATTATGTTGTCCCAGAAATTTATTCGTTTCATATATGGTTCACTTTCAGAAGTTTGGAATCGTTTCAGAATTTTATAAGTGATTTATTTATGTTTTATGATTTCAGGGGCAATTTGGTAATTTTATAGGTTATCAGAATTTCAGGTATTACATCTTCTTCCCCACTAACAAAAAAATTTCGTCCTCGAAATTTGCAGGAAGCAGAAAGGAAAGAGAACGGAACACAAAACAAAGACATATCAGACCTAATAGATGATAATCAGATTTTCTCGGAAGAGACGTAAGAATTACACAGGATTTTGACTGATATGCCGTCCACAGAAATTGAATTGACAGATCAGATTAGAGCGTACAGAAATAGATTATCGATAACATCAATTGGCAGAAGTTCTATAACAGAACCTAAGATTATTATCAGAAGCTCAGGGGTCAGCAGAATGCGCGACGAGGTTCCAGACGTATCAATTCACAGAATGGTGAAAGCAGATTACGCGTACAGTCAGAATGAACTTACAGTCTCACTAATGGAGATAATCCCAACAGTTATCAGAATTTCTAAAGTTCTAAGGCACTTCTCGAAATATCCTATGCCCACAACCAGTGCACGTCATATGATGTAAGTATTATCACGTTGGCCAGACGTCATAATACTGGCATCATATAAATATGCCCTCATGATGGTCATATTTTATCTCAAGTCGTGAACAGAATAGCTTATCTTAACCCACCTAGTCTTCCTACGGTCTCAGAGTTCATCAGAATCAAATATCCTAACTAAGAGGAGAACGAATTACTCGAAAAAAATTAACGGAAGTCCCAGAACGTCTATCAGAATTTGGTACATCAGATCATCCATCATTCGTCAAATTTTACATAACAAAACCATCGTCCGACATACGCAGAATGAACACAGAGCGGAATTACTACAGAGAACCTAAATCATTCAAAGGATTTTATCATCAGGTAACAGATTTTTAAATAGGTCGAGCGGAAGTAAATTATGTCATCCATAGCTTCATTTGTCATAGAATTTATTCTTCCAAACACAAACGTTCGCTTCAGAATTTTCATCCATTTAAACTCATGATCTCAAGTTCCATACGCAAGTCTGCTTCTGCTCTCAATTCATCTTAGTACAACTAAAACGAATAGAGAAGCAAGACTGCGAGTCTTGGACAAGTCTGCTAGCACAGTTCGGAATTCGCCAACTCAGATTGCTGTCGTCATCGGATGCTTGGTAGTGGTGTCTGCTACAATCTTTGAACGCCAATCACATCTACTCTTCCAGAACAAAGGTCATTCCATTTAATACGAAGATGGTCTACATGTTTCCTCGTTCGTCTCAGGGCACAAACATGCTGTCATACTATGACAATTGTCCAGATACTCGTGAAAACATGATTCTTATTAGCCAATACTATTGGCATTATTTAAGACTCATAATGGTCACAATGAGTACGAAAACAGTTTTCATGAATCACTTCAGGGAAACTTCATATCTAAATCACATCACCAATCCTTACGAATAAAACTGAATTACTTTACGGAAGTTGCTCTCAGTTAGTCATCTCCCTTCTCAGGAGTTCTTGTGGTTGCTTCTTCAGTCCTTCAAACATTAAATGAGGTTGTCTGATACAGAGTTCACAAGGATAGAATAATTTAATCATTTATACTCGGAAATGAAAATTGATTACAGTGAGATTACGGTTAAGTTTACGATAGTTGATGTGCAAACGCAAAATTTTCTCTTTCTTCTTCATAAACTAATAGGGGTATTCAAGGGGAACACTGAGGTGGACAAAAACATATCTCATCCTCTTCTCCAGCATCATGGTTCATTAACTGAGATCGGTTCAGAGTCAATTTTTCTGCTCAACAGGAGAGAAAACCCAAGAGTTTCATCAGAAAATGCCAAAAAATTTGTACAACAAAACTTTTAATGCCAACAATTTCTAGGGGTGGATACTAATAGGGTGTCAGGAGAATTTGATAATCAAATGAGGTCAGGGTACATATTTCCATAGCAGGGTTAAGCTTAACAGATTTAAGCGGTTAGAGGTTATTATATCAAAAGTAGGGTGGAATAGATTGTTACATTTCAGATGCGGTAGTTTATGATAGCTGAAGAACCAGTCAATCAATAATCACAAGATCTCCAAAATCAAGTATATCAATAGTAAACAGATCCGCAGAACGTATATGGTCACTTAACCAGACGGATAGTTCATATGTCAGAGTCAAGTACATGGTTCAGTATAGTGTGGGGATAGGTACGTGAACAGTTCAAGGTGTTGGAGTTTTTGGTTTAGCTTTTTAGCATAAGTGATAGGTAGGGTGTACATCATCGGTAATACGAACATCGTATAATTGCAGAAGTGAGACTTATGAGATATCGGATATCAGCATCATATGCTCAGTTAACAATTCCATACAGAGACGGTATTTGCATCAAATCCTTCCAAAGGAAAACTGATTGGCAATTAAGATTCATCATTCAAGGGAGGGAATCAACTTCTATATCCAAGGTAAAAAAAAAAAAAAAAAAAAAAAAAAAAAAAAAAAAAAAAAAAAAAAAAACCAGAGTTCTTATAGGAGTGGTATGGATTTGCAAGACAGAAATAGTATCAGATGATACATTTATATTCAGCACGGTAATGAATTTATAGAAGGTGTCAACCAAATTAGGGTTAAACGGTCTTCGGGATGGTCGAAAGATATCAGACTGTTTATCAAACAGATCGGAGTGAAGGTCAAAATCAGGTAGTGGCAGCAAAAATTTAACAGTCGGTAATCATGGTAGGGGTTCAAAATTGTTTCAAATGCTGAAGGTGAGACATAGGAGGATAGTCATCACCATTGAATGATCAATCAACTAATCTTTTATCAGGAGAAAATCAAGGTTAATTATCAATGAAAACGGATCGACAAAGCAGATCTTTACCATTCAGAATAAGAGGGAGAACCTTTTATACTCGTGGTGAAACACCACAAGACTTCTCATGGGAACAGAAATGGTTAAGACGGAATCAAATAGTGTCAAAAGATTCATAGATGATTATCAGAAGCAAGAAACAAATAACAAAATGTATCAAGTACATCATCGATATGGGGATTCTCAGAATGCCCGAAGAGGCATCATATGATTAACAAAAGGTTCAGAGGTCGGAGTCAGAATCTGAAAGCAAGGATCAAATAGTGTCAGACAATTACTATGCAATTCTCAATACTTCAGGTTTATTTAGGTTTCATTTCTTAGGTGATGCAAGGCATAAGCGCTAAATTTCCAAATGTGATTTTAACAGGCTTAAACCAAAACAAGGCACGAATCAGAGTAATGCGGAAGCAATGATACTTAAACAAAATGCCTTATAATCTACCCATTCCTCACTGGTCAGAATTTAAGTTCCTATAGGGAAATCCTACAGCAAATTCTCAAAGGTTGTCCTACGAGCGCCTACAGTGGAAACTTGGTGGTCCAGACTTCACAGGTGAAGGGTAAATGTATTACGAGTCGCAGCCTGTGATCTCTGATACCAAAAATCAAATCAAAGTTTACAACAGATATATCAGGTTAAGGTTCAGAACAAGGTTCACAGATCAGATTCAATCAAGATTCACAAATTCAGGGTTCAGAACAAGAGATCAAAACACAAAGGTTCAAGAAAGGTTCAGAACAGAAGAAACACATCAAAGGTTCACAAACAAGTTTACAATCAGAGTTCAGGAAAAAGGTTCAGAATAAAAGAATCATAGCAGAGGTTCAAACAAAAGGTTCAAGACAAACAGATCACAACAAAGATTCACAACGGATTACTACGGATTCTAATTCAGATTATTCCTTTTAGTTTATCTTTCCATTTTTAGTAACTTTCTATTTTTAGCAGGTTTCCAGAATTAACAGATTTCCATATTTAACCAGATATTGATATTACAGATTTAGTTAAGTCCTTAATTACAGAATATTATGGTATTAAGGTATCTTTTATCAAGTTACAAAACTTTAGGGTTAATTATGACAGATTTTCATAGTTCAGGGTTTAAACTGTAATTATTCTAAATTCAAAGGTATCACAATGAAAATACTTTACCTACTGATTTAAATATTCCTTTTATACAGAATGACACTTAATTCCTTCAAGTTTCACAATTTACAAGTTATACCCCTCTAGTTTCAATATTTACAAAACAAACCCTATATTTTCTATATTCACAATTAAATCCCTACAATATTCATATTTACCAACCAAGCATCATATTTTACAAAAATACAGAAGTTAATATCAGAATTAAGTGTATTACAGATTAGGTCCCTCAGAATTCAGAATTTACACAAATGGTCCCTTAACTTTACAAAACTTATAAATTAAACTATAATTTATTAACCATTACATATTAAGCCCATAAATCCTCAAAATTCACATTACACTTTTAACATCAGTATTTACTCAGAAAAATATCAAGATTCCAGAATTTACACATTTAGTCCCTCTATTTTAATTAATTACAAAACAACCCTTATAAATGTAATTAATTCATTATCTTGCAATATTTCACCTAGGACCCCAAATTAATATTTTTCCTACATTCCTACAGTAGTATATAACATTACAAAAATATCCCAGAAGTTTCAAAGTTTACAAAACACACCCTTGTGAATTAAAAACCAAATCGTATAACTTTTTAAATACCAAACAAAACCCTAATTCATCAAATAATTATACCACTATTACCCAATCATTAGAAACATTAATTACATCAGACCTAGCATGATCAAACCCTAACCCTAATTCAAAATAGGGTTTTACATAATTTTCTCTATTTATTTATAAAATCCGATTTATTCAATAATTAAAATCAATTTATCCAGGATTCTAAAAATTAAGGGGATATTTTTCCTAGCTCATATTAATGTCAAAGAATATAAAAAAAATATGGTTGCACCTCAGAAAATTCATATAACACGATTTGCAATTTAAGTGTGTTTTAAGCCTTTTAATTTCATACGACTTATTTAGAGTGCATGATTCGAGTTTATCATTTTTCTTAGGTCATATTTTACATGTATAACACTAAAAAAATACTGGAAAAATTCTAGGATGTAAGGATTAAGAATTAAAAATAATTACCTCTTTTGTGATTAACCGAATGAAAACAATTACCAAGCACAATGGGAAGGCTCTAAATTCGTGTTCCTATTTTTCTTAACTTCACAATGAATCAAAGATCTTCAGAAAATTTGTGGTTCAACATCAGCAAGCTTGGGGAGGAGGGTGTCGAATTTTTTTAGGGATTTAGTTTAATCGGTATATTTTTAGGGTTTCGGAAAATATAGATTTTGTATATATAAATATTTGGCCGAATTTTGAGAGCTAAAAATCAGATTTCTTAAGTTTTATAATTATATAAGGATTGTACTTTATTTTCATAATATTTTCCTTAATTAATTTGGCCTTTATCTTATTTATTTTTAATTTACAAAACGTAATAAACCAATTAAAATATAATTCGGACCATAAAATACATATACAAGTGATTTCTAATTTTTGGACATTCAAAAATAACATTATGTTGTCCCAGAAATTTATTCGTTTCATATATGGTTCACTTTCAGAAGTTTGGAATCGTTTCAGAATTTTATAAGTGATTTATTTATGTTTTATGATTTCAGGGGCAATTTGGTAATTTTATAGGTTATTAGAATTTCAGGTATTACAGAATTTCAGGTATTACATCATGAGCTAGTACTGCAAGGTAGACTTCAGATGTATATGTTAATAGAGAAGGATTCCCACTAGTTGTGTCTACATTAATGATGATGGTTGAAGGAGATGTAAAACTTCTGGTTGAAAGTTGGAATCAAACTGTTGTTGATTTTATCAGAAGGATACAAAGGAAACTCTATGGGCAGGATTTTGCTAGAAGGAAGTAGTAAGTGTTTGGAAGTATCCTCTTGGTGTTTACCTATGCTTAAAGGAAACTTGACGATTTTGGGAGAAAATATCAAGTTTAGGGGGGGATTGTTGGGTTTGAAGATGATGCTGCTCGAGGTTTGGTTATACTGCTCATGATGCTAATCGAAAAATACACTAAGTATCATTCTGCTGCTAGACTAAATGATTCTACTGCTAGTGTATTTATTCTACTGCTGGAGTTAACTGAAGAAGCTCAAGAAATAAGCCAAGTATGATACTACTTGATGAGGCGAAAAGTGTACCGCTTTTAAGGGGTCATTTAAGCCCTAAATCGTATTTATTTGATCAAATATTGCCCTAAATCGTTCCTTTTGTCATTTTAGGTACTTTTGAGGAGAAATCTGGAAAAGGAGGCATTTTGGACGTTTTTGGAGCATTAAAGTGAAGAAAACGGCAAAGTCTCAAGAATCGGCTAAAAGTTACTCTTGACGGCGTCACAATTAACATGGGACGGCGTCATGCTTTGGCAAGAAAAGTTGGATGTGAAAATTACTCATGACGGGCCAGTGAGATAGCATGAGAATTCTGACGGCGTCACGCTTTAACTTGATCAAGGGCGTCACGGCTTAAATCACAAGGGGACGGCGTCACGTTCAATGTCTGAGGGCGTCAAGACTTGATAGGCCAGAACGGATTTTGGAGAATTAAAGAGGGACGGCGTCAAGATGGTCATCCGAGAACCCTAAAAGCGGCGAGGTGACGGCGTCACAATCCATAAGGTGACGCCGTCAGATGCAAAAGTCTATATATAGTTTTCTAATTTTTTGTCATTAGGGAGAGCTTAGTGTGTGGAATTTTGGGATAAAACCCTAAGACGATTTTAGCTACTTTTTCAGGGCTTTTTGCCTTGAGATCTTCCATGTTTCATTGAAAGATAAGTTATCAATTAATCATTCAATATGTCTATGTGTTGTTTGATTCTATCTTATTCTTGTCTTTTGTTTAACATGTTAGGCTAATTTTATCTTGTGTTTGCTTAGATCTAATGAAACCTAGCTATTGATTATTGGTTGTTAATGTGTTATTAGTTGTATTGGATGATTGTTTATCTATGTTAGGCTTAAGAAAACTGGCTAACTTCCTATTCGGTAACTTGCTTGAACGTCTTAAGAAACATGAACCAAACGCGTACTAAAGGTTTTTATGGTTGTATTTAATGCACAAGCGAATTCTAGTGATCCCATGTTAGGAGCTTCCTAGCCGGCTCGACATAGGAGTGAAGTAGGAGCTTGTAGAGTTTGGGGAAGTAAGTACGCCACCCCACGAATGGTATTAAGGAATACACCCGTCATCCACGCGACTAATACACACTAATTAACCGGTAAAAGATAGTTAGGGAGTAAGGAAATCTAAGTAAACACATTTCTCTACACATAAGTTTCTCACCACATTTTCATTTTTGTTATTTTATTTTATTGCATTTGTAGTAATTTGGGTTAGTTGATTAGCAACTAATTCCGCCCACTCCTTCAAAACCGAGATTTTACTTGCTTTTCATAAAATATAAAAACATAAAAAGAATCTTCCTCAACCCTTAGACCTAATTAGAGTAGCCTTTCATACCTAACGAACACTATTCCCTGTGGAGAACGATCAATCCCCCGTACTTACCACTACACTATACTACATCGGTCAGGTACACTGCCTGGTGGGGTTGTAAGCCTCTTGAGATCCCTCGAGAGGTAAAACCTGTTGTAAGGTTACAAAACCACGCAATCAAGTTTTTGGCGCCGCTGCCGGGGAGTAGTTATTGCTTAGGTTGAAATTTTATTTTTATTAGGTCTACTCACTAGATTCCTTTCTAGTGAGATTTTTATTTTTCTTTTTATTAGATTTCTTTAGTCTATCTTTTTCTTTGTGCCCTTTGTTTGTAAAACCATTTTCATTTGTCACCATGGCGGATGAAATTCCATTTAGATCATTAACAATAGAGGAACAATTACTTTACACGGATAGATTTGCTTCCTGTTGTTCCAATGAATTTTTAAGTGATCTTAGATATATGCAAAAGATAAGTGTAAGGGAAATCTAAATCGGTTTATTAGAACACAAATTAACATGAATCATAATGATAATAAATTAACATGCATATTCGTAATTGTTTGAGTCAAATGCTTGTATCGAGTCATAATGATGTTTTGCAGGAATTCCAGGAAGTAAGGTATAGGTTTTTCCAGAAATTTTCCGGAAACTTAAAATGAAAATTTTTGTCAGGTCATTTCTGACGGCGTCAGGGGTTATAACCTGACGGCGTCAGATTTAATTTTCAGAAATTTTTGAAAGTTTTGTTTTTTTTAGAAAAGCTTTTATTAAAATCTCCAACTTATAATCTCCAGGAATCTGCAAAATTATCATTCCACAAGCATTATATCCTTATATATAGATTTTTCCCGCCGATGTTATGCAGGTTTTCGTGTTTGTTTTCTCAGGTTTAACAGGTTATTTTGGACAAGGAGATGTTTATGGAATCAAGCTTATGGCGATGCATTAGTCATGGAGCTTCAACATTACCTTGGAAGAAGATTTAACCGTGTAATTTCACTATCCAACGAGCGAATCAGGGGAGTATTTGATTTCATTCTTTTATTTTCTTTCTTTTACATCTTGTTATTTGAACATTGGGGACAATGTTCATCTTAAGTGTAAGGGGAGGGTAAAAGTGCGATTTTAGAGAATACAATTGCGCTTGATTTTTGTTTGTTTAATAGTAGATGTGTAATAAAACTGAGATAAATACCTGTTAAGGCAATTTTAGTGCCAAATTTAAAATTTTTTACAACATATAGGAGTGAAACTTTGATCTTAATGAGCGTCTCACGGATAGGAGTTATATGACTAGCACAAAAACCGTACCACTAAAAAAATTTTCCACCCCAAATATGTGAGGTTCGCCCCTAGAATTGGTAGGAAAAGCATTTATGCTATGATGTGTGTACCGGTAGCACTTAGATTCTAGAACTTGCGTTAGGACCATTCCAAGGCCACAAGTGAGACTACATTCGTGTAGTTAGATTTACTACGTGATAAGAGGCATTAGGATTAACCCATTGTTTTACACCTGTGTTTTTGTTATAATTACATTGGCTACATTGGTCAAGTAATTCTCCCACACCCTTTGCGTTGTACTCATTTTTAGTACACGATACCCCTAGTACACCCCTCAGAGCCTATCTTTTCGTTTCGACCTTTAAGCATCTTACTTAAAGGAAGAATTTGTTACACCCCACTAAAATGTACACCCAAATCGCCTTAGCCTACCTTGTATGCACTCATTTTTAGTGCATTATTGTGACAACATTTGTTTAAACCCAAGTTAATTATCTAATTGATTACATGGTTGCTAAGTCGAGTCATATCCTTGTACATATTGTTTTGGGACGATTGGGACTCATGGGTAAAGTACTAGTGTAATGAAGTAATGGGGAAGAACATCATTTATTACCCCCATATGTGCTAAATGTTTTAAAAGTACTCCAAGTTTTTCAATTATCTTAATTCGAGTCATTAGATTAGTATTTGTAAAGTTATGTAAAAATTCAAGTGTAAGGGGAATGCAATGCCCCTATGATGTATTATTTTGGATGGTAGGGTAAAAGTGTATGCAAAAAAAAAAAAAAAAAAAAAAAAAAAAAAAAAAAAAAAAAAAAAATCAAGAAAGACACAAAAAAATGAGAAAATGAAAAATAGAAAAAACATACGGACTACCATCCCGTTTCATTTTATATTTATCTTATGTTTTTGTTATTTTGTTTTTAGCTTAAGATCGAGTCTAGTCTTGGCTTAGCAACATTGTATAGTACATGTAATTGATCAAGATTTTTAACTCGCCACCAGTAAAATATCCCGTATCCAAAATAACCGTGTTTTCCTTTTCCCTACACCTAACGTTATAACCCATTTAAAAGCCCTCTTTGATAGTTTATCTTAGGTGCTTACGCCTAGTGGAGGAGGTTTTCGATCCTTTCCCAAGCCTATGGTAATCTATTTGCTATGACAGGTAGTGAGAGATATTATCCGTTTTCATTTATGAGATTTATTTTGATGACACTTGAGAGATGTGAGTATCTAAACACTACTTGTGAGGTGCTAGTTTGTAATCTCCGTGCTTATTATGATTAAAGTGGAACGAATATTTGTTGTAATTACTTTTATGTTAGCATTAAATGACCCCTAACTTGTATTTTGATTAGAATAAAAGCGCATTTGCTTGAGGACAAGCAAATCTCAAGTGTAAGGGTATTTGATGAGGCGAAAAGTGTACCGCTTTTAAGGGGTCATTTAAGCCCTAAATCGTATTTATTTGATCAAATATTGCCCTAAATCGTTCCTTTTGTCATTTTAGGTACTTTTGAGGAGAAATCTGGAAAAGGAGGCATTTTGGACGTTTTTGGAGCATTAAAGTGAAGAAAACGGCAAAGTCTCAAGAATCGGCTAAAAGTTACTCTTGACGGCGTCACAATTAACATGGGACGGCGTCATGCTTTGGCAAGAAAAGTTGGATGTGAAAATTACTCATGACGGGCCAGTGAGATAGCATGAGAATTCTGACGGCGTCACGCTTTAACTTGATCAAGGGCGTCACGGCTTAAATCACAAGGGGACGGCGTCACGTTCAATGTCTGAGGGCGTCAAGACTTGATAGGCCAGAACGGATTTTGGAGAATTAAAGAGGGACGGCGTCAAGATGGTCATCCGAGAACCCTAAAAGCGGCGAGGTGACGGCGTCACAATCCATAAGGTGACGCCGTCAGATGCAAAAGTCTATATATAGTTTTCTAATTTTTTGTCATTAGGGGAGAGCTTAGTGTGTGGAATTTTGGGATAAAACCCTAAGACGATTTTAGCTACTTTTTCAGGGCTTTTTGCCTTGAGATCTTCCATGTTTCATTGAAAGATAAGTTATCAATTAATCATTCAATATGTCTATGTGTTGTTTGATTCTATCTTATTCTTGTCTTTTGTTTAACATGTTAGGCTAATTTTATCTTGTGTTTGCTTAGATCTAATGAAACCTAGCTATTGATTATTGGTTGTTAATGTGTTATTAGTTGTATTGGATGATTGTTTATCTATGTTAGGCTTAAGAAAACTGGCTAACTTCCTATTCGGTAACTTGCTTGAACGTCTTAAGAAACATGAACCAAACGCGTACTAAAGGTTTTTATGGTTGTATTTAATGCACAAGCGAATTCTAGTGATCCCATGTTAGGAGCTTCCTAGCCGGCTCGACATAGGAGTGAAGTAGGAGCTTGTAGAGTTTGGGGAAGTAAGTACGCCACCCCACGAATGGTATTAAGGAATACACCCGTCATCCACGCGACTAATACACACTAATTAACCGGTAAAAGATAGTTAGGAGTAAGGAAATCTAAGTAAACACATTTCTCTACAAATAAGTTTCTCACCACATTTTCATTTTTGTTATTTTATTTTATTGCATTTGTAGTAATTTGGGTTAGTTGATTAGCAACTAATTCCGCCCACTCCTTCAAAACCGAGATTTTACTTGCTTTTCATAAAATATAAAAACATAAAAAGAATCTTCCTCAACCCTTAGACCTAATTAGAGTAGCCTTTCATACCTAACGAACACTATTCCCTGTGGAGAACGATCAATCCCCCGTACTTACCACTACACTATACTACATCGGTCAGGTACACTGCCTGGTGGGGTTGTAAGCCTCTTGAGATCCCTCGAGAGGTAAAACCTGTTGTAAGGTTACAAAACCACGCATCACTACTGCTAGGCAATGAGGATTCTACTGCTAGAGTTATTATACTGCTGCTTATTAGATAAACGTGTATAGTATGTCAGATATTTATGGAAGTGATACGAATAGATATTATCTTGTATAGAAAGTAATTATAACCGACTAGGACTCCTTAGTCTATAAAAGGAGGATTTAGGGTTAGGGTTAGGTACGTATTATTGATAACCGTATTAATATATTGAGGTGATTGTTGAGAGAATTCGTTTGTGTTCGTTAACAATTCTTCTTAAGATTAAGTATCAGATTCCACATAATACTTAATAGATCATTCAAGAACAGTTTCTATACCTATTGTCTTAGATCCATATCTAAGATAATTAACAAGATCGTTAGCTCAACTGGGATCAACACTATGTATCAATTATTTGGCTATGTGTTAGGGTTTGAATTAGTGTGATTTATGAGCGCTTGAAACTAATTATGAGATCCAATTAGATTTTTAAACCCTAATTCAAGCGATTTGGGGGTTTTTAATCCGTTCAAATAAGAAATTACACAACAACCCCTGCACTTACAAACCAAGCAGTAGAATCCCAGAAGTTACAAAGCGAGCAGTAGAACCCTCAGCAGTGGAAACTTGCCCAATTTTTTTAAGTTGCCCATTTTTTAAGTTGCCCATCTTTTGAAAATTGCCCATTTTTTTAAACGTTGCCTAATTTTTCCACGTAGGTTGCGCTACAGTACACACAAGTACATCTACTTTATTTTATTTTAATGCCACTTGATAGGTGTAATCATAATCAATGAGACTCCTATATATATGTGTCATATTTGCCATTGCCTTTTCATACACAACAACTTTATACATCCTACCTATAGCCCAGCCATTTCCTCCAAACTCTTTAAAATATGTCTGACAACATACCTTTGGATGTTCAACTAGATATCATGAATAGGCTACCTGTTAAGACTATACTCCAGATACGTAGTGTTTCAAAGATATGGAAGGCAAACATAGATTCACAAACCTTCATCACTTCATACGGTGCTCGTCCCACTGATGAGTGTCTTTTTAATCTAACATTTGATCAGGGTCATAAAGGTTTTATGACATCTTTAGATGAAAATTTAACCATTACCCCTATTCTAGCGGCCTTACGTGCTTTATGTATGGTACTAATATGATGGCTGTTATTTGGAACCCATCCATAAGAAAATCTGTTGGCATATTCATCCCTTTTTACACTAACCAAATAGAATGTTCAAAGATTTCTTTCGGTTTTGGTGTCCGTCCGGACACTCTAGACCCGACTATTGTGAAGGTATCCTATCCTGTTTTCCAAACTGGTTTTTGGTATGTGTCAGTCTTTTCATTGAACACTATGACCTAGACACGTCTCCAAGATTTTCAGTTGCCACGTCATTCAATGAGATTGAAAAGAAAAAGTCAGGCAGTTGTAGGTCGTTTTATCTATTGGGCTGGTACTGAAAGGTTAGTTAGTGCAAAGGGGGTTCTGTACAAGGATTACACTTTTATTTCCTTTGATATTGTTACCCGCCAATTTCACGTCATAGAGATACCTTCTTTTTTGAAAGTCGTAATGCCAGTTTCTTTTTCTGTTCACGCGCTTGGAAACTCTGTTGTGCTTTCTGGAATGATCATGACTTCTGAGGTCCCACTGTTCAGCGGATGGCTTTTGGAGGTGGATGGTGCATCCATAACACGATTTTCAAATCTATTCTGCATCCCTACCCCGATGGTGATTAAGCTGATTGGCTTTACAAGTAACCAAGCTCCAATAGTCGAAGCCACTGTCGGACACATTTTGGGTAACACAATTTTTGTCTACGATCATCAGGTTGGACAATTTGTTAGTTTGGGAATTGAAGGAAATGCTGGTTCATTCTACATCTCTCCGTACAAAGAATCTCTTCTTCTGATAAATTTCCCAGACCGTGCGTTGTACAGTACGTTTACATTTTAAGTTATCATTCTATTGCATTTGTATTAAAGAATGACATTCACAAATATTGTCTAGTACATTTACACATGTTCAAACATTAACACAAATTTGTTCCCATATGTGAACAGGTTTACCTACCCTTTGAGAAGGTATGAAGTTATGGATCCAGCGTTGTGGTTTGACAAGTTTTCAGTATGGGTAGGAAGTCTAGTGTGATGCGCCTGTGGAACCTGGTTACTGTCATCAATGGAAGGCGTTCAATAACATGTAACCTTAAAACAATTGACTATTATCTAGTAATCGTTGTGGTTTATGATTTCATGAATATAATTACTAATTGTATTATGTTATGTTGTTAGTTGTTCTATTTCTTTACTGCTTGTTTATGTTTGTCATCGTTTGCAACCGACGTACCAAAATAACAATAGAGCAACAATAGTTATGCAATAACTATTGTGGGAAACTTAAATGGACCTTTTGGGCAACTAAAAAAGTACTGTGCGCACAAAACCCAAGTGAACACCACCGTGATCTTGCAATTAAAACTGCCTAATCTCTATATCAAATAAGCACTAAGGAAACTGAATAATCAAAGATGAATAATATATGCACAAGCTAATCTTAATGAAAGCATATTAAGAAATAGCAAACAACAAAATACGAGGTTAATTGTCATAGGGTATTCAACCCATACATAAACTACAAAGACTAAAAGAATTCCACTAAGGCTGTGCGGGAAGCTCGGTGGAGTTTCAACAGCTTCCTAGCCAACTCCCAATTCATCCTCACATTTTCATACTCATCATTACTCAAATTGCTGAGCTTGATATAAACCATCTTCAGTAAGGGGGAACACGCAAGTATGAGCTTTATTATTGTGAATTCATTCTCTGATCTTGGAAAAGATCGAAAAACCACACTCTTCAGCTGCCACGACCTCATTCTGTTGCTACCTAAATCTAATGAATAAACTTCCAAAGGTAGATCACATTCCAATGGAGCCTGCAAATTCAGATAGTATTGAGATGCACAACCATGGCAATTTAAGATGATGTATTTCATACATATGCATTCCACTTACCATGGTTTATAGATTTTGCAATTTTTGAGCTCCACAAATCATTTGAATGATGAATGAAACCATTGCATTGTTCCCAAAATCGACTCCGGATAGATTTAGAGTCTTAAGGGATACAAATGCCACAGGGACATTCATCGAGGAGCTACCTTCTGCCAACAACTACAAAAGGTCGACTTTTCGTAAGTTTTAAATATTACATTTCATAAGTATTAGAGATTACTTTAACATTATGTAATTTTAATTGTAAAACTCAAATTTGTCTAACCTTGCACTCCTGAAAATCCAATGTAAGGGACTTAAGATTGGGAAGAGTTCTAAGCTGAAAGATATTGTAAGTTGTGATTGTCGTGGGATGGTTCCAAACACCGAATGACAAATACAACTTCTTCAAATTTCCAAGTTGTGCAATATCCAATAGTCTCATGTCGTTTGTATCAATACCATCCATTTTAAGAGACTCAAGTAAGGGACAACGAGAAATAAACTCCCAAATTGAACCGATTTGAAAGTCAACAGATAACAATTCTAAGCTCAATAGATTTGGAAAGCTAATAAAAGATACCAAACTAGGAAGAGTACACGAATGAAGTTCAAAATGTTTCAACTCCATACGAGTGTACACCTGGGTTGGCAACGTAACTGGTTCACCATACCAGTTTTGAATTGTGAGCTCCTCAATTCCTTCCCGAGCCAAAAACAACAGCCATTCATGTATCTCTTCATAATTGAAGTTATCTTGTCCAAACAGTGGTTTGGGTTCTACGGAGAAGACAAACCTTCTTACGGGACCTTTAAGCTGAAGTAGCAGTCTAGTAAGTTGCCTCCCATCAAACTTAGTTGTCAAAAAATAAAAGAAATCCTCATCAACTATAACATCTGATGAACTTAAATAAGTACATTTCATTATCATCATTTATCCTATTTATTTGACTTGTTTTATTATATTATATATGAGAATCGATACATTAATGTTTACTTTTGTAATTCTCAGGTAAAAATAAGCATTATGTGAAACTTGGCGATTTTGGACTAATTATGGAGCAAAACAAGCGAGATGTCAAAAGTCTACTGAAATCCAGAAGATGCGCCGTATCTCACTCAACAAATACGACGCAATATCATACTTAGATGAATTCGAAGACCATTGCCTGACTTTGAAGAATGCGCCGCATGCAATTCTGTCATGTGCCGCATATGAAACTTTGGTCAAAGAAGAAGATCAAGCTCGTTCTACTCCAAATACGCCGCAATATACTTCTAACATACGGCGTATCACTATCAAGATTTCACCAGTTACAATCCAAGATAGCTAAAGTACATGCGCCGCATACAAAGATCAAGTTACGCCGCATCTGAAGACGGTGTACGAATATTCCAGAATATATTAATCTTGGACCCCACGCGAAGTTAAGTCAATGCGCCGCATCTATCAACTCAATGCGCCGCATCGATCCGTCAGACAGAAACTATAAATATCCGAAGGTCAGACGAATTTAAGAGACCTTTTGTATAACCCTAGAGCCGAATCCAGACGACCAAGCAGCACAAGACACACCTCAAACAAAGATACAGGAGCTGTAAGAAGGTCCTGCATGTATTCAATTCATTAAATAATTTTGTTTTATTGTTTTAGTACGCTTTAATTCATCAGGATTGATGGGCTTGTGTCATGTGACTACGGAAGATCATGCACTCCCCTTAATATTGCTTTCCCATTAATTAAAGTTTATATGTTGATGTCTTTGGTGACTTTTATTAGTGCATTGATAACCTCTGTGTCTAGCTGAGTCTTGCTTGGGTCGCCATGCCCCTTCCTCGCCTATTTATTCTAGCGTCTCTAGAAAAGTAGGATAGACATAAGTAATCATTAAGGGTTTATTCGCCGATAAGATTAGAGCCAACGAGAAAGGTTTAATTATATACACTTCATATAAAACTAGCAATAAAACAAGTGACAAGCAATTTAATTATCAGGACTGGTCTTCTTATTGTCTCGAGTATCTATCTGTGTACGTGTGTGCTAATCGCTGATTCGTGCTCATTAGTTTAGTTTTCTATTTAATTATAACCAAACTATGCCAGTCTCTCAGGCTGAACCCCCTTGCGTTAGATTAGGTTGTATAACTAACTTAGGATATTAAAATACTGATTAGAATAACTAGATAATACGTTCCACTCTTAGTGATCGACACTCTGCTTACCATTATATTCATACTGACCGGGTACACTGCTCGTTAAGTGTGTGTGTTATTGATAAGTCGGCTAAATATAAATTTAAAACTTGAGTAGGCATTAATACTGCTAAACCGCAACGTCACATCACGCGCATCAAGTTTTTGGCGCCGCTGCCGGGGAGTGAATTGTTATTATCTGTTAATTTGATTAAGTATTTTAATTAGGTTTTTCTTTTTAGTTTTTTTTTTTAGTTTTTTTTTTTTTTTTTTTTATTTATTTATTTATTTTTTTTTTTTTATTTTTTTTTAGATTCTAACCACTAACCCTGTTGTATATTAGATAGATTGCATTCATTGTATAATTTGTATATTTACTGTTTTTGTGTGTTTTTGTTTTCTGTAATTTTTGTTTCTTTTTGTTTGTTTTTATTTTTGTTTTTCTTTTTTCTGTATTTTTCTGCATTCTGCTGTCGTTGTATTGTGCTGATACAAACGATACGGCGGATCTGTTTTCACAGATACGGTGTATTGCGTTTAATTTTTATAAAATACAACGCGTTTAATAAATTCGAGTACGACGCATCTTTCCCCAAGATACGGCGTATTCTGTTTTTAATAAGAAATTTTTCTAAACACTAACGCCATACGACGCATCTGTTTTAACAGATACGGTGTATTTTCTATTTAAATTAAAAACAGTTTTTCGAATTATTAAACAGAAGCGACGCATCAATCTTTATCGATACGGCGCATCTACTAAATAAAAAATCTTGTATTTTGAAACGTAACGAAAATACGGCGCATTATCTTTTGTTAATACGACGCATTTAATTTTAATAAATATAGTCGATTTTTGATAATTTAAACTTGATACGGCGCATTCTAATTCATAAGCGGTGTATCTGTTTTCTGAATAAAAGTCTGATTAAATTTTAACGTAATAAGATACGGCGTATCCAACCTTCTGGATACGGCGCATCGTCTACAGATATCAGCAACTTTTATTTTTCTTATTCCCGAACGGAAAATATTCTAACTTACCCTTACACTAGGAAGTTTTTACTTTGAAATCTACCTGTCTTTAATTTTCAGGAACAATGTTCGACATTTTCCCCAACTGGTTCGGAAGACCCCAAAGAAACCTTACCATGGAAGAGTTTGCACTACTAATCGCTCAAGTAAATGAAAAAGAACATTATGAAGCAAGAAACTTTATTAATGAATTCAAAGGCAGTCATGAGCTGTTACTAAAGGAACAAAACAACATGATTAATGGATTGGCAATTGAAGTGCACCAATTGTCAACGGTGCTTAACAAGGTTCTTTTGGTAAAACACGACTTGAAAGGGATTACAACTAGAGGCGGAAAGTCAACCTTTCAAATCGGAGAGACACCCGAGGATAACAGCATGATGAAGCGAAAAGTGTACCGCTTTTAGGGGGTCATTTAAGCCCTAAATCGTATTTATTTGATCAAATATTTCCCTAAATCGTTCCTTTTGTCATTTTAGGTACTTTGGAGAAGAAATCTGGAAAAGGAAGCATTTTGGACGTTTTTGGAGCATAAAAGTGAAGAAAACGACAAAGTCTCAAAATCGGCTGGAAAAGTACCTTTGACGGCGTCAGGGATTGCTCCTGACGGCGTCATGGCTTGGCAAAAGAGGTGGATATGAAAAATACACATGATAAGCCAGGGAGTTTTGCAAAGGAAAGTCTGACGGCGTCACCCTTTAAGGTGATCAAGGCCATCACGGTTTAACTTAAAGCGAGACGGCGTCAAGCCCATTTCTGACGGCGTCAAGCCTTGATAAGCCAGAGCGGATTTTGGAGCACTAAAGAGGGACGGCGTCAAGAAGGCCATCCGAGAACCCTAGACACGGCGAGGTGACGGCGTCAAGATCTATAACGTGACGCCGTCAGCCACTAAGTTCTATATATAGTTTTGCAATTTTTTGTCATTAGTGTGCAACTTTGTGAGGAGAAACCCTAAGACGAATTTCTGCCATTTTTAAGGGTTTTCATACCCTTGGATCTCCCATGTTTAATTGAAGATAAGTATAATTTTAATCAATCAATATGTCTATGTGTTGTTTGATTATATCTTGTTCTTGTCTTTTAATTAACATGCTAGGCTAGATTTATCTTGTGTTTGCTTAGATCTAATGAAACCTAACTATTGATTATTGGTTATTAGTGTGTTATTAATTGTATTGGATGATTGTTCATCGATGTTAGGCTTAAGAAAACTGGCTAACCTCCTATTCGGTAACTTGCTTGAACGTCTTAAGAAACATGAACCAATGCGTACTAAGGTTTTTATGGTTGTATTTAATGTATGAGCGAATTCTAATGATCCCATGTTAGGAGCTTCCTAGCCGGCTCGACATAGGAGTGAAGTAGGAGCTTGTAGAGTTGGGGAAGTACGTACGCCACCCCACGATTGGTATTAAGGAATACACCCGTCATCCACACAATTAATACACACTAATCAACCGGTAAAAAATAGTTAGGGAGTAAGGAAATCTAAGTAAACACATTTCTCTCCACATAAGTTTCACGACCTTTTCATTTTCTGTTATTTATTTTATTTGCATTTGTAGTTATTTGGGTTAGTTGACTAGCAACTAATTCCGCCCACTCCTTCAACCCGAGATTTTACTTGCTTTCATTAAAATATAAAAAATACAAAAAGATTCTTCCCTCACCCTTAGACCTATTAGAGTAGTTTTTCAATCCTAACGACACTATTCCCTGTGGAGAACGATCAATCCCCCGTACTTACCACTACACTATACTACATCGGTCAGGTACACTGCCTGGTGGGGTTGTAAGCCTTTTGAGATCCCTCGAGAGGTAAAAGCTGTTGTAAGGTCGCAAAACCACGCATCAAGTTTTTGGCGCCGCTGCCGGGGAATAGTTATTGTTTAGGTTGAATTTTTATTTTATTAGGTCTACTCACTAAATTCCTTTCTAGTGAGATTTTTATTTTATTTTTCTAGGTTTTCTTTAGTCTATCTATTTTCTTCGTGTTTTTGTTCGTATAAGATTTTCATTGACTATTCAGTTTGCCATTATGGAAAACGCGAATCCACCCCTTACACCTGGCGAAGTGGCTTTGTTGCGTAGCCAACTTGAGAATGAGATTAGTGAGCTCAGGGAGCTCAGTAGAATGATTGATATACAGCTTGATTATGCCTTGAACAACTTAGAGACCGCCATATAATCAGATAATTACTTAGAACGTAATAATCTTACGGTTGAGGAGTTGATTGAGAAAATTGATGAAGTGAAGGTAGATCCTAGGTTGGATGATTATTTCAATGAATACCCCACTAAGGAGGAGATTACTTACTATAACAACCTAGTTGATAACCCTCGACCACCTTTTGTTAGAATTGACCCAAAGATTAAGAGGGGTGATCCCGGGAATGTGAAGATACCATGTATGATTGGGTACCAATACGTTGAGCATGCTTACATTGACTGTGAATCCCCAACCAACGTGATGTCATCAGGCCTTTATAGCCAAATCATAAACACACCACTTGAGCCTAGGAAAGACCCCAAGTGCCCCGGCGGAGTTTGCAACTTCGTTGGAAGGATTAAGGATATGCATATCCTTGTTGGGAATTTTACCTTTGTCACCAACTTCATGATCTTAGAAGATTTGGCAAGTGTTGTTGACTGCCGCCTATCTCGCGTGGTGTTAGGAAAGCCGTTTATTGAAGCATCCAATTTAAAGTATGATCGTTTAAGAGGCACGGTTCAGTTTTCTAATCACATAGATAGGATCACATATAGGATGCCTTATCGGGTAAATGAATTTCGTTTTGTGCCTTAATTTGACAAGGACAACATTGGTGCGATTGAGGACATCAATGACGAGGATAAAGAAAAAGGCATGGACTATGTTTGGAATAAGAGAAGCCTTTATTATAAAGATTGCTTGAACCTAGGACCTAAATACAAAGTTGATATGGAGGTTGTTAGGATGATTAAAGGGGCAATTGAGAAGCAAAACGGAAAAACGTAGAACCCGTGACTTTGAGTCTAGCTACAAGACTCGTTAATAAAGAAAAGCGCTTCTTGGGAGGCAACCCAAGCTTTATTTGCTTTTTGTGTGTTTATTTATTTGTTTGTTTGATTTTATTTGTTTCCGTATGTATGTTTAATTTTTATTATTATTGATTCATGTTCAAAACTAAATTGTGAAAATGCTTTATCTTGTTTTTAACTTCGTCTTAACTACATATAAAGGTATTTTGCAAAAGATAAGTGTAAGGGAAATCCAAATCGGTTTATTAGAACAAATGAACATGAATCGTAATAATATTAAATTAACATACATATTAGTATTTGTTTGAGTCAAATGCTTGTATCGAGTCATAATGATGTTTTGCAGGAATTCAAGGAAGTAAGGTATAGGTTTTTCCAGAAATTTTCCGGAAACTTAACATGAGAATTCTGTCAGATCATTTCTGACGGCGTCAGGATTTACAACCTGACGGCGTCAGGTTTTAATTTTCTGAAATTTTTGAAAGTTTTGTTTTCATAAAAAGTTTTTATTAAATCTCTAACTTATAATCTCCAGGAATCTGCAAAATTGTCATTCCACAAGCATTATATCCTTATATAGAATTTATCCCGCCGATGTTATGCTGGTTTTCGTGTTTGTTTTCTCAGGTTTAACAGGTTATTTTGGAAAAGGAGATGTATTTGGAATCAAGCTTTTGGCGATGCAGTAGTCTTGGAGCTTCTACATTTTCTTGGAAGTAGATCTAACCATGTTGCCACATTATCCACCGAGCGAATCAGGGGAGTATTTGGTTTCATTCTTTTACCTTATTTACTTTTACATCTTGTTATTTGAACATTGGGGACAATGTTCATCTTAAGTGTAAGGGGGGGGGGGGGTAAAGTACGATACTTTAGAGAATACAAGTGCACTTGATTTTTGTTTGTTTAATAGTAGATGTGTAATAAAACTGAGATAAATACATGTTAGGGTAATTTTAGTGCCAAATTTAAATTTTTTTACAACATATAGGAGTGAAACTTTGATCTTAATGAGCGTCTCATGGATAGGAGTTATATGACTAGCATAAAACCGTACCACTAAAAAATTTTCCACCCCCAAATATGTGAGGTTCGCCCCTAGAATTGGTAGGAAAAGCATTTATGCTATGATGTGTGTACCGGTAGCACTTAGATTCTAGAACTTGCGTTAGGACCATTCCGAGGCCACAAGTGAGATTACATTCGTGTAGTTAGATTTACTACATGATAAGAGGCATTAGGATTAACCCATTGTTTTACACCTGTGTTTTTGTTATAATTACATTGGCTACATTGGTCAAGTAATTCTCCCACACCCTTTGCGTTGTACTCAATTTTAGTACATGATACCCCAAGTACACCCCTCAGAGCCTATCTTTTCGTTTCTAACTTTAAGCATTTTACTTAAAGTAAGAATTTGTTTACACCCCACTTAAATGTACACCCAAATCGCCTTAGCCTACCTTGAATGCACTCATTTTTAGTGCATTATTGTGACAACATTTGTTTAAACCCCAAGTTAATTATCTAATTGATTACATGGTTGCTAAGTCGAGTCATATCCTTGTACATAATGTTTTGGGACGATTGGGACTCATGGGTAAAGTACTAGTGTAACGGAGTAATGGGGAAGAACAACATTATTACCCCCATATGTGCTAAATATTTTAAAAGTACTCCAAGTGTTTCGATTATCTTAATTCGAGTCATTAGAATAATTATTTGTAAAGTTATGTAAAAGTTCAAGTGTAAGGGGAATGCAACGCCCCTATGATGTATTATTTTGGATGGTAGGGCAAGAGTGTATGAAAAAAAAAATCGAAAAAATCAAGAAAAATACAAAAAAATGAGAAAAAGAAAAGTAGAGAAAACATACGGACTACCATCCCGTTTCATTTTATGTTTATTTTATGTTTTTGTTATTTTGTTTTTAGCTTAAGTCGAGTCTAGTCTTGGCTTAGCAACGCCATATTGTACATGTAATTAATCAAGATCTTTAACTCGCCACCAGTAAAATATCCCTTATCCAACAAAACCGTGTTTATCATATCCCTACACCTCACGTTATAACCCTTGTAAAAGCCCTCTTTGATAGTTTATCTTAGGTGCTTACGCCTAGTGGAGGAGGTTTTTGATCCTTTCCCAAGCCTATGGTAATTTTTTTTTATGACAGGTAGTGAGAGATATTATCCGTTTTCATTTATGAGATTTACTTTTATGACACCTGAGAGATGTGAGTATCTAAACACTACTTGTGAGGTGCTAGTTTGTAATCTCCGTGCTTATTATGATTAAAGTGGAACGACTATTTGTTGTAATTACTTTTATATTAGTGTTAAATGACCCCTAACTTGTATTTTGATTAGAATAAAAGCGCATTTGCTTGAGGACAAGCAAATCTCAAGTGTAAGGGTATTTGATGAAGCGAAAAGTGTACCGCTTTTAGGGGGTCATTTAAGCCCTAAATCGTATTTATTTGATCAAATATTGCCCTAAATCGTTCCTTTTGTCATTTTAGGTACTTTGGAGAAGAAATCTGGAAAAGGAAGCATTTTGGACGTTTTTGGAGCATAAAAGTGAAGAAAACGACAAAGTCTCAAAATCGGCTGGAAAAGTACCTTTGACGGCGTCAGGGATTTCTCCTGACGGCGTCATGGCTTGGCAAAAGAGGTGGATATGAAAAATACACATGATAAGCCAGGGAGGTTTGCAAAGGAAAGTCTGACGGCGTCACCCTTTAAGGTGATCAAGGCCATCACGGTTTAACTTAAAGTGAGACGGCGTCAAGCCCATTTCTGACGGCGTCAAGCCTTGATAAGCCAGAGCAGATTTTGGAGCACTAAAGAGGGACGGCGTCAAGAAGGCCATCCGAGAACCCTAGACACGGCGAGGTGACGGCATCAAGATCTATAACGTGACGCCATCAGCCACTAAGTTCTATATATAGTTTTGCAATTTTTTGTCATTAGTGTGCAACTTTGTGAGGAGAAACCCTAAGACGAATTTCTGCCATTTTTAAGGGTTTTCATACCCTTGGATCTCCCATGTTTAATTGAAGATAAGTATTTATTTAATCAATCAATATGTCTATGTGTTGTTTGATTATATCTTGTTCTTGTCTTTTAATTAACATGCTAGGCTAGATTTATCTTGTGTTTGATTAGATCTAATGAAATCTAACTATTGATTATTGGTTATTAGTGTGTTATTAATTGTATTGGATGATTGTTCATCGATGTTAGGCTTAAGAAAACTGGCTAACCTCCTATTCGGTAACTTGCTTGAACGTCTTAAGAAAGATGAACCAATGCGTACTAAGGTTTTTATGGTTGTATTTAATGTATGAGCGAATTCTAATGATCCCATGTTAGGAGCTTCCTAGCCGGCTCGACATAGGAGTGAAGTAGGAGCTTGTAGAGTTGGGGAAGTACGTACGCCACCCCACGATTGGTATTAAGGAATACACCCGTCATCCACACAATTAATACACACTAATCAACCGGTAAAAAATAGTTAGGGAGTAAGGAAATCTAAGTAAACACATTTCTCTCCACATAAGTTTCACGACCTTTTCATTTTCTGTTATTTATTTTATTTGCATTTGTAGTTATTTGGTTTAGTTGACTAGCAACTAATTCCGCCCACTCCTTCAAACCCGAGATTTTACTTGCTTTCATTAAAATATAAAAAATACAAAAAGAATCTTCCCTCACCCTTAGACCTATTAGAGTAGTTTTTCAATCCTAACGACACTATTCCCTGTGGAGAACGATCAATCCCCCGTACTTACCACTACACTATACTACATCGGTCAGGTACACTGCCTGGTGGGGTTGTAAGTCTTTTGAGATCCCTCGAGAGGTAAAACCTGTTGTAAGGTCGCAAAACCACGCATCACAGCACAAACAAGATTTCCCCTGAATCTCTATCATCTGAGCAAGAGCAACCAAAAGAGACTAATCCAGAACCTGTGATTAGAGAAGAACCTTCTGTTGAACTTAAACAATCAACACTACCTTTTCCACATAGGGTAAGGAAGGAGAAAGAAGATGCCTATCAAAGGAAGTTCCTGGAAAATCTCAAGCAGCTGCAGCTAAGCATACCATTTATGGAAGCCCTAGTGCAAATGCCAAAATATGCTAAATATCTGAAGAGCTTGCTTACAAACAAGTCCAAACTTGAAGAGGCTTACACTGTAACAATGGGGGAAAGAAGCTCAGCAACATTGCTCAACAAACTTCCATCTAAGGAAAAAGATCCAGGGAGTTTCACTATTCCTTGTCAAATTGAAAATTTACATATTGGAAATGCTTTAGCCGACCTAGGAGCTAGTATAAGTCTTATGCCCTCTTCTATGTATGAAAAATTAGGCCTTGGTGAACTAAAACCTACTAGGATGTGCTTAGAGCTAGCTGATAGGTCCATACAATACCCATTAGGAATAGCTAAAAATATATTAATAAAAGTTGATAAATTTGAATTACCTATTGACTTTGTTATCCTCGATATGCCCAAAAATTCTAGAACTCCTATAATATTAGGACGACCATTTTTAGCCACTGCTAGGGCCATGATTGATGTTTTTAATAAAAAGATAACTCTTACCATAGGAAAAGATGAGGTTGAATTTAATATGGAACAATCTATGAGTAAAACTAATTATGAAGATGATGAATGCTATAATATCGATGTTTCTGATGACACGATTAATCAATTTACTCAGAAATTGTTAAAAAGTAATTTGCTTGATTCTTTTCTGCTTAAAAATTTAGAAAACACAATCGCTATAGAAGATCAAGTTGATGAAAATACAATTGATAATAATTTCGCTGTTGATTCCGCTGTTTGTAACGCCATATGGCGCATCGGAAATATCGATGCAGCGCATTTATCTGATGACAGCAACGACGTAATAAAAGAACAAGTTTATTCCGCTAGTGCTAATAAAATTGACGATGTTAAACCTGTGCTTAAGGATCTCCCTTCTACTTTGGAATATGCTTATTTAAATGGGAACACTAATTCACCCGTTATTATTGCATCTGACTTAACGCCAAAAGAAAAAGAATCCCTTTTGCAGGTACTATATAAACGAAGAGGAGCATTAGCATGGAATATGTCTGATATTAAGGGAATTAGCCTGCCATTCTGTACACATAAAATCCTTATGGAAGATGAATTCAAACCAACTATCCAACCCCAAAGGCGTTTGAATCCAAAAGTCCAAGATGTGGTGAAAAATAAAATTGTGAAATTACTTGACTCCGGACTTATCTACCTAATTTTCGACAGCTTGTGGGTCAGTCCTATCCACGTTGTACCAAAAAAAGGAGGAATGACAGCAGTACTCAATGACGACAATGAGCTAATCCCTTCAAGAACTGTTACTGGATGGAGAGTTTGCATCGACTACCGCAAACTCAATGATGCTACGCGAAAAAATCACTTCCCTTTTCCATTTATTGATCAAATGTTAGAAAGACTATCAGGATATGATTATTATTGTTTTTTAGATGGTTTTTCAGGTTTATTCCAAATACCCATTGCCCCCGAGGATCAAGAGAAGACGACTTTCACCTGCCCTTATGGAACCTTCGCCTATAGGAGAATGCCGTTCGGACTATACAACGCCCCTGCTACTTTCCAACGTTGTATGACGGCTATCTTCCATGAAATGGTAGAAGACTTTATGGAAGTCTTCATGGACGACTTCTCGGTGTTCGGTAACTCATTTAGTGATTGTCTCTTTAAACTTGATAAAATGCTTGCTAGGTGTGAAGAAACTAACCTTGTTCTTAATTGGGAAAAATGTAATTTTATGGTTAGAGAGGGAATTTTGTTAGGACATAAGATTTCTGGGAAAGGTATAGAAGTCGACAAAGCTAAAATTGATGTAATTGCCAAACTACCTTACCCCACTAATGTAAAAGGTGTTAGAAGTTTTTTAGGGCATGCTGGATTTTATCGTAGGTTCATAAAGGATTTTTCAATGATATCTAGGCCTATGACCCAATTATTGCTAAAAGATGCGAAGTTTGATTTTTCTGAAGATTGCAAAAAGGCGTTTAATATACTTAAAGAAAAACTAACTACTGCACCTATTATAATTTCGCCAGATTGGAATCTGCCTTTTGAACTAATGTGTGATGCTAGTGATTATGCTGTTGGAGCTGTACTTGGCCAAAAGATAGAAAAGAAATTTAAGCCAATTTATTATGCTAGCAAAACATTAAATAATGCCCAAGAACATTACACCACCATGGAAAAAGAACTTTTAGCGGTAGTTTTTGCATTCGATAAATATAGGTTATATCTTATATTGTCAAAAACTATGGTTTACACTGACCATTCTGCTTTGAAGTATTTGTTCAATAAACAGGATGCCAAGCCAAGGTTATTAGGTGGGTTTTATTGCTCCAAGGATTCGATATTGAAATTAAAGATAAAAAGGGTGCCGAGAATCTAGCTGCTGACCACTTATCTAGACTTGAAAACCCTGATATGGAGGTGCTTGATGAAAGGGAAATCGCTGATGACTTTCCTGATGAACACCTTATGATGGTAAGAATTAAGAGCAATGATAATACACCAAGGTATGCCGACTATATAAACTTTATTGTTGCAAATGAAATTCCAAAAGGGCTAATATCCAACGAGAAAAGAAGGTTTCTAACTCGCGCTAGTGAGTATATTTGGGATGAACCTTATGCCTTTAAATTATGTCCTGACAATATTATACGAAGATGCGTAGATGGAGATGATTTCCCAGCAATATTGGCACATTGCCATTCAGGGCCGACAGAGGGACATCATGGTGCAATTATTACAAAAAGGAAAATCCTTGATGCAGGATTTTATTGGCCCACTATGCTGGATGATGCAAAAGATTATATAAAAGGATGTGATGCGTGTCAACGATCCGGAAATATTACATCAAGAAACGAAATGCCGCAAAACTATATCCAAGTATGTGAAGTTTTCGACATATGGGGATTGGACTTCATGGGACCGTTTCCTGAATCTAAAGGTAATAAGTATATTTTGGTTGCTGTTGATTACGTATCAAAATGGGTCGAAGCGCAAGCGTTACCAACAAATGACAGCAAGGTAGTGCTTAAATTTTTGCAAAGTTTGTTCGCTAGGTTTGGAGTTCCTAAAGCATTGATTAGTGATAGGGGAACACACTTTTGTAATCACCATCTAGGAAGAGCTTTGCAACAATATGGAGTGTATCATAGGGTTTCCATTGCATACCATCCTCAATCCAATGGGCAAACTGAAGTAACCAATAGGGCTATAAAACGGATTCTAGAAAAAACGACTGGATATAATCCGAAAGGGTGGTCTGACAAGTTAAATGATGCTTTATGGGCATTTCGTACAGCCTATAAGACACCGACGGGATGCACTCCATTTCGTCTTGTATACGGAAAAGCATGCAACCTACCGGTCGAAATAGAACAAAGTGCATATTGGGCTTTGAAGAAATGTAACATGGATATGGAAGCTGCAACGAAGAACCGTTTCATGGAACTCAATGAACTCTACGAACTAAGAGATGAGGCCTACAGAAATACTAAGATCTACAAAGAAAGAACTAAAAGATGGCATGACTCGAGGTTACATGGGGATAAAATGTTTACTATTGGAGAAAAAGTGCTGCTATTTAATTCTCGATTAAAGATGTATCCAGGTAAACTTAAATCAAGATGGACGGGTCCGTTCGTTGTCAAGAAAGTGTATCCATATGGGACTATTGAAATATGCGATAAAAATGGTTATATATTCAAGGTAAACGGGCAACGAGTTAAAAAATACTTTGATAATAAAATTGAGGATACTGAGAATGAGGTGGTGGAGTTTGAACCCGAAGTATTGAAATAAGGAGCTGAACGTGAGTCTAACTTGAAGACTCTTGAATAAAGACAAGTGCTGACCGGGAGACAACCCGAAGGAAAAATTTTTACTTTTCTGTTCTGTGTCGAGTCTGTCAGACCTGCAGAAGATGCGGCGCATCTCCATCATAAGACGCGACGCATCACCTGCACTGGTCGTATCTTATTTCATTTTCTGCATTTTTATTTTTGACTTTAAAACTTTCTGTCAGTTTATTTAATGCGGCGCATCCCTGGTTAAGGATGCGACGCATCTTTTATCCTGATTCGTATTTATTCCAGGCTCGATACGGCGTATCTTCTTCCATAAGATATGGCGTATCGACTGACCTGATGATTTACAGTTTAATTTTTTAGGTTTTATTTTTACTAACTACTAATGTATTATGCAAGTTTGAACCTTCTTAACTCAGGTGTGTTAAAGTCTAAATGGTATTATAGATTCCTGCATTTTTGTGGATACATCATTTATGAAGCTTAAACGTTCTCATCCACAAGAAAGTTAATTTTTGCTCTTATACGAATAATGGAGGATCATATCGAGCAAATCTCAGGGGAGTTTTTCTGTTCTAATTCTTTTATTTTCCAGTTTTTAAACTTTGACACAAACAACGAGGACGTTGTTTAACTTAAGTGGGGGGATGGAGAATTAGAACACTTACTTGTCCTAAACTTTTTCAAAATATGCTTAAAATGCGCTTACTATATCAAAATTTAAATTTTTTTTAGCATGTTTTTGTTTAAAGTCTAAATTACATAACCACACACATAACTCTATTCTTTCAAAAATATTAAAACTTTAGTGTGCCGGTGACTTGTAAACTTTAGAACTTGGCTTGTATACTATTTGAGACCACCATAACGAGTATTATCTATATAATTGGAGTGACTTGTCTAAATTGGTAAATTTATAGGATTACACCCAAATAGCCTTTATACGTTATGTGATATTAACTAACTACACTGGTTAGTTAACCCCCGTATAAACCCTTTGTTTACTCTCACTTTTAGAGTAAGATACCCCTAGAAAAACCCTAAGAGCCATTCCTTTCGTTTCTTACACCTTTGTTATAATGTTTCGATACACCCTTACACCTTAGCCTACCCTGTAGATTAAAATCCGTGGTTAATTGCTTTAGGCAAAGTGTGTTTCCTTACATTACCTGTGTTCGCATGCGTAATTCATTATCTTTGGTTAGGTCGGGAAATTGCACAATGCAATTGGTATGAAAGTAAATATTGTATAACTTTTAGTTTATTTTTCGTGTGTTTGCTACTTTCACTATTACAGTTATTTTCTGAAAGTATGAAGAGTATGGAAAAATTATCCGGAAAAATAGTGATAGAAAAGTATGAAGAGTATGTGAAATTATCCGGAAAAAAAAATCGAAAAAAAATAAATAGAAAAGAAAAAGAAAAAGGAAAAGTTGGAAGTTTGTTTTAACCAACTTATGTAAAGTTTTGTATTAAGTGGGAGATATCACCACTATTTGTTGTTGTATATTATATTTATGGATTGAATGGGAGTTGGCCGTTATGGAACGCTAACTAAGGTTATTCTTTGATTGAGATTTTGTTGAGTATAATTCGTGTCTACCTAAAGCGTGTGTTTCAAGTGTTAAAGCGTGAGTTATTCAATGATATGAGTCTTATTCATGGGATGGTTGGGAAAGTGATTAACCACACTTAGGATTTTAATTTATCTGTTTTGTTTATTTTTCATTTTACACCAATTTGTATCCCAAATATTATCCATACCCTATATCATTCTTCATCTAAACATTTGATTTATTGAGATTAGGGATTTGAGCAATCTTAAGTATCGTAGTCGTGGATTCGGCTATGTATTTATGATTTTGTCGCCCTTTTTGATATAATATTATTGGTGAAGATTACTTGGTCCTATCTTTAGCCCATTCGAGTTAAGGAATTGAGCAATTGCAAGTATCGTGGTCGTGGATTCGATCATGCATTTGTAATTTTGTCGCATTTTCTGGAATATGAGATCGATAGAGATTAAAAAGGATGACCAACCCTTAACCAACAAACCCTTTTTACCGCTTTAGACTTGTTACTCCTTGGCTTTAGTGGGGGAGATGCGTATACTTGCCAAGCCTATGATAGAATATTCGTCACGACTAAGCAACTAAACGATTTAGAATTGTTTTATATTAAAAATTATTTTGGTTTCTACTTCATTAAGTGTTTGGTTGTGTGATTATGACAAAACGAATACGTGCTTAAATATAAAAATAAATCCTAAAATCTTTTAGGATACATTTTCATATGATTAATTCTAAGGTTTACTTGGGGACAAGTAAAGTTCAAGTGGGGGGATATTTGATGAACTCAAATAATTACATTTCATTATCATCATTTATCCTATTTATTTGAATTGTTTTATTATATTATATATGAGAATCGATACATTAATGTTTACTTTAGTAATTCTCAGGTAAAAACAAGCATTATGTGAAACTTGGCGATTTTGGACTAATTATGGAGCAAAACAAGTGAGATGTCAAAAGTCTACTGAAATCCAGAAGATGCGCCGTATCTCACTCAACAAATACGACGCAATATCATACTTAGATGAATTCGAAGACCATTTCCTGACTTTGAAGAATGCACCGCATGCAATTCTGTCATGCGCCGCATATGAAACTTTGGTCAAAGAAGAAGATCAAGCTCGTTCTACTCCAAATACGCCACAATATACTTCTAACATACGGCGTATCACTATCAAGATTTCACCAGTTACAATCCAAGACAGCTAAAGTACATGCGCCGCATAAAAAGATCAAGTTACGCCGCATCTGAAGACGGTGTACGAATATTCCAGAATATATTAATCTTGGACCCCACGCGAAGTTAAGTCAATGCGCCGCATCTATCAACTCAATGCGCCGCATCGATCCCTCAGACAGAAACTATAAATACCCCAAGGTCAGACGAATTTAAGAGACCTTTTGTATAACCCTAGAGCCGAATTCAGACGACCAAGCAGCACAAGACACACCTCAAACAAAGATACAAGAGCTGTAAGAAGGTCCTGCATGTATTCAATTCATTAAGTAGTTTTGTTTTATTGTTTTAGTACGCTTTAATTCATCAGGATTGATGGGCTTGTGTCATGTGACTACGGAAGATCATGCACTCCCCTTATTAAAGTTTATATGTTGATGTCTTTGGTGACTTTTATTAGTGCATTGATAACCTCTGTGTCTAGCTGAGTCTTGCTTGGGTCGCCATGCCCCTTCCTCGCCTATTTATTCTAGCGTCTCTAGAAAAGTAGGATAGACATAAGTAATCATTAAGGGTTTACTCGCCGATAAGATTAGAGCCAACGAGAAAGGTTTAATTATATACACTTCATATAAAACTAGCAATAAAACAAGTGACAAGCTATTTAATTATCAGGACAGGTCTTCTTATTGTCTCGAGTATCTATCTGTGTACGTGTGTGCTAATCGCTGATTCGTGCTCATTAGTTTAGTTTTCTATTTAATTATAACCAAACTGTGCCAGTCTCTCAGGCTGAACCCCCTTGCGTTAGATTAGGTTGTATAACTAACTTAGGATATTAAAATACTGATTAGAATAACTAGATAATACGTTCCACTCTTAGTGATCGACACTCTGCTTACCATTATATTCATACTGACCGGGTACACTGCTCGTTAAGTATGTGTGTTATTGATAAGTCGGCTAAATATAAATTTAAAACTTGAGTAGGCATTAATACTGCTAAACCGCAACGACACATCACGCGCATCAACATCGGTGAGCAAAGTCCACTTAAACCTCCAGTTTCTCGCTAAACTATCGGTCCTTACCGCATCTTTTATTGGCAAATGATTCGTAATATTAGTGATCACGCTGGCATGTTGCTAATATAATGCGCCATTTTAGGGATAACATTACCTCCAAAAGACATGGTATTGCTGGAATTTTATTTGCTTTTGCGAGGTCTGGAAAATGAGAGTTTGGATTTCGTTTTGGATTTGTTTTTTTGATAAGGGTTTGTGTAATTATGGTGCGTATAGGGGTTTGGTGGGTGGGTTTATTAGTTCCCATGGAAAAAAGTAAATGGTTGTCAGAAAAATCAATGTTAATTAACGGTGGGTGGATAGTCAATCGGTGAATAGTTGGGTCTTGTCACGTTGGGCAACTTGTAAAGTTGGGCAACTTGTCTAGTTGGGCAACTTGTATCAGTTATATGACCATGTTCATATAGGCTGCTTTGAATATATAGTGTAAATACTTGAATTTTATTATTAATTTATCATAAAGATCCAAAATTGAAACACAAACAGTCCCTGTTCCAAAATAGAAACAGAAACCATTACAAATTTCCATTACAACCATTACAAATTTCCATTACACAAACCATTACAAATTAAAACACAAACCATTACAAACTTTCTTTGATCATAGGAGTTCACAACCATTACAAATTTCCAAAAAGATATCTAAACACATACTTGTTTAGTAGTTAGAACCGCTACCTTCCGCATCACCCATTTTCTTCCTTTTCTTCATTTCTTTTTCTTTCTAGTCCTTATTATCCTTTAGATGCTTAAACACAACTTCAAGATGGGAAATCCTCTGTTCCAACTCATCAAACTTTGTTAAACCGGTATCCACAGTCTCTTGCTTCTCCTCCTCCTCCTCTTCCTTCGAATCAGCCAAAAGCGCTTCATAGTAGCAATCTTGTTTCCTCAGATAAGTCAGAATCTGAGTTCTCAACTCCTTAGGTATCTTCCTATAAGAACCATACTCATCAATTGGTTCAGCGCCATATCCTTCAAGAAGTAAATCATTTAGATAATAGTTTCTTAAAACTTTGTTAAATTCCTCTTCCTCGGAACCAATGAAGATAGCCTTCCCTTTGCCTTTAGTGTTTGCCATCGTGGGTGGTTTTGTTCGTTGGGATTATATGTGTTTTGGGGGAATGTGTGTGTGGTTTGGTGTGTTTAAATAAGTGGGATAGAGATGAACTGAATAGTCCCTATGCAATCGTTTTGGTTGCCTTGTAACTTTTGTAGGGAAAGGTTAAAATAATAATAATGAATAAAAATAATACCATTTGTAAAAAGGGCACCACCAATAGCAGTAGAACCCCAGAAGTTACAAAGCGAGCAGTATAACCCTCAGCAGTAGACAGTCTGCTCAACTGCCCATTTTTTAAGTTGCCCATTTTTTAAATTGACCATCTTTTAAGTTGCCCAATTTTTAAGTTGACCATCTTTTAAAAATTGCCCATTTTTTAAAAACGTTGCCTAATTTTGCCACGTAGGTTGCGCTACAGTACACACAAGTACATCTACTATATTTTATTTTAATGCAATTTGATAGGTTTAATCATAATCAATGAGACTCCTATATATATATGTGTCATCTACTTTATTTATTGTTTCTCCTTTGAGAACCATATATTCTACTGAACGACTGACTACCCATACTGACAACTTCTCAAACCTGTTCACAAATGGGAAAAAATTTGAGTTACCTTTTGAACATGTGTAAGTGTACTAGACAATACTGAAAACTTGTCAAACCTGTTCACAAATGGGAAAAAAATTGTGTTACCTTTTGAACATGTGTAAGTGTACTAGACAATATTTGTGAATGTCATTCTATAATACAAATGCAAATATCATGGTTTGTATAACTGATAAACTAACAACTTTATGAGAATATAATAAACCAAACCATATACCACTGTTTGTCCTTTGACAGAATTTGTGGACAGGGTTTATCTACTAAATAGGATACATAATGTGTACTGTTTGCATGTGACTCACCATGTTGTGTGGTTTATGCTATTTAAGAGTTTCTAGTTAAATCAACTTTTGTTGCACTGTTTGTGTTTGAAAAGTTATGGCAGACATACTTAATTTTGGTTGTGGGTCATGTTGTCCTGTTTCAAGTAGTTTAGTTGTTGCATTATGCGTTTATGAGACTTGAATTGTATGGAACTTCTATCTGGTTTGGAACTGATGTATTTGAATTATGCTTGGTAACAGCTTGTGTGGATATGATTACCATAAGTGTATTAACATTTCAGTTTCCTTTAATTTTTATGTATTTATGTATTTATCTAGTTATTGTTTATTTTTATTTTTTTCATGCCGTTTACAACAACAAACCAACCAAGAAACCGTCCATAGTTAAACCACATTTATTCACTTGGGTCAATAATAATGAACCTGATCCCAAACCATCCCAAATATCACAAACAACTAGTTGGAAATATTGAGTTTGGAAGTTGTTGGGAACACGTTTTGTAATATTTCAAGTATTGATCATTTGTATTAGGTTGCTTAGGCCTTTAGGTTTGTTATTAGGCCCAGCCCGTGTAGAAGGCCCATGGGCTATGTCATTTCATCATTTATTATTGTTAATTATGTATTATGTTAAGCATGTAGGGCTAGTAGCCCAACCTCATGTAAAACTATAAATACCCCTCCCATCCAAGGGAAGGGTATTGGTTGATGAATTCATAATATTGTTCTCAAGTGTGTGTTATCATCTCCCTTCCATCTCTTTCTCTCTCTAGCTTTCTCTCTCTAGATCTAGTAGGTAATTAGTAGGTAATTAATGGTAGCTTAATTCATAAAAGTATAAAACATCAAGTGGTATCATTCGCCTAGGGGTAATTTAGGTTGTTAGAAGGTTAGATCTAAGAAAAAATTAAGAAATCCGAGTTTTTTATTGTTCATCCGTGTTGTTACTGTTCTTCAGATATATATTCATCGAACTTTTTGTTCACCGAAGTTTCAGGGTTTAATCGAACTTGTACGTTAATCGAACTATTGATTATTCACCGAGTTAGGTGATATAATCGAATCTCTGGGTTTAATCGAACTATTTGATCGAACTTAGTAACCGAACTTCAAGTAATCGAACTTCAAGTAGTCGAACTTCAAGTAGTCGAACTTCAAGTAACCGAACTTCAAGTAGTCGAACTTCAAGTAGTCGAACTTCAAGTAGTCGAACTTCAAGTAACCGAACTTCAAGTAGTCGAACTTCAAGTAGTCGAACTTCAAGTAACCGAACTTCAAGTAACCGAACTTCAAGTAGTCGAACTTCAAGTAGTCGAACTTCAAGTAACCGAACTTCAAGTAGTCGAACTTCAAGTAGTCGAACTTCAAGTAACCGAACTTCAAGTAGTCGAACTTCAAGTAGTCGAACTTCAAGTAACCGAACTTCAAGTAACCGAACTTCAAGTAGTCGAACTTCAAGTAGTCGAACTTCAAGTAACCGAACTTCAAGTAGTCGAACTTCAGTAACTGAACAACTTTGATCGAACAAGTGCTTGATCGAACTTCTAATTAATCAAACTTCTCAGTGATCGAACTTCTCATTGATCGAACTTCTTAGTAATCAAGTTTCTCAATGATCGAACTTCTCAGTGATCGAACTTTTCAGTGAAGATTGCATGAAATGCGTTTAACAACTGGTTAACATTGCATGAAAAATTGGAGTGTGAGTTTGCATGTAAAGGTAATATTCATTGAGGAGTGTGAGTTTCTAATATAAACTTTGAGTTTGCATGAGGAGTGTGAGTTTGCGTTTCTTCTTCTGAAAGAACTTGTCCTTATCAAGGGAGTAATTGTTTGAGTTTCTAATATAAAAGGTAATATTCACTGAGGAGTGTGAGTTTCTAATATAATGGTAATGTTGAAGTTTGCATGTAAAGGTAATATTGCGTGAAGTGTGAAGGTAATATTGTGTGAAGTGTGAAGTTTGCATTTGACATGTGTGGGTGACGTGTTCACAATATTATAACTTTGTCAAAGACGTGTTTTGTTATCCTTAGTCAAGTTACTTCACTTGGCTATCCTTTTATTAAAGTTGTCAATGACGTGTCTTTACATGTGAAGTATTTTATGAGAATCTCAGTTCACCATTATTAAAGTTGTCAATGACGTGTTACATTGAGACTACATGCGAAGGATAATATCACACACGTGAAGAAAGAATAATATCAAGTTTAATATAATATCACATGAAGGAAGTTTGCTTACACTGGACGAATTTTCCTTTTTAGTTGATTCTTGTTGGATTTTTTTTTTCTCTTTTACCGAATTTTGGTTAGACAAAATTTTTTTTTGGGTATAATTTTGAATCACGACATTGATCAAGCTTTGTTATTCGGGAGTACTTATAGTTATAGTTTGGGGTGTGATCATTTGGGCTCGAATTAGGACTTGGATTTGGTGTTTTTGATCAATTGGGCTACACATCCGTACTTTGTCGACTTTCATAAATCAAGTTTGTGAGATCTATCAAGGTTCATAAGAATATTCCGAGTTTCTAGTATAAAATCCTCCGAGGTTCAACAATTGAATTTTCTGAGTTTCTAGAGTAAAATCCTCAGAATTTCTTCAAGTTATTCACCGTTCAAACATCTAATCTTCAACAACAACCGTTATTATCCTTTAAAGATCCTACATCCACAAGCTACTTCAAGATTAATCTTTCCTCGTTTCACAAGTTCATTCAACAACAGTTATTCGACCTTGAGTGTGACACATCAACTTTACGCATTTTAATTTGATTCTTCCGATTTCATCGCAACAATCAAGGGGGAGAGAAAATGCATCAATCAAGGTCGCAAGTTAATGAACAGATGTCACCTTTCTCTAATTTTTCACCATCGAACATTGTTTCTCAAGGATCTCAAGAGAGCGATACGCAAGAGCTATTAATGCAAGAAAAAGAGAGAGAAACGAAAGAGAGATGCATGGAATGTTTTAGATTACTTCATTCACATCTTATGGTCCTCTCAAACAAAGACTTAGCAAGAACATCCATTGGATTCGAACGGGCATTCTTAACACTCTTTGAAGAAGACGTTGAGGTGTTCACAAAAACCATGTTCCTCAATGTGGATCAACTGCAGGATCAACTTGAAAGAGAAGAATTTCACGAGAATGGATCCACGGTCGCCTTTAGAGTGCTCAAGGAACAATTTCAGCGGTTCAGCGTTTCCTGGTTATCATCAGATTTTGACAGCATCATGACATGCAAGTATTTTTTGGAATACACTGGAATCGAGGTTAAAACTTTCAAAGACATGCTGACCCAACGAATGGATTCGATGGAAAAGTCAATTGCTGAAAGAGTACTTCACAGACAAAAGTTTGACAAAAGAGTGAAAGAAAAGAAGTTACAGATTCAAGAAGAGAAAACTAATACGCTTAAAGTACTGGAAGCTGATTTGGTTGTTATAGAAAGCAATGGGAAAGAATCAGAAAAGCAGGATGATAGCAGCAGATCATGGAATGGTACAGATGCTGATTGTGCAGATGTCAGACCCACATATGACACAGAGCCTATATTTGACAAAGAGCCAACGGCTAAGGATGACCGCAGTAGATCAATGAATGGTACAGATGCTGATTGTGCAGATGTCAAACTCACATATGACACAGAGCCTATATTTGAAAAAGAGCCAACGGCTAAGGATGACAGCAGCAGATCAATGAATGATACAGATGCTGATGATGCAGATGTCAGACACACACATGACACAGAGCCCATACTTGACGAAGAGCCAATGGCTGAGGTACAATCAATTGTCAATAATAGTATGTCTGCTCATGATCGCCAACTTACTGAACAACCTGAATTCAAAAATGAAGGAGGGGTTGATCAGAATGTTGACAAACATTTTGTCAAACAACCTTTGCCTGATCCATCATATGAAAACAAAACAAATGTACCATCAAATCAAACTCTCGAGTTTGAAAATGCTTATCTTAAAAGGACCATTGCCCAGTTTCAAAAAGATTTTTCAAAACTAGAGGCACATTGCATCTCACTTGAACTTAAACTGCAAAACGAATCTTCGGGCAACAATGGTAAATCTTTGAATGAAGAAAGTAAACATATGGATACATTAGTTAAAGAAAATGAGTTGTTGAAAGTTCAAATTCAAGCTAAGGTGTTTGCACATGCTGCATTGCAAAACAAATTAAGAAGATTGACTGGCCAAAGTGTGGATACTAAGTTTGCAAAACCATCAATCTTGGGAAAACCGCCTCTACAACCTATCAGAAAACAATCAGTGGTTAGACAACCAACTGCATTTAAATCTGAACGACCTCAATATTCAAAATCTAGGTTTGCCTCCCAAGTTGTTGAGAATAATGATTTGACAAAACCAGTCACTCCACATTCTTGGCCTAAGAAAAATGATTCTGTCTCTGCTAAACCTCAACAAGTGTTTATACCTGGCTCATCTAGGATTAGTTCAAAAACAGTGTCAAAAGTGAGCATTAAAAGTAAAGAGTCTTATGGCATAAATGACATGAACAAGAACTATGATCTAGAAAAGGCGAGGAAAAAGGCACTACTTCAAAAGGATGGAATTCTTGGTCCAAAACCCTGTGTGATGCTTTCCACTGTTTTACAGAACACTGCTAATAGTTGCAAACCAATACATAGGAGCACTCAACAAACGAATAGGAATTGGCTGGCATCTAAGAGAAGTTGCAATGTCTGTGTGCCAAAACATCCTCATGAAGTGAATTCACGTGCAAAGGCACAATCGACTAAGACAATCAAACCAAACAAACCCGTTGAACCAAAAGAAAAGAATCAGAAACCTAAAAAGAGGATCAATATAGGACATAGGTTTTCTCAACTAAGTGATGCTCCCACATTTCATTCCACTGCATCTAGAAGGAAAACATCTCCTAGATCTAACCTTAGGTGGGTCCCCACGGGTAGAGTCTTCAAAACGATTGGTCTTAGGTGGATTCCTACTGGAAAGATTTTAGACAGTTGCACCAAAACGAATGTGAATTCCACAACATCTATCCCTGAGGCTTGAAAGAACACCATAGAAATCATATGGTCGGGTGTCAAGAAGATAATTGACACAACAACTTCATGCTTCTAACATCTGGAACCCAATTTCCCTTGGGGATCCATGTGCTCTGTTTGTCTCTTCTTTCTTTTCAGATATGACATTGGCTTCGGAACAACTCAGTTTCGGACCCGTGCTTAATGTTATGGCTTCTGAGCAAGACCGCTTGGAACCCGCAAACAACCGTTTGAACTTCCCAGAATCTTCAGCTGAACCATTACCTTTCAAAAGGAAAGATCTGGAAGATCTGTTTGCTCCTATGTTTGATGACAGTTTGGTTAACAGTGCGTCAAAGGCTTCCACAAGTTCCGCTGCTCAACAACTCCCAAATCAAGCACCTGATCTATCAGCATCCACCTCTACAGTAGTTGCTAATGATGCACCATCACCTGAACCATCATCATCAATGGATAAAACACCTCAACCAACAGTTGAAGATTCTTCTCCCATTTCTAACCAAGTTCCAACACCATCAGACTTTGACGGAAATGCATTTTTCAATCCATTTGCTCCACCCCCAACCATTCTCGAACCAGGAGAATCTTCCTCGAGCAACATGGAACCGTCAAATCTGAATCACAACATTCAACACTACCCATCTACTCATAAATGGACAAGGGATCATCCGTTAGTTAATATGATTGGCAATCCAGATAAACCAGTTATGACACGACAGAAACTCCACACAGATGGTGAAACTTGCATTTACGCTCTCACCGTTTGTCAAGCTGAACCGAAAAATATTAAAGAGGCCATGACTTATGACAATTGGATTGAATCAATGCAAGAGGATTTGGATCAGTTCAAAAGATTGGAAGTCTGGGAACTCGTTGAAAAACCTGATGGAGTTTATGTTGTGGGCTTAAAATGGATTTGGAAAAATAAGCTGGATGCAGAAGGCACGGTTATTCGTAACAAGTCTCGGTTGGTTGCTAAAGGGTTTTGTCAAGAGGAAGGAATTGACTTCGAGGAATCTTTTGCACCAGTGGCTAGGCTTGAGGCAGTTAGAATGTTCCTGGCATACGCGGCTCATAAGAACATCACAGTTTACCAAATGGATGTGAAGACAACATTCCTGAACGGACAACTTCGTGAAGAGGTGTATGTATCACAACCTGACGGCTTCGTGGATCCAGAACATCCTAATCACGTATATAGGCTTAAGAAAGCTCTCTACGGCCTTAAACAAGCCCCGCGGGCCTGGTACGACAAACTTTCAGCATTCCTTATTGATAATCATTTCACTAAAGGCTCTGTAGACCCGACTTTGTTTATACAAAAACACGGGGAGGACATTCTCATCGTACAAATTTATGTGGATGACATCATTTTTGGGTCTACCCACAAAAAGTACTCAAATGCTTTTGCAAAACTTATGAAACAAAACTTTGAGATGTCCATGATCGGTGAACTAAACTTTTTTCTAGGATTACAAGTTCATCAATCACCCCGTGGTATATTCTTGAGTCAGTCTAAATATGCACAAGAGATATTAAAGAAGCATGGCATGACATCTAGTGAAACCTATAACACCCCTATGTCCTCCTCATCCCCGAAGCTAGATGCTGACATTCATGGGAAACCCACTGATCCTACAAATTATCGTAGCATAATTGGGTCTCTCATGTATCTCACCGCTAGCAGACCGGATGTTGTATTTGCCACATACCTATGTTCACGCTATCAGTCTAACCCAACAGAAAGACATTTATCTGCTGTTAAAAGAATCCTTAGATACATCAAGGGAACCATTAATTTGGGGATCTGGTATCCAAAGGATTCTGGTTTTGCACTAACTGCTTTTTCAGATGCGGATCATGCGGGATGTATTGATACAAGAAAGAGCACATCCGGTGGTGTTCAATTCCTAGGTGATAAGCTGGTGTCCTGGCAGTCAAAGAAGCAAGATTGTACGTCTCTATCATCCACGGAATCAGAATATGTAGCCATGTCTGCCTGTTGTGCTCAAATCATTTGGATGCGATCACAATTGATGGATTATGGTTACATATTCAACAAAATCCCGATGTACTGTGACTCCAAAAGTGCTATCGCTATCTCGTGCAACATAGTGCAACATTCCAAGTCCAAACACATCGCTCTCAGATATCACTTCATCAAGGAGCATGTGGAGCAGGGTACCGTTGAGTTGTATTTTGTGGGTACGGAACACCAATTGGCGGATCTTTTCACGAAGGCTTTACCTCATGATCGTTTTGTGAAACTGGTTCACCAAATTGGAATGAGATGCCTGACTCCTCAAGAATTAGCGAACTTTCTCAAGAACAACTAATCGAGTCATGCTCTCTCACTATCTTGTATATATTAAAAAAAAAAAAAAAAAAAAAAAAAAAAAAAAAAAAAAAAAACCCAAGTGTGCAAATGTTGATCTCAATCAAAATATGTTTTTGCCCATTGTTTCAAAGTTTAAATTTTTTTCCACAATCTCACATATTTTGAGGGGGAGAAACTTTTGCACATTTATTCATAAAAATTCTTCGTCATTTTTCTTAATCATCATATATTGTTTTTCATCAGCTTGCGTTAACCATTTAACTATACATCTCTTAACCTTGGACTTAATATAAATAGAAAACATAGTTAAAAGGTTAAATGTGTAAAAATGGAAAAGAATGAGGACAATAACAGCCAATTCAGTTAACTCTATTCAATATATATCCCAAATCATTGACTTAGGTCAAAATTTTATATCAAACTCTCAAACACACAGTCCCACCTCACAAAAACGCGCGCTTCATCTGATCTTTCATATCTCTAAAAAAGTTCGATTAATCTGCTCTAATTGTAAGTCTTTCATTTGATTTCTGTGGTATTCATTTAACTAAGAACGTTGCTTCAGAGATAATTTTTGTTAGATTTATATTAGGCCTTTTAGTCTAATTTAGGGCTTATGATTGAAAGTGTTTATGCTTATTTTTGTGATTGAGATAATATGCTTGTGTCATTGTTTATCTGTGTTAAGCATAAAAAGATGAATAATCGAATTTTTTGAGATAATCGAACTTACAATATGTGATAATGATCGAACAATAATCGAACTACTGGTGTAATCGAAGTATAGGACTGATCTCCGAGTTAGGAGTATTATGTCTGGTTTGATCGAACTTTGTTTAATCGAACTTGGTTTGATCGAATATTGTTTGATCGAATTTTGTTTAATCGAACTTGGTTTGATCGAATATTGATTGATCGAATTTTGTTTAATCGAACTTGGTTTGATCGAATATTGTTTGATCGAATTTTGTTTAATCAAACTTGGTTTGATCGAATATTATTTGATCGTATTTTTGTTTAATCGAACTTGGTTTGATCGAATATTGTTTGATCGAATTTTGTTTAATCGAACTTGGTTTGATCGAATATTGTTTGATCGAATTTTGTTTAATCGAACTTGGTTTGATCGAATATTGTTTGATCAAATTTTGTTTAACTGAACATTGATTGATCGAATTTCACTTGATCGAATTTTGTTTAACTGAACATTGATTGATCGAATTTCATTTGATCGAATTTTGTTTAACTGAACATTGATTGATCAAATTTCACTTGATCGAATTTTGTTTAACTGAACATTGATTGATCGAATTTCATTTGATCGAATTTTGTTTAACTGAACATTGATTGATCGAATTTCATTTGATCGAATTTTGTTTGTTAACTGAACTTTGTTTGTTAACTGAACTTTGTTTGCTTGAACGAAACTGACCAAATTTTTGATTGATCGAACATTTGTTTTCTTCGAAGTTCAGGACTGAGTGTGTATAATAGAAATTTGTCTAAGTATCTTTGATTGTTGAGATGAAAAGTATTCATATGTTGAGCTGTGTTTACTGAATGAGTTGGTTTCCATCTATGCTGTTCATCATGTACCTTATGCTCTCCTGGTCAGAATTTATATGTGCATCAAGATGTTTTTTGCTTAAGTGGTGATGCTAGATTATGTGATTAGTGATGAAAAGTGTTCTATTGCTTAATTGTCTGAACTTGTGTCTATATGATGATAAGCAGTCTAACATACAAAGGGCATATCTAACATACTCACTAACACTCATAATATATGCTCTTGCGTATTGTTGTATGTTTGTGTTATGCAGTCAAAACATGTCACGTGCATTATCTCAAGCATCACACACATCCAAGAAGGTCACTCAAGATACGGAAAAACCCAAGATCATTCGTTGCAATTCAAGAGTTGATTTCGATAAACTCAAGTGTCATCCATCATGTCAAATCATCGCAGAAATCCTTGCTAGACACTTCATTCGCCCTGCTTTAACCAAGACAGTAAGTGTTCCAATGGATTATCTTAATCAGTTCTGGGGATCAATGTCTGTCAGCGAAGATCAAGCATCAATCACTGTCACTCTGGATACTCTTGAAATCTCATTCACAGTTGACGCTCTGAGGACTATTCTTGAGCTACCCAAGGAAAAATCAGGGAATTTCGAGAAGTTTCAAAATAACCCAACATTTCCAGAGATGGCTAGAACTCTAGAAATGCTGGGGTATGATGAATCAACTGAAAGAATGTCTTCAATCTATAAAGTTGAAAGAAAGTTTTTTCCACAAACTTGGTTAACAATGTTCGCCATCATCAATCAATGCATCACTGGAAAAACCACCGGCTTAGATCACCCAAGACTTGAAAACCTGCTATTTTTCTGTGGTATTGTCAACATGAAACATCTAAACTTTGCACAGTATATCTGGAATGACATGATCTTTCAATGCAAAAAATTCCAAGAGAGCACTAAAGATTCATATATCCCTTTTCCTCGTTTCACCAAACTCCTCATTGCTCGTGTTATGAAAAAACACCCAGAGCTACAACGTCCAAATTCTGAGCAGATGCATACCGAACAACATGATCATGTCCTCACTCGCCTCAACATCCAGATGACCGATACAGACAAACAAGGTGCTCCAATCCCTGATTATTTCCTGAGTGATGACATTAGGAACACAGCAGCATTTCTTACATATGATAAAGCATTTAAAGATCAGAAAGTGGGGTTTGTTCCGAAAAAGGATGCATTACCCAAAGGATCAAAGACTAAAGGGAAGAGTCATTCACTCCCAGATCGAGCCACTACTTGCCGATCAAAGAAAGCTGAAACAGCTAAGAAAGGAAAAACAGTCACCAAAGCTTCATCAGCATGGCAACTTCGTGATGAATCAAGTGATGAAGGAAATGACGATAATGTTGGGATCAAGAAAGTCAAAGCACAGAAGGGGCTTGAAAAGCTGAAATCTATTATGGGTCCAACTGATGAGAAACTAAAGCAAGGCAAGGGCAAGTCTATCAAAGCAACAGATGTTAGTTTTTCACCGATTCAACCGAATGAAAGCTCAGAAGAAGAGGGTGACGAATCAGATCAACACACTCATACCCCATCGGGTTCTGAAGCTGAAGAATCTGATGATGACAGACAAAGTGAGGATGATGAAGACAATGATGAAGAAAGTGACAAGGATAAGAAAGATAGTAGTGTCAACAACGATGAAAGTGATGATAAAGATGAATCTGAAGATGACCAAGATAACCCAGATGTTCAACCCCACACAACCATTCTTCAATCACCACCTACATCTTCAGTGGCTCAATCATCAACTGTCATAAGTCAGCTTGAAAGTAAACTGAATCAAGTGTTGAGTAATCAAGACGCCCGTGACAAAGAATATCAAGAAACAAAACTGAAACTGACTACACTTCAGGAGCAGATGGACAACCACATACTGAAGTGTGATAACGTTGATTTGAAAAAGGAAGTCGCTGAACTGGTTCCAACTGAGGTCTTCAAGACTCTTCAAGATGCATTTCCTGACATGCTCAACTATTATGCCAAGAAGAATCTGGAGGAGGTTGTGGCAAAGTTGATGTAGACAATACCAATCACAATCAGAACGTTACCTCCACAACCATCTGGATCAACTCTCAGAGAACAACTTCTTGAAGAAATTCGAGAAAACCATGCAGAAGATGAACTCAGGCAAGCATTACTTAACTCAATAAAACGAGCTGAAAAACAAGATGAACCATGCAAACCAACCAAGACATTGAAGCGTCGTCAGGATGACCCAGAGGATCAAGGAAAGAAAAGGCGAAGACCTTCGTCTTCAAGCCGTGGTCCCATAGCACAATCATCTGGAAAAGGAAAACAATCAAATGGACCAGTCTTCAGTCCCATTGGAAGTGGTCAATTTGAGGACGTAGAATTTCACGAGAACATCAGTGCAGATGATGAAATACCCTATGTACCTACAAGTGTTCAAGAACCTGTGGTTCCTTCTGGTCCAGTAAATGATATACCACTACCAGAATGGGTCGATCCTGGAGCTTCAAAGTACGACTGGTTTGAAGATATGGTTGATGCATACCCTGATGAAGTTCACAGCACACCCGTGGAAGGATCAATTGTAGATTTTACCAAAAGACTGAAAAAGGCAATCAAGGTTCAGAAGTTGGGGTTGTCAGATATCATTCGAGTTCGTAGCTCAGGCTTTACTGAATTTAAGACGGTAACTACTACTGAGATAGAGTTTGAGTACAATCTTGAACAAGTTACACGAGCTCTTGGAGATAATATTGCTGAAGAACAAACCCATAAATCAAAAGAACCATTACACTACAAGGACTACACCAAACCATTACCCCTCATTGGTCACCCAAAGAATCCAAAGTTACCAAAAGAATACTTCTTCAATCGCGACCTAGTCTATCTCATGAGTGGAAGCACGGATCCTATAGTACGATATGCAACATCACTATCCAAGTATCTAGCAGCTTCATACTCCATAGAAGATTTGGAAGAAAAGGTCGACGATTTATGGAACCATGAAGTCTATGTCTACAATGACGATGCTGTTTTTGGGATTCATCATTGGCGACATATGAGGAGATTGAATTACAAATACTTGGTCACCACGAGAGTTTCAAGAAATATAGATAGGAAGAACCCTAATAGGATTCTATCCATAACCAGTGCTGAAACCAAACCACTATATGGGTATAACTTTCTAACCAAGATCACCGTGAGAAGATCAGATGACAAAGAGTATTCGTTCTGTGAAGCTGACTACCCATACTTGTCCCGCAATGATATCGAAGACATGTACCTACTGAAGATTCAGGGGAAACTTGAACATCTTCCTGGCCGTCTTCAGTATGACATCATCAACTCCATTCTCATATTCATCCGCAGCATTGTCATAAGGCATCGAGTTGAGGACATCCAACTTGGGGTAGAAAGCTACCAAAAATGAGTTAATCTCATCAAGCCAGATCTTGACCGACCGGGAGTTCATGACCAATCTCCTTATATGTTCATGGATAGACCGTTTGGAGTGGTTTACAAACGGAAAAACTGCAGTCCACACTTCATGGGATTTGAAGACTGAGAAAATTTGGGGATAAGACATTGGTAATGGTCAAGACAGAACTTGAGTCAATCTTGGATAACTACCACAAGGGTTCTAAAACGGGAGTCATGCAAGAGGTCAAATGGAGCAGAAATGATGCCAAGCAAGCAGTCAAGTTCATCAAAAGAATCAATGACAAGCTTCAGTTTCGGACTCAAATGCGAAGATTGGAGAGTTATGTGGGAGGACGAGCAAGACTTCCTGATGTGCGTGTCGTTGTGTTCAAGTTTTAAAATTTATAAACACGATTTATCCAATTCTCTAATCACACATACGAGCAAGTATACTCGTCCGTGGTAGTAAAGGTGGGTAAGTCGAGATCGTCCCAAGGGAATTGGGGTTTAGGTTTAGTAAATAAGTTTTAGCAAAATGGAGTGTCAATCCAATTTGAAGCAAATTAAAAACTAACAAGCAAGCAAGGTTCAATCAATCAAAAACAAATATACTTGTGTGTAGGTTCCATGACAATTGTTTAGAGTAACCAATCAAGTTGGGTGTTACTTGTAATGATGCACAACTTAAAATGAATGATTCACAATCAATGGTTTTTATCATGAGAAATCATATCTAAGAATTCAATCTCCTAGTTAACTCCTTTCGGCCATTATTAACTATTACGATAATTCTATTAAGTCCTTTGTGTTGTTTGAAAGCATGTCTTATCTCAAGAATTCCTACGAATCCTTTCGGCCTTTTTCGTGATGAAATCGTTTCCAAATCCATTTTAATGAGTAAAGGTGTTGCTTGTCACACACCACAATCCATACTAATTCGTGCACTAACTTTTTAGAATAAAAACATAAAGAAAACTCCTTTCGGCCTTGTGAATCTTTGAAAATGTTTTTACCAACCAATTAAGCAAGATTAGATTTTATCTCAACAAACTCATAAAATAAGATATGTTTTCATGCATCACTTATGATAAGATTACTCCAACAATTGTCACATCATCCACACACAAGTATAACTAAATTACTCCATAACAATCATAACCAAACACACATAATTAACCAAACTTTCATTCATCATATAGTAAAAGTAAAAGTAGTTCATGATAACTCAACAAGAAATACCTATCAAGGAATTACAAGAACTAGAATTGTGGAACTATAGCAATCCACACTCCTCCAATCGCCTATTATCACAAGTAAACAACTCCACACACGGACGCAACTCTTGAGACTCGAACTCAAGATCTCCTGGACGTTTTCACAGCAACTCCAAGCTTTTGGGCAATAATAATAATAATGGTGTAGCTTTCTTAGGTTATGTCACTTCCCCAAAAGAACTCTCTTTGCAAACTAACCAAGGGTTCCTTAAATAAGTGAGGAAACCCTTCTTATCCAAGTAAAAACGTTCCATATGATTTAACAGCTGAGAAATGACAAGCCTCAATGATTATGGGGCTTAAATTCACCATTTAGTTCAACTTTGTAACTTCACTGTTGGCCAACCGATCGGTATTTGGCTCCTACCGATCGGTTGGAGCTCTCGGTGTTTCTAACTTCACTCCATCCAAATCGGATGCGGGCAGCATCCGATCGGATGGATGATCCTGCCATGCACTTTTGTTTTCTTTTATTCATTTCTCGTTACGTGCTTGATCCTTCGCTGCACCATTGATTTCCTTCATAGATCTTGATCTTTTCTTGATATGTTAAGCATAGAAGTCTTGGTCTAATCAATTCTTTGAAGTATCAAGTGGTTTCTTTCTCGTAATTCTCCTTATGCGCATAATCTCTTCATTTCTTCGTGTTTTCCTCCACTTTTCCTGTACTTGGCTATACTTACTTGTATACACACTTTTTCATCATTTAGCAACAAATACATGCAAATATAACCAAATATAATGCACAAAACTAGCAATAACGCACCTAAAAACATGTTAGATTTAAGTGTTATCACTTCCAAACATTCTCACCTTCCGACGTCCTGCCTAAGTTGATTGGTACAATTTGTTTCATTTGATCATCATCATTTCATTTCATTTCATCATTCACTTTCACTTATCACTACGGCTTGTGCACACATAACAGTGTACAACCCGCTCTTGTAAAGAAAGGACCCTGAGGTACGCTTCAGTGCCTCAATCCTGAAAAAGAAGCGAAAGCTTCTTACTTATGAGCAGAATTAAAACCAGAATGTTTTCTAACAGTTTTTCAAACATTCTGCTCATAAGGACAAGTACTCCCTTGTTAAGGGGGAGTATTTGAAAAATATTTGTTCCAAATATACAAACGTTCTTGACGTTCTTCCACAAACACCTCAAAAAGAGCATATTTTAATCAACAGTTTTTTTCAAAAACAACATTATTATGCTATTTTTGAGGGGGAGAATGAAAAAGTGATTAAAATATGGTACCTCGTTGCTGGAATCTCATGAGTGTAAGACTCAAGAATTGACCCTCGAATTGACGATAATAACAGTCAGTAGTCGAAAAGGTATATCCGGGACGGGTAATAATTTCAAGCCAGTTTATCTGGTGATATAAGCGTGTCTCGCGAAGGATATATCTGAGTAGAATGTACCAATTTCGAGCGACGATCTTTGAATATGACCGGGACGGGTAATAATTTCAAGCCAGTCCAACTGGTGATGTAAGCGTGTCTCGCGAAGGTCATGTTCATTGAAAGTCTATCAATTCAAAAAGTGCCAACTCTTCCCGACATGTGCAAATTTCAAAGTGATTTACATATGAGCACATGTTAAGGGGGAGTTCTTCTGAAAATTACAAAACTCTCAAAGTGTTAACAAAATGTGTTTTACAATCATAAACACTTTGAGAGATTTTTCAAAAGGTTTGGTATATGGCATCATTAGGATAGTCATGGAGTTATAAGGTGACTAAGGTTAGGGAAAACCGTCCTATGATCCGCCAGAGCCGGAGGGATCTACCCAAGGAAAACACCAATAGTTTAGAACTAGAAAGTCCTAGGTATGATTAAAAAAGGACAAAATGAATGAACGGAGAAAGAAGGGGTTGAAGAATTAAAAAGAAAAGCAAAGAAAAGGGTGAAAAGAAATAGCCCTCCATTTGTTCAACCTTAGGGCAGACACCGGGTTCAATACATAATCTACTGGTTGATCAAGAATCACCGGTATTGAAGATCAAAGTCGTCATGGACCCAGTGATGGACTGCACTAAACCTTCTTAGCTACTCAAGTGTCTCTCAAAAGAAATTTGTTTCATTCACACGGAGAACCCTTCATAATCTATCGACCTCTCATTCCGAGAGTGTTGATATTGAAAAGGAGGCAATCTGCTCCACGCCTCCGACGACCAAACAAATGTGCACTAATTGAGTCTAGAGCCATGAGATTCATAAAAGATCTCTTAGGTACACTTAGTATTACTCTGCTGTTCTACATCATGGGCAGCAGATGTAAAATTAAGAAAGTGTCCTTCGCAGATCTTAGTAATCTGCCAAGAACATTCATGAGAAAAGTTGCATATGTGATTATCAATGATTGAATGGAAACCCTGCCAGAGCAACATCAAACAACTCTGATAGCAGGTCACTTCGGTAACTCCTTGTGGGTTACGCTTAGTGTTTGTTCCAAACGGTCTACAGTCGTGGGGTGATCTCCAGCGACTCACTGAATCGTGGGTGCACTTCGGTGTGTCCGTGTAAGCCCTCTCGGGGGTATCCGGTTCAGAACGGCCTGGGCAAGGATTAGAGAAAGTCTTCACACTATGCTGTTGACAATCTCGAAGTCTGAGCTTATAAGTTCCGGTTGGTTCGTGCTGCTGCTGCTGCTGAGGAGCTTGGAGACCTGGAGTTCAACCATCACCAAGACTCCATCATGTTCATGTCCTGAAGATTAGTTCTCACCAAGACTCAGAATCATCGAAAGTTCAGAATATGTTTAAGAAAAGTCTAAGTTCGAGCACTACAACCTTTCATATATTAAAGATTGAAGAAGTGAGAACAAGTTGAAGAACGAAAGTCACAAGTCATATGAACATGATGGAGAGGACACGAAGACACCAGTATCAAAAGATCGTTGGAATACGGCAGACCACCACCATATCACATCGCATCACTTTCAAGAGAAAAGAACAAAGATTATAAAGACGTCAAAGCCAAAGAAGCAAAGAAGACGTCAAGCAACCTTGATGACCAATACTTAGGGGGAGATTGTTGGGAACACGTTTTGTCATATTTCAAGTATTGATCATTTGTATTAGGTTGCTTAGGCCTTTAGGTTTGTTATTGGGCCCAGCCCGTGTTGAAGGCCCATGGGCTGTGTCATTTCATCATTTATTATTGTTAATTATGTATTATGTTAAGCATGTAGGGCTAGTAGCCCAACCTCATGTAAAACTATAAGTACCCCTCCCATCTAAGGGAAGGGTGTTGGTTGATGAATTCATAATATTGTTCTTAAGTGTATGTTATCATCTCCCTTCCATCTCTTTCTCTCTCTAGCTTTCTCTCTCTAGATCTAGTAGGTAATTAGTAGGTAATTAATGGTAGCTTAATTCATAAAAGTATAAAACATCAGAAGTTTATTATTCACAAAGCATGAGACACAACTAGTTGTTGCATCAACTCATTGTACATGGGAAGTCAATAATTGTTTGAAGATATGTTTCATGCATCAGATGTTAAGTGCCCACTTTGTTTTTAGTTAGTACTGCTCAATTTCTTTGGCTTCTTTTTACAAACTGATTATTACATCAAATAATTACAATATTTATCATACCTAATTCTATTGATGCTGATGACGTACAAATAGAGACTGGAGCTTGAATCTGTTATCTTCAGTTCTGCAACCTTTTCATTTTGATGATGTTTCAGTGCTTTGTGAACGTGCAAACACTCTGGCCTCAGTGGTTGATCTTGGTTGCTTAGATGGGTAGCAACAAGGATGAGAAATCATACATCAGGGATGGCTATAATCCCTGATCTTCAAGGAACATCACCTAACAACGTCAAGCAACAAAGGATGAAAATCCCTGATTGATCTTGGTTGATCTTCCGAGCTGGGCAGCAACAAGGATGAGAAATCAGGGATTTTCATCCTTTGTTGCTTGACGTCGTTGGGTGATGTTCCTTGAAGATCAGGGATTATAGCGATCCCTGATGTATGATTTGTATGTATCCCTAACAACGTATCCTCTTCCCATTCTGTTCCCCATTAATAGCCTCTGATGATCCACCATTTTTCGCTTCAAATATGGTTGTTACTGAGATCAACCATATTACACCCTTTAAGCTTGCATGGATGTTCCACTCTCATTAAGCTTGCATGGAACTAAGTTCCCAACAAGATTCCACCAGTACACACCTGAAAGGTTGAATGTGAGGAGATACTCGACAACAACATGGAGGGGATTTTGATGTTAGGGTTTTTTGTAGAGGATGGTGGTTGTATGTTATTAGCCGTCATTTAAGAACGGCTAAAAGTTATTAGTAGTCATTTAAGAACGGATCTAGATCATAAGAATGATCCACCCGCTCTGATACCACTTGTTGGTCCGGTTTAAACTTGAGCAACTCATGAATTAACAAGATAAACATAAACACGTGCCGTTTGGACATTGAAAGAATAACGAGTTTATGATTCATGATGGGCAAAATTACAAGGTTACTCCGGTGAGAGACAATTAAGAGACACAAAGAAACAATGTTATGGAATACTGACTTCTTACTCTCGTTGAATGCGCACGTTCTGCTTTGGTTGGAACTTGTTTATATAGCAGAGAGATTACTGTTGCTTCACGTGGGACTAGGAAACGAAAAGTGTCTATTGGGTGCAAGTGGCAGGTGTAATGATGACTTCATTGGTTGACGGACCATAAAAAGAGATAAAGTATTTAGCCTTGATTTAACTAAAAGATCTCTTTTCGATTCTCAAGATTTGCCTTTCTAGTTAAATCAACTTTTGTTGCACTGTTTGTGTTTAGTTGTTGCATTATGCGTTTATGAGTCTTGAATTGTATGGAACTTCTATCTGGTGTGGAACTGATGTATTTGCATTATGCTTGGTAACAGCTTGTGTGGATATGATTACCATAAGTGTATTAACATTTCAGTATCCTTTAATTTTTATGTATTTATTTATTTATGGTGTGTATAGGGGTTGGGTGGGTGGGTTTATTAGTTCTCGCGGATAAAAGTAAATAGTTGTCAGAAAAATCAATGTTAATTAACGGTGGGTGGATAGTCAATTGGTGAATAGTTGGGTCTTGTCAAGTGGGGCAACTTGTCAAGTTGGGCAACTTGTATCAGTTATATGACCATGTTCATATAGGCTGCTATGAATATATAGTGTAAATACTTGATTTTATTACTACGTATTAATTTAACATAAAGATCCAAAATTGAAACACAAACAGTCCCTATTCCAAAATAGAACATTTCAGTATCCTTTAATTTTTATGTGGATATGATTCCCATAAGTGTATTAACATTTCAGTTTCCTTTAATTTTTATGTATTTATTTATTTATCTAGTTATTATTTTTTTTTTAAATTTTTTTTCATGCCGTTTACAACAACAAACCAACCAAGAAACCGTCCATAGTTAAACCACATATTGTTTGTCCTTTGGAGTCACGGTCAAACATTTATTCCCTCGGGTCAATAATAATGAACCCGATCTTAAATCATTCCAAACATCCCAAACAACTAGTTGGAAATATTGAGTTTGGAAGTTTATTATTCACAAAGCATGAGATACAACTAGTTGTTGCAACAACTCATTGTACATGGAAAGTCAATACTTGGTAAAAGGAAATTGGAGACTTTTTCGTACAACTTCAATTCAGAGCTTACTTTTGGCGGGCGCCTTTGGTTCCTTTTCCCGCCTAAAGTTATGGGAACCATTCATCTACCTCTCCAGCCTATTTATACTTATCGATTGTATACCAAAGAACACACACAAACACATATATCCCTTTCAAATCAAAGAAAACTTCAACAATGGCAGCAAATAATGGTAACTTTCAAAATGATGCTGAAGAGTACGAGTGGGTGTTAGACAACGATTTGCTGTTTGACGCAGTGTTTGATCATTTCGGGGATGAACCCGTTGCAGAATATGGGTCGTATAGGCAGGTAGATACGTGGATGAGGGGTCAAATTTTGAACTGGCTGCACGCGCAAGACTTTTACAGGGATGAGGTTTGGGGAGTGAATGAGGCGGAGGAGGAGGAAGAAGACGAAGAGGATGATGAAGATGCAGAGGAGGAGGAAGGTGAAGAGGAGGAGGTGGCTCAAAGTGAGGTGGTGCAGCAAAATGAAGAGGATCAGCAGCAAAATGTGGTGGAGCAGCAAAATGTGGTGGTGCCTCAAAACCAGGGGGAGCAGCAAGATGGGTTTCAAGACCCTTATAATCTAGAAAAGAGGATTAGCGATCTTGAAATTTTGTTTAAACAACTCAAGGAAAGGAAGAAATTGATGGGAAGCAGGGAAGAGAGCTCTGGTTCTAACAAGTTGGGGTGAAATGGAGTGAAGCAGTTTAGGATGATGGTGTTTTTATGTTTTTAGTATGTTTAGTATTTAGGTTGGATAATTAGATGTATATATGGTTGTAGCTTTTAAAAAAATATCAATGAAATATTTGATTTAAGGAAGTCAACAAACCAAAATTTGCATAAGGGTAAGTGGTGCAAAAAATATCACCAACTATTAGTGTAGTTTTAGGCAACCTTGAGTATGTACTAGCACCATTTATTATTTGTATTTGCATTATGCTTGCAACTATTTTGATGCCGTTTACAACAACAAACCAACCAAGAAATTAAATAATGTATGAATAATGAAATATTTTGTATCAATCATTTGGCTATGTGAAAAAGGGTTTGAATTAGTGTGATTTATGAGCGCGTGAAACTAATTATGAGATCCAATTAGATTTTTAAACCCTAATTTAAGCGATTTGGGGGTTTTTAATCCGTTCAGATAAGAAATTACACAACAGTCCCTGCACTTACAAACCAAGCAGTAGAATCCCAGAATTTACAAAGCGAGCAGTAGAACCCTCAGCAGTAGAATATTTTGCCTAGCAGTAGAATGTCTGCTGGACTGCCTTTAACTAGCAGTAGAATGTCCCCAATTCTTTAAAAACGTTGCCAATTTTTTAAAGTTGCCCATTTTTAAGTTGCCCATCTTTTAAAAATTGCACATTTTTTTAAACGTTGCCTAATTTTGCCACGTAGGTTGCGCTACAGTACACACAAGTACATCTACTTTATTTTATTTTAATGCCGCTTGATAGGTGTAATCATAATCAATGAGACTCCTATAATCTTTATGTAATATTTGCCATTGCCTTTTGATACAAATGGAAAGTTAATAAATTGAATATGGGCACCTACTATTGGCTTTTCATTTTGGGCAACGAAATATTGTGTATACATGTATTCAGTTGTACTTTGGGCAACTAGATTTGCTTATATAACCTTCACCATATACAATACAAACAATACAAGTTTCAACGAAATTCTCCTTTCAAAAAAAATATACAAGACAAACAACACAAGCCAAAAAAAAAAAAAAAAAAAAAAAAAAAAAAAAAAAAAAAGAATTCTTGTACAACAGATAAGTTCAAGGTGTTTATACGGTATGAAGAGATTGTGATTGCCGTTTTACTTCCAAATGCCATCAACTTTGGCAATCTTGTGAAGTATGTATGGAAAAAGGTGAATGTTAACGATGTAAACGCAATACGTTTATCTTACAACACCGGTGCAACCAAAACGAACCTACCTAGTGACGACGACCTCGACATTTTCAAAACTATTTTTTTGGGGACGCCGTCACATGTGCACACAATAATCGTCGACCACGCTTTGCATACCCCTGTCGTAAATTTAGATCCAGAAGACCAATTGCACCTCACTAATCTTAACTGTATGCCAATCCCACCCCATCCACCCACTTTTCATAATAGCCTTCCATACAAGAATAAAGGTGGTTTAAAAGTTCATGATATCTTTGAAGATAAGGAAGAGTGCATGTATGAGATAAGTTTGAAATGTTTAAAAGAAGGGTATGAATTTTGTGTTTCTAAATCGTGTACGGCAAGATACGCTGTAAAGTGTGTCCAACCAGAATGTGATTGGCACATAAACTGTCGTCGATTTGGGATAACTAGCCGATTTAGAATTACTTCACTAAACGACAATCATAAATGTTCAAAAATTGAATTCAATCCAAATCACCGAAATGCATATGCAAAAACATTGGCTAGAATATTATCCCCGAAGCTCGGAGATCCGGCAAGAGTGTATAAGCCAAAGGACTTTATACATGATCTGAATTTGGATATGAATATAGACATTTCATACAAACGAGCTTGGAGAAGGAGACAGTTGGCACTGGAATCAAATCAGGGCTGCCCAAAGGACTCATTTTCGCAGATGCCCAAATATTGTTATAATTTAAAATGGCAAACAGTGGCACAGTTACACACATAGAGACCGACGATGCAAGCCGTTTTAAGAACCTATTTATCGGTTTCAGTTCTGTGGTAAGCATAATATTAAGTTTCTAGTCCTGTTTGTTTAGTTGCAAAACATATTTTTTCATAAGGTTATCAAAAGTAACAGCTATGGTTATCATGTCATACATTATTCTAGCGGTATAAATATAGAAAGAAAACTCATAGTTAATAAAAACAAAAAAAAAAAAAAAAAAAAATCAAAATTACCAGTAGGATTTACGCATATCATCCGTGTATACAACATAAATTTTCTAGTTTTAATGAAATGCAACAGGATATCACTAAAACTCATTCATAGAAACACACAAACATGTACCTGCATATGCAGGTACACCATAAAGGTACAAAATACATACTTTTTTTAACAGACTTCTGATACCTTGTTTTCTTATATACTACATACCAATTAATCAAAAGATACAATTTAAACAAAAGCAACACATCCATCTTATGTGCATTTAAACAAAAGCAGGACATCCATCTTATGTGCATTTAAACAAAATCAACACATCCATCTTATGTGCATACTGCACCTGTCATATCAAACAACAAACAATAAATTGTTATTAGTTTAGATAGTGGTTTGGCAGTTAACAATAAACCAAATTAATATCCAATGGATTATTATTTATTATTATTATTATTTTTTTCTGTTTATATGTTTTCAACTTGATGTACCATTGTATCTGATACATTGTATTTCACAGATCGAGAGTTTCCTGTGCTATATGCGCCCTCTGATCATAATTGATGCCGCACATCTAAAAGGGACATACCATGGAACAAATCTGGTTGCCGTTGGAATGGATGGAAACAATCATATTCTACCGATTGCTACCGGTGTTGCTCAAGGGGAGACTGGTGAATCATGGACTTGGTTTTTGACGAAACTCAAAGAATGCATAGGGGAAGTTCCTAATTTGGCAATTATATCTGACAGACATCATGGAATCACCCTTGCATGTAGCACTGTATTCCTGAATGCCTTTCACGGCTATTGTTGTCGGCATTTGATGTTAAATACAAAGATGCACACCGATACACTGAAATGTTTATATTGGAAGACATGCAAAGCATACACAACGGAGGATTTTGAAAAGTTAATGTCTGATATTCGTTCGGTAAGACCGCAGTCTCACAAAAAACTTGTTGAAGCAGGGGTCGAGAAATGATCAAGGGCACATTGCCCTGGGCAGAGGTACAATTACCTAACCTCAAACAATGTGGAATCCATAAATGCTTTAACAAAGCTTGTGCGCCACTGCCCAATAACAACGTTGATGGAATGGTTTAGAGCTCTTCTTCAGAGCTGGTATTACCACCGCCGAGCAAAATATGCAGGTAATAGATGGTCAAATTTTTAATATGTTTACTGAAGAATAATGAAATACTACACACTAAACATACTTTATTATTTATGGTTAGATGCCCCGGATGATGATCTTTCTGAATGGGCGACTGCGAAAGTGAATGCCAGAATGGCCAAAAGTGCAAACTGGAAGGTTATGGGGATTGACAAGGACAGAGTGTATGAAGTACGCGACACGAAAAAACGTCATATTGTTGATTTGGAACAGGGTGAATGCACTTGTCGAAAATGGCAGCTTTCGGGCTTACCATGTGGACATGTCTGTGCTGTCGGTAGATTTGCAGGGCTGACTAGTGTGAAGAAACTGGCTAAAGCTTGGTTTTATAATACAACACTTAAAGGCACATATGAATACATCATTTATCCTTTAAAAGACATAACGATGTGGGACACTCCAGACGACATCAAAGTTGTATCACCCCCTATTGTAAATAACCGGCAACCAGGTAGACCAAAAAAAAGAAACATAATTCCCTCTCAAGGCGAGGTGCCTACAAGGATTACTTGTGGAAGGTGTGGAGGGTCAGGACATAACCGCCTAACATGTAATGCAACTATTGTGAAAGAAAAGGTTGAAATTTTATTTATTATGCCACAATTAAGTAGTTGTGATTATTGGCATCTAATGTTTATGTGTACATGTATACAGAAAGGTCCATCCGGTCCAAGGAAAAAGACCCGTGTGGTGGAGGGTTCATCTAATCAAAGTAACAGCACACAATCTGAGGCAAATGTAGAGTTTATGCATGGGATGATGAATGCGGCCGAGGCACCCAACTCAAGTCAAACAAAGGAACAGCCGAACTCATCCAATCCACACATTAATTTGCTCTCAGATTTCGCTACTCCAGACAACTTTTTACATTAAAGACCCCCAATCACACACACTATATTTAAATGTATGCACTCACTTCCTAGTTGGTACTATGTGTTGTTTAAGTAAGAATAACAAGTGTGGGTACGATGTGTTGTTTAAGTAAGAATAACAAGTGTGGGTTGAAGATATACCTATAATATTCAGCAATTGTGTAATGGGAACTGATTGCATAAACTAAATTGAAAATGCAAGTAAATAAACGTACCAACCAGCAATCAATCAGATGGCACTTCAACCATTTTGGCTCGCCCGTTAATCACGGCCCTATTTGTACACCAACCTCGTGCAACATTTTACAACTTGGAATATGCTATCCTTGCTTGATTCAGATTCATTCATTGTTTCCTTTCGTTTCTTTCTACCCTTAAGTATCTTTCTTTCCAGCACATCATCTTCAAACAGCTTCGATTTACCTTTATCTGAACCATTTGCATTCTCTATTTGTACACCAACCTTGTGCAACATTTTTTCTTCCCCAGTTCCACTTCCTCCTATATCGGTACCATTTTCATTGACCTTGAACCCACCATTTTCATTGACCTTGAACGGAGTTGAACTACAGCAACGCTGGCCAGCGTCCTCCTCTTGCCAAACCATGTTTTTAAAATAATACTTTGACAATGGCTGTTGCTTGTGACCAATAAATAGGTTTATGGAACCATTGTTCAAAGCATGATTAAAAAATATACGAACGTCATTATCAGTGTGTAGTAAAGTTAAACCATTTGCAAGTGACATGCTTGGTTTACAATAAAACAAAGCCCATTTATTACCACCAATGTCATTTATAACATTATTAAGTGCCATAGTAAAAACACCCATGTGAGAGGTAAAACACCAAACGTTCCCAACGCACCCATCAACATAACGAAGTGGATCGAAAGCAAAGTCCCCATTTTTGTGTACTTTAAACTCAACTTTCATCCTAAAAGTTAATTAAACATGAGTATAGTTCATAGTTACAAACTAAAAGTAATTATGTAGATTTTTGGCACCCATAAGTAACAAACTAATTACGGTGTACATAAAATAAATCAATTAATAAAAAAAAATATTTATTAACTGTAACATCATATTTATATGAACATAAAAGGGAATAATATAGTTATGGGAAAGTACAACAAACCTAGTTTACGTGATATAAAGATGAAAAGGACAACAATTTTTTTTTTGTATTCGTGTGGTGACAATGACCTAGGGTTTGATCTGCTTTTGGGGATCTTGTGTTTGTTGGGACCAAAAGGATATGTGGGGTTACAGTGTTTCCCGTTCAAATTACACGTTTGGTCCTCACACGTGCAATTTTTTTATAAACTTTTGCCTTAATTTCAAAATGGTCCCTATATTTTGTCTTGTAAAAGTCAATGTCTATTTGCAGTATGTACTTTGTCCCTTGACCAAATTTGGTAAATTGTAATTTGACTTCTAAAAGTCAAATAAGAGAGTTATGGTTTAAACCATCTTTTGCAGAATCTACACAAAGTTATGGTCTAAAAGTCTGCACAATCTGCACAAATTACACAGTGATGGTCTATTAGTCAAATTACACGGTTATACTATGATCAAGGGACTAAACCCGTTATGGGTCACAATTATGGGGAATAAAAGTGTTAAACCCGGTCTAGTATAGGGACCATTTTTTAAATTAACTCTAAACTTTTTATAGTCCTTTTTTAGCCAAAAGTGGATTTCTACAAATAAAAAAATCCTCACACGTGCAATTATTTTTATTAGTCCTTTTATAAACACCCCCACTCCCAACAGCTTTCCCTTATTTCCCCATTATTTTAAACCTTGAAACCCTAAAGTATGAATTCGCGAAATAGAGCGACAACCCGAGTAATTGATGGTAAAATTCAATACTTTTGTAGATGTGCTATTCGACTCACAGTTAAGACTTCAACAACAAGGACAAATCCGGGTAAACGATTTGTAAAATGCTCAGTTTGTGATGTGTATGAGTTTTTAGATGATGATCTTCCAAGTGAATACTATAAAGATTTGGTGTATGGATTCTTACAAAACGCGAAACGATTTAACAAGACTGTGGACTACCAGCAGGTGATTGATGCTCTTGCTTTGGACAAGTCAATCATGGAAGAAGAGCTGAATGATATGAAGGCAAAGTTGAAGTTGTATGAGCGGTTGTTTTTCATTTTGTTAGGATCTGTTGCAGTTGTTTGTGTTGGGCATGGGATGATAATAGGCAAATAATGTAGTGGCGTGGACTAGTTTTAGTTCATGGAATGAAATGAAGTTGTATCTTTTGTTATTAATTAATGTGTTTCCTTTTGCAAATCTAGTGTTTCATATCAAGATTGATTCGACATCTAAGGCATTGGCATATTATTCTTCAGGCTTAATCGGATTAAAATGATTACAATTTCCATTCTTAGATCCTTATATTTTTTTGTAATAGTTTATAATCAGGTATGTTTGGTAGTACAGATGTCAGTTTGATGGGTGTGCAGGTGGAGGGGTCAAATATTTTGGGCATCCATTTCTTATCTTTTATGGGGATGTGTAAAAATTGGGCGCCACATACCTTCTAAAACACCCACCAAAATTATAGGCTGCCCTATCATGTCAACCAACTTTTTTTCTCCAAAAACTACTGCATTGTTTGATCCAAAATCTAAATGTGATTAACCCAACTTAAAAATTCACAATGAAATGCATTTTATGTTGAATTAAACAACAAACATGTATATTAACGCACATCAAATGTACAACCCAAAACATGTGCATACCAACTGACCATAACAACGGATGTATCAAAAACACATCGACTTTTATCTACTTGTTGAACATTTTCTTAATTATCATAATTACAATTAGCAAAAAAAAATGTTTAACAAAAAAATAGCGATGTATCCCAAAAGGCTATAGCAGTGCATATACATTACTTACAATATTGCTAAACAATCCTAGATTGCAACCTTCCATCCCTAAGGAACCAACTTACTGTTTTTCTAATACCTCCAGTAACCCGATGTCTGTGTAGAGCTTTAAGATAGCTCACCGTATTTCGCCGCCTCAAAGATGAAGTTCGTGAACCAAAGTAGAACTTCCTTGAGTATTTCTTTTTCGACACGCGTCGACCGGTACTAGGATGGACACTAGTCCCACCATGTTCTAAAACCTCATACCCACCCACATCCAGCACAACCTCGTCTGCAAAACAGTCATTAGAACCATGGTACATGAATACATCATTTTGCCACTCATAAGGTGGCGAGCGAGACCACCCAACATCCATGGCAGGAACATCAAGACCAAAGACACCAGGCAAGCAATCTTCATCCGAAAAATGAAACCCATCATCAATACAGTCACTATGCAAAAAATCTTTTAAAAGATTTTTACCTTTAAAATGAATTCCTTTCATTCTAGGTTCTGAAGGAGGTGTTCTTAAAGGAGGTGAACGACCTTCTTCCTCCTCCCATGCAATACGCTCAGCAAACGACGTAGAAGTAGCAACTTGCATTGCTTCTTGATGTTTTTTAAGCTTTGACAATATTTCGTCATCATAAGAATCATAAGTCAGATTTTTATAATAGAAACATGCTAGGTTTTGAGGTGTATGGGCAACATACAAATTGATTAAACCATATGCATCAGCCGTATCATACACCTTGCGCATATGACAGTCAACTTCAATCAAAGTCAAGCCTTTATCTAGAGAAACTCTTGGAGAACAAAAATACAAACATCGAATATCTTGTTCGAGTTTAATGGTTAACAAGTCAAGCATTTGATTAAAGTTCATCCTTTTCGACTTACATACCTTTAATGTCATTATTTTGCCATGGTTATACTTTAAGGTTGGCGTTTTTAAGAAAACACCATCATAATGTATCTCAAACACTAGATGTGTGGTGGTAATGACGTGTGACCTGTACACAACGAACGAAAATTTCTTTAAAATCAATTCAAGTTAGCAACTAAGCATATTACTTTATAAAGTAAAGAAATGCATACCTTTGTTTGATATCATCCGAGTCATCTTGGGGGTTTGCAGGGACTTTCTTTGGAAGAGATAGATGAGAGTTGGCCATGATGATTTGGTTGAATAGGGACAAGGAACAAATAGTTAATTAGTTTGTAATATTTTAAACACAAGTGGGACTTAATTTAGTGTTAGTAAGTTAGTCAAATGTATATATAAGAAATGGAAGACATTTGGTTGAATAGGGACAAGGAACAAATAGTGAATTAGTTTTTAATATTTTAAAGTAAAGTATATTATAGAGGTATTAAGGGTTGTAGGTATTAGTAACTTGAAGTGTTGTATTTTTGTTTTTGTATTGTTGTATGAACGCAAAGTTATATGTATGCATGTTGGTTAACTTGACAATGTGGGACGGGAATATAATGTTGTAGACTAATTTGACAAGGTAAATTATATTGATAACTAAAAGTTTAGAATACAACAAGGACACATAAGATGAACTAAAATAAACAACCAGTTACAAAGGATAATATTTGTGTTTGTAATAAAACCGAACCATCTTTTCACGATACGCTATGGCAACGTCAACGGGGTCATCAACATGCAATGATAGACCATGTGATAAACGATACAGAAATATACGCACCTACACACCACAATCACCAAATATACCCCCTTGCTTTAGAACATTGTCCGCGAGCCTAAACGTAATGTTATATTCACTCGGACGCATTCCATCCTTATCGAAAACTTTGGCACGGTCTAGAACTAGTGGAAGTCGAGCCTGTAGAATAGGATAAAATGTTAGTATACATAGACGGGAGATCTTAAGGACATTTTGTAAATAATGTTATTAAAGAGTATCCATTTACTAGCAATGTTTGTCCATACACAGTTGAATTTTTTTGTTTCTTTGGTGATAGTTAGTTCATAATATTTGTTAAGCTATTAAAGGTTTATTGTTCCTTGCTTCATATGCAGTGTTGTAACATTTGATTAGTTAAGAAATAGAGTATTACATAAACTTGTTTCATTTCATTATAAGATAAAAAACAAGTACAGCCAACACTAGAGTTACATAGATGATAACCACAAAACACAAAACACAAAAGACTAGAGTGACAGAAATTAAGAGCAAGCACATAGCAGGCCAGGGATGGAGGTTCAATAGTTCTTGCGCATCTTTGCAAGAAATGAGATTGTATTGAGAACTTTGATTTGAGTTTCACTGATGAGTCTCATCAGTGTCCTATTCTTCTCAAGGTCCTCATCTTGAATTTGAAGCAGCAAATCTATAGACTTAGCTGCGAGACTGGACCCAACCATAGTTTGGAGCTATTTGATCTGGTCACCCCTTTCCTTGCAACGGCGCGCGAGCTCTACCACCTCCACATGAAGTGACTTTATGTGCTTAAAGTCACTCTCAATATTAGTTTTAAACAAACTAGTCAGCAGATCCTTCAAAAGGTTTTGTTGATCCATTGATATTTGAAGTGAATGCTTGTGTGTGTGTAAAGGTGAGTAGGGTTCTAAATGTGGTATGAAATTGCACTATTAGATGGATTGTTTATATACAAAAGTGGGGTGACCCTTACATTTGAATTAAGTCAATGTTAATAAATTAGGATAGTCAATTGGTGAATAGTTGGGTCTTGTCAAGTTATTGGATGTAAAGTAAGCCAAATATATACGGATTAGAGATATGTAATGATTGTGGCCACAGAGTGTCATAAACTGCTCCCTTCCTATCCACTAATTTACAACGCAACCCAATTCAATTTGGGCAACTTCTTATAAAAGTTGGGCAAAATAAGCCAAATATTATTAATGCGGATTAGACATATGTAAAGTAAGCCAAATAGTATTAATGCGGATTAGAGAAATGTAATGATTGTGGACAGAGAGTGTCATAAAGTACTCCCTTCCTGTCCACTAATTTGCAACTAGTTATAAAAGTTAGGCAACTAGGTTGAAACAGTGCCCAAATAGACATATGTTGTTTAGTTTTAGGTATTTGTATGTGACCTAAATATGGTATTAAAAAAATAATAATAATCGGTAATTGTATATAGCAACAACGTACAGTTAAATGCTTTACGTTGAGGGTAAAGCATTTGGAGGGTGAGAAAAAATTGATGAAGGTTTGGGGGAGGATGCTTTAAGTTGAGGGTAAGCTCTTCTGAAGACACGGGTTTGGGGGAGGATGCTCCCAAACAGAAAAGGAAGAATAAGACCATGAATTCAGGGAGGCTGAGCTTAATGTGGAAAGTGCTGCTGTTGAGTTGGATATGGATAGTGGAGACAACGCATATGAGTTTGTGGTGGCTGATACAGAAGGTAATGAGGTGGTGCTTAAAAAGGTGAACAAGGAGCAGCTAGTACAAAAATTAAAAACTTTGGATACTGAGCAGCTTGTTAAAGCTTCTGAAGTGATGGTGGAAACTATTAAAGACTTGGGTGATGATGCTGCTCAAGTTCAAGATGGTTCTGCTGTTGAAGATGTTGCAAAAGTTGCTAAAGGTTGATTCTACTGCTGCTGTAAATCCTCCTACTGCTGGTGAAAAAGAATCTGCTGCTGAACCAGATAAACATTCTACTGCTGGTGTTAAGAATATGGTATTAAACAGAATATGGTTTCTACTGGTGATACTCAAGTTGCTTCTACTGCTGAGATATTCGATGATGATGTTAGTCTGGCTCATGCAATACTACAACTGAAGTCAACAAAACAATCAACACCAAAACAAGCATCAACACCAAAATAACAATCATAACCAATAATATGGTATTAAAAAAATAATAATCGGTAATTTTATATAGCAACAACGTACAGTTAAATGCTTTAAGTTAAGGGTAAAGCATTTGGAGGGTGAGAAAAAATTGAAGAAGGTTTGGGGGAGGATGGTTTAAGTTGAAGGTAAGCTCTTCTGATGACATAGGTTTGGGGGAGGATACTCCCAAACAGAAAAGGAAGAATAAGACCATGAATTTAGGGGAGGCTGAGCTTAATGAGGAAAGTACTGCTATTGAGTTGGATATGGATAGTGGAGACAACGCAGATGAGTTTGTGGTGGCTGATACAGAAGGTAATGAGGTGGTGCTTGAAAAGGTGAACATGGAGCACCTAGTACAAAAATTAAAAACTTTGGATGCTGAGCAGCTTGTTAAAGCTTCTGAAGTGATTGCGGAAACTATTAAGGGCTAAGGTTGATTCTACTGCTGGTGTAAATCCTCCTACTGCTGGTGAAAAAGAATCTGCTGCTGAACCAGATAAACATTCTACTGCTGGTGTAAATCCTCCTACTACTGGTGAAAAAGAATCTGCTGCTGAACCAGATAAACATTCTACTGTGGAAACTATTAAAGGCTATGGTATTTTACAGAATATGGTTTCTACTGGTGAGACTCAAGTTGCTTTTACTGCTGAGATATTGGATGATGCTGTTATTCTGGCTCATGCAATACTACAGCTGAAGTCAACAAAACCATCAACACCAAAAACAACAATCATAACCAAAACCACAAAAATATTGTATTAAACAAAATAATAATCGGTAATTGTATATAGCAACAACGTACCTGTAAGCACTTCCTAACACGGATATACCAGTCACGGGTGTCGTAGTCATATGTGTCGCCGCTATCATAGAATGTTACCACTCCTGAGGGTATATGCAAATGGGCAAGACACCAGTGTTTGTCCGTTTCATTCATCGGAATAAAAACCTACAATACAACGGATTTCTGATAAATCCTTATACTAGGCGACATATCTATGTCCATAAATACTTATACTAGATTTAAACGGACAAAAGACCAGACTCTGTAATCGTTTGGAAATATTTTAAGTTGTTAGTGTGTAACCGTCGTTGGATTGAGGGAGAACCACATATAGACATGATATAACTGATGCTTCGGTGGGTATTCATGAATAACCAGTAAATGTCAAACCAACCAAATGAAAGTAGTGAAGGATAAAGTGAACCAGATGGTATTTATGAATAATGAACCTTGTATTTAAGTTAACCAAAATGGTTATATAAAAACACTTGAGTCATCATCTAAATTTAACCATACATAAATAAACGTAGTACCTGATCAACATCGCTCCATGGACAGGGATACCTCTGGCCATCTGCATAAAACGATGGTGTGCCATTTTGAAGAAGAAGCTGAAAAAAGTAACAACTAACCATCGCCCAGTTTGCATTATTAGGTCTTACATGCCACATGTAGTCAACCCACAAGTCTATGTGTTGCGAATTTAATAAAAAAGAATAAGTATTTTAAGAAAGGGTGAGAGGCAACCTTATTTATGAATTAGAATATGCATGTATGCTCACCTGCTCAGTTAGCCAACCTTTTCTACCAGGGTCTAAGCAAACTAAGCGAAGCCAGAAATTTTGGTCAACGGTGTAGTCTTCGGACCATGGAAATTTACAATTGTGATTGTACCCCGGTTGACCAAGAAATACTTCAATATCATCGGTAAGCCAGACATTTTCCACAGTATGGAACCATCGAGATAGATCCTACAAACGTGGATCAATTTATAAGATAGAATGTAAAAGAGGTAACAAAAGAAAATGTCAACTAAATTTAGTTCGTGGAAATACCTCAACCCAAGGCTGAACTCTTGTCACCAATTCAGCAATAGTTGGGTCATTAACGTTAGGACCGTGTTTTTTAATTCTCACTATAACCCGTTCCGCATTCTTTGATTCCGAAACAGGTTCCAAATAATTTTGCCTCTTGCTCGGTGGTAACCGAGCCAAATATCTTTGATAGTGTTCTGAATTCATAAACGCTATTCTTTTTTTCTTCTTCTCCTCCTCCATCTTCAACATGTTATCTTCTTCCAAGCGCAACTCTTAGCCTCTTCCTGTCTTTTCATGTTCTCTTCTGCCATCATCTTCTCTTCTTCTAACTGCAACCTCTCTTCCTCTGCCAACGCCAATCTCAATTCCTCTTGAATAAGATACTCCTGAAACAGGATATTGCGGATTACATATGCCGCACAAATAATATTACGGTATACATCGGGTATACAAATAAGTTGGAATAACGTATTCTACCTGAGCAAGTTCTTCATCAGAATCTGGCGAGGCAATCAATTTCAGGTAAATGTTGTTAAGTGAATCGCAAAATTCAGACCTCGTGTTTGGAAAATGTGATTCAATATCCAGTTTCTCCTGTGAAATCATTATATTTTTTCTAAAAGTACAGACTGGATGTGAAAGTAGATATTCATTTTTTGAAAAAATGTATCTGTAGTCCGCCAGCTCTGTCACGAGCAAGAACCTGTAAGATTTGAACTTGTATTAAAAACCCGTACATACAGAGTGCATACTATTCATATATTATGCTGAATACAACGAAACCTCAATAATAATCTCAAGTTTCAATACTTGGCGATTCAGCTCAGCAACGGCACAATCCTTAAGCCTCTTGGTTGTTGAACTATTACCAGTCCTGCATTGAGTGGAATTTACTTTGAATGACTCAGTGACCCGTTTGCGTGCCTTTGCCAACCTGTTAAGATAAGCATCGAAGAGGGTGTAATTGGATGTGACTGCAGCCCTGGGAACGTAGTTTTGGAAATATTCTTGGCTATGTGTCCACCATAAAGACTCGTACTCAGGTGTATTCGGTCTGAGATCAAAACGTGCACTCGACTCCAACAAATAAATGGGGACAAATAACATATGTAACCTTAAAAGTATTTTTCTAGTTTATTTTATGTAAAATAAACTAGAAAAAAGAGTAACCTTTGAAAAAAGGTAGGAACGGTCACTTCTTTTGAATAGCGACTTCCTAGACCATGCAATAGCTCTTGGAATCACTTTTAGGTCTTTACTCCACCAACGTTCACATCTTTAAAAAGACTCGAGTATCCAAATCTAAACAAATTGTAAAACACAAACATATCAATTTAACAGTATGTCAAAATCTTCGGCTGCAAAATATTAGTAGTAAAAAGAAATACAAACCTGGAAAGCAAATACAAATCCAGACAAAGTATATGTCGGAACATACTTTGGGTTTTTCTTCAATTCTAAAAGGTGGTTTTCCGTGTGCTTATCCATTACATTATGTAGTTGGTCGTATAAATGGATCCAAATATGTTCGCCCCACGGAAATGCATTCCAAGCTTCTAGATTTTCAACCAACCTCATCAATGTGTCATCAACTTGTAATGCAACAGACGACCCATAAAGATAACCTCTAAGACTAAAAAAAGAGATATCCGTATTGCGTCTTCATCAGATAGCTTTCGAAACTGCTCTTCATCCTCGATGACACCAATAAGGTCTAAGTTGGTTACAATCAACCCTTGCTTGTCAGGAAATACCCTATCACGAAATTTGAGATCACCAGAAGTGTATAACTCAAAGCTCACACTTCCAAACCGCAACCCCGTCATTAGACAAAACTCAGGACGACCAAAATACAGAGTATGTCCATCTAGGTAATAGATAAAGGGCATATCATAATGAGAGTCGTCCACTCTTCTTTGTTTCCGTACCATATAGTCTATAAGGTGTGTTTCATGTTCAAAGTATAACAGATCCAACCATTGACCAAAGCAGGTACTCCTAAACAAGTTCCGTCTTTTTGCGTCTAATTTCTGATTTATTAACCAAAAGTAGTTCAGTTTGCTCCTAATGATTAGTTTGGCTTCATAGTCCTAAAAGGAAAAAATAAGTTAACTCAGAACATACAATTCATAACAAATTAAGTTTGAAGACATGTATACAGGCGACGTAAACAATATCATAAAGAGTCCAGGTGATACATACAAACGCATAGTTAATAATCATTCAATGCCTAATTCAATGCTTGAACCTTGTCCCCTATAGATGACTTCTAGTTACCTAGTAATTACAACTTAAGTACAACCCCTTAGTATTGGACAATACTAAGGGGGTGTTTTGTTTACGGATATATGTGTGCTTGTGAACTTATTTGATTCAGGCCTGGCGTATCATTCACCCCAAATTTCTAGTAAATTTTCAGACTTATAAGTGATGACACATTATGAACCAACAAGTCTCAAGTAAAGCCTCTAAATCGTGGCTTATCAAATACAACCAAAAACACAAATAAAATCATAATCCACATAAAAGCTTAAACAAACAAACAACACTAAAAACATCTATCTAAGATACAAATTAATACAATGCCAACCTTTGATAAACTATAATGATTAACCATAACATTGCAATTATATGAATGTAGTTCAATAACATGGCATAAAATACTTTTGGTATAAATCAGGTCAATAACGATACAAAACATATGTAATAAACATTCGTAATACGATTTACATACCCTATTATACCACATTTTGGCTAATAAAATCAACAATCGATGGTATTCTTGATTTTATTGGGTCACTGTTCAATGAACAGTGAAGCTGTTTTCAGCTGATAATCAGGCAAAACAACCGGAGTAGATTGGATATTGAAATAATAGTGTAACAAGATAAACAAGCGCGAACATAAACCAAGTATGTTTTTTGTGTGTGTGACAGTGAAACGAGATGGAGGGAAGATGGTATATGATGATAGAGGAGAGACTCTTTGTTTTTAAAGTTTGGTTTTTTTTATTTTTATTTTTATTTATTATTATTATTTTTTTTGTATACGGTCTGCACAAGTGTCAAGGGAGTAAATTGTGTATAATATGTAAAATGACCAAAAAACCACTCGCCCAATATACGGTTGCCCAAAAACTAATAGTTGCCCAAAAAACATTCCCCTGTTTGGTCCGACACGTGTCATCACGTAGTAAGTCGGACAAGTTGCCCTGGTCTAATATAAGAATTTTGTGAGATCGGGTCGGATAAGCAAAACCCTTGGGCAACTGGGGCAGTATAATAATTGTCCCATGTTATAATGACATATATATCCAATTCAAACATCACATTTGTCATATTTGCTCAATTTCATTATAAACTCAATTAATTGTAAACAACATTCTGCTACAAACAAAATGCATAAATAACAACACATGGAACATGATCACCATAGATACACATAAGCATCAAAATAACATATTATACACGTTCACCCAGGACATGATCTATATTTGTTCTACAGATATTTAGATTGAAACTGTAAGCAAATGAAATAGGCTGAATGATTATTTGAAATTACTAAGGGCATAATAGGCATTAAAGGATGTAAATTTACAATTATTTGAGTTTAAAATGAAATTGGGCAAATATGACAAATGTGATGTTTGAATTGGATATATATATGTCATTATTACGTTTAGGTGGGTAAATATGACATTTAAAGTTTTAAATTGGGTATATATGGAATTAACCCTAAAAAAATAGAATATAGTGAACACTTAGGTGTTGTTTCTTTCATTAAGATGTTTCACATCTGAATCTGACTACCACCTCTTACTAGTAAGAGGTGGCTATAATTTCTGAATCTGATTGAAAAAGTGCTGTTTGTTTTTTTATAATTGTCTGAATGGTTTTAATTTTCACTTTTTTAAGTATATATTAAGGGATAATTACTAATATGCCCCAGTTGCCCAATGCGTTTACTTATCCGACCCGATCTCACAAAATTCTTATATTAGACCAGGTCAACTTTTCTGACCAACTACGGGATGACACGTGTCCGACCAAACAGGGAAATAAACCGTTGGTACGATGTACATGAAAGGTATTGTTTTTTGGGCAACTTTTGATTTTAGGGCAACCAATACATGAGCAACTGGATATTTTGGTCATTTTACATGCATTAAAATAAGGAACTTTTTATAGACCTATCTATGATTAAAATTCATTAAAGAATACACATGAATAAACAGACACCTTCTTCTCCACAGGCAAAGCATCACACAACTACCAAATCATAATTCCTTAACACCCTGTAATTCGATATGCCGATTCAGTTGTACAGTTGTAAAATCGCTGTTCGATCTACAGTGAAGTTGCTTAGAGATATCAAATACATTTTGTCGAAGAATGAAAAGCGGGAAAGGTTGTTTAGAAACACAGTCTTTGGTCCATGGTTGGATATTCGGTTTTGCGATAATGACTGCCATTTAATGCATTTTGTTTTACAACATCAGGTAAAAGTTTCTAACATATCGCCGATTCCCCACCATTGCAATTCAAAATTGGGGATGATATGCTAGAGTTCGGGCGTAAAGAATTTTGTTTAATAACAGGGTTTCAATTTGGTAAAGTTTGTAAAAGTCAAAATAAAACAAGTGCATTTCGTGACCGTGTATTTCCTTAAAAAAGACAGATGGTATAAATTCTGTATATGCCAATGATTGTTTGAAACTAGTTAAAGATGAAAATAGGTTCTTAGCTGTTTCTGATGATGATGTTGTTAGGTTATGTCTTTTGATAGTTGCTATGTTGGTGTTTATGGGTATTGTAGAAAGGAATTGTATCCCTAATCATATACTGTCTTTGGTGGAGGACTTTGATGATTGGAATGTTTTTCCTTGGGGTGAATACATGTGGCATAAATTTTATCAAAGGACTGTGAATGTTGTTGACAGACACAGAAAAGATCATTTGGCCAAGTTGAAAAAAAACCCAAAGTTCAGTGCGACATACAATCTATACGGTTTTGCTTGGGCTTTCAAGGTATGCTATACTTACTAGTCTGTACTAAAGTTCACCACTATATTCATTAGACTATTTAGTATTGTTGTATTTAGTCTGAATTCTGACTAATTGCTATATATATGTATCTGGGCTTTCAAGATATGGATTTTGGAGAGTTATCCTAAAAGCAGCAATTGGTGGGCGAAAGACACGAAGGTCATTCCACGAGGTCTTGCTTGGTCTAAATGTCAAAAGTTTCGAAAATCAGACCATAAAATACTCTTTGGACCGGTAAGCACCACACTATCTTTGAAGGCAAATTTATTGGACATTTATTTAAATTTGTTCACATACCAAGTTATTTAGTATTTGGTTTTGTAGAGACCAAGATCACGTTGAGGAGGTTGGGGAAACACGAAATAAAGATTAATCATGGTAGAACTAGTTTATTGATTGGGGGAGGTGTGTATGTTTTCTAGAGAGAGAAAGTAAGGAAAACATACACACCTCCAAGTAACATGTGAATCCCACCTTTCTAGTTGTGACTGGGAAGGTATTTATTACAACAATACAAGTCTAACTTAGCCCTATTATCTAAACTAGCCCTTGTACTTAAATGCTATTACAATTCCCAACAATGACAAAACTTTATAGCTAACAATCTCTCCCTAAAGTGATGTCATACAGGAATTGATTACAACGTTCCCTACAAGTAAAATTCAATACAAAACATGAGAATGATCTTCAAACTTCATTACTTCGTTCAGCTTGCAGAATCTTCTCAGCTGCCATTTCTTTACTTGCAGACGAACCATGTGAGCAAATCTAATTAGGGTTTAATTATGACCATTTCACTCTCCCCTAATTAGTGCTCTCCCCCAAACTGACAACCCTTCTGATGATTGCCATTCTTCAAATTTGTCCGTTCGGGGGATTACATTATCAACATCTTCATCTCACCAAATGCATCCTAGTTATCTTTCATATGAGAAAGCAGTCCGTAACGTACACATGAAATGATAAAACCAAAGTAACAAGTTTTACCTATTTCTCTCCCCTGCTGGTTACGATTTAGCGGAATCAGCATACTTATGTGCACGTGAAGTATTAACTGGAAGCACTTCATATAGTCCGTGAGAAGATGTAGATAAGCCCAATCTACTAATAATACCATATATAATGTCTAACTCTTTATCAACCTCCTGTATCAAAAACAATGGCTGTTTGTAGTGACTACTGATAGAGAAAACCCACTATGACGAACTTGAGACTGAAGTAAAATAACCTAGACTTGTGACTTAAATTTGCACGATAGGGTGACTAAGAACCTATACTGAGCACTACAACGTAACTCCTTATAGCATAGGTCGTTTCATATATCCATCCATCCTTCTTTAACTGTATATGAACCTCTCTTAAATTATCCACATCTTTGTATGGCACTGAGTACTACAACGTATCTCCTTTAAGTGATAGTTAACTAGGTCTTCGTCCATCCACCCATTGACCTATGAAAACTAGATAACCCAAGACTTAATCACTACTCCCATGAGTGCCCAAACAAGGATCTCGAAGAATCATGCATCCAACCAACCCCGATATCTTCAAAATACTAAGTACACGTACCCGTGATGTTCCACTTCAACTTCAAATAAGTAATAATGAATCATCCTTGTAGTCACAGCTGATAATTTAGCCATTGTCATTTGATTGTGAATCTTGATCAGGATCTTTTCGGCTATACGTGGTGATGTTGAAGGTGTAGGCCAATAATATCATTTGTGATGTTGGTGTGAAATATGCCATAAAATGCAATTCTAATGATGCAGGAAAAATTTGAGTTAAAAAAATTTTTTATGCCAAATTTCACCGAAAAAATTCGAATTTTGGCCAAAAAATTTGAATTTTTGGCCAAAATTTTCACCATTATATCAGAATCTGAATTTCGCGTAAAAATTGACCGTTAAGTCACTCCTCAAATTTAAATTTTACTCAATTGTTTTGGCCAAAATTTTCACCATTTTTTTTTGTTGCAATTGCGAGGGACTGATTTTGGCAATTTTGAAACTTAAAAAACACTGCCCTAATTGCGAAAAGTTGAACCAATTGCAAAAACTGGTTGATTTGCGAAAGACTGAACTAATTGCGAAAGATGGTGAATTTCGAAAACTTGCACCAATTGCGAAAGATGGCAATTGCGAAAGCTGGAGCCAATTGCGAAAGAATGTGAATTGCGAAAACTCAATGACAATTGCGAAAACCCACCAATTGCGAAAACCTGATGAATTGCGAAACACACCAAATTCGAAAAGTCTACCAACTTTTACCAACTCTTGACTTTTTCACTCTTATCCAATAATTCACCCACTGATAGATCTATCCACTTTTACCAACTCTTACCAACTATTCTTATACAAGAATAACAAGTAATAATCAATGATGAAGATCCAAAACACCAAATCTCACTCAATCGGTTATAATTTTTCACGATCTAATAATGTTGAAAACGCAACTGATGAGACCTTAAGAACACAAATCGAACACAAAGAAGCTCACTATTTCGATGAAAAACTACCAAAAACTCGGCTGATGAACAGTAACCGAGATAAACACACCATAAATCACATTTTTTACCTCAAAAACACCACGATTCGCCCCCGGTTAGCTCTGATACCAATTGTAGAGACCAAGATCACGTTTAGGAGGTTGGGGAAACACGATATAAAGATTAAACATGGTAGAACTAGTTTATTGATTGGGGGAGGTGTGTATGTTTTCTAGAGAGAGAAAGTAAAGAAAACATACACACCTCCAAGTAACATGTGAATCCCACCTTCCTAGTTGTGACTAGGAAGGTATTTATTACAACAATACAAGTCTAACTTAGCCCTATTTTCTAAACTAGCCCTTGTACTTAAATGCTATTGCAATTCCCGACAATGACAAAACTTTATGGCTAACAGGTTTTTAGGAGTCAATTCCCATTATGGCACTTTATGCAATGAAACGCGAATTGAGACAAGCGTGGTGTATTACTAGCATTCCTTTTATCAGGGGTTTGTCTGATCCAGACCCTTCAAGTGCAGAGGATCACCAAGAAGCTGATAGCGCAGACGATCACCAACAAGCTGATAGCGCAGACGATCACCAACAAGCTGATAGTGCAGAGGATCACCAACAAGCTGATAGCTTAGACGATCAACATGAAGCACCTTGTGAAGCTGATGATGATGTTGATGTTGAAAACATAAATCGTGTCCAATCAAGTGAAGCCCAAAAAGAAATGAATGTTTCAACAACTACTATTTTCGGCGAGTTATTTCATTTGCAAACTGATCTTGCGTTGATAGGGAAGCACATTGCGTCTGTCCCAAAAGAAGACATTCGCGAGCTATTTCAGAAGGTGAAAACAAGAGTTTCAGAGTTCGAGAAAGTTTTGAACGAAAATTCTGATGGTCTTGTTGTTTCTGATCAAGAAAAAATTGATGACCCAAATATTAAGGTTACCAACACAGATATTCCAGTCGAGTCGAATGCCAACCCTGATATTTACATGGTTTGTATTTACCTTTTATGTTTTTTTCTCCTAACTTTATACGAAGGTCAATTCCTCGTTAACGTTTACACTTATATCATTTTGTCAACTACAGACCCCGTCATCACCTTGTGAAGCTGATGATGATGTTGATGTTGATAATGATGTTACGGGCCGAGATGTTGATGATGATCATGCTGATCATGATGTTGATGTTGATCATCCAATGGAAGATGATCATCCAACATGAATTTAATAAACGACGATGCGGATGAGACTAGGGTTTCGTTAGAAGAAATACCGTTTGATAATGAAAATGGGAAGGGTGTTGAGAATGAAAAGGTGATGGAACAAGTATCCGGTAAGAATGTTAGTTGCGTGCATAAAGAACAAACAACACCATTGCAGACAGATGTTGAGGTACATGGTTTATTTTAATTTTAAAAAGGTTAATAAGTGTTTCTTTCTATGTCTTGTGGTCGGTGCTAATCACAACCTATGCTATGCAGAAAGATCAAACAACACCATTGCAACAAACAGTCAACAACCAAGGATATGTAAATGTGGTCGATCCTAATGACAAACCTTCCTTGGACTCTGTTTTTTCCGATCGCAAAATGAAGAAAATCCACATAAAAAAAAAGGCGGCGAAAATTAAAAACTTGGCTAAAAACTTTATACACTCTGTTAAACAAAGGCAGGAGAAGTTTTCCGGATCTTTGAATTCAGACAACGTACAACGCGCACGACTCAAAAGAACAGCTTGTTGCAGAAAGGAGTCGAGTGAGCCTATTGTCATTTCAGATGTAAAGCACCGTATTACATTCATACTGGAATCAATATCTGGTTGGCCTCTGCTAATATATGTTATGTATCTTTTCAGGACGTCTCTGGAAACCCAAAAACACGGTCAATTACTGAATTCTATTCGGCCAACATAGATCCTTTTGTAGAGGTAGTCTTTTTTTTATTCTTAAATTAACAATATTATGATTCGTTTAATGTTAATCATTGATTTTTTTATTTTAGGATCTGTCTCGACATCCCAAATGCAAAAAGGACAGGGTGTTTTTGCCTGATTCGCTTCGTAGTTATTTAAAGCAAAAAAAAAACCAACAGACTTTAAGTTTCCATGGGGCGGTCGTACCATTGTTTCTGGTATGAATTTTTTGGCTAGCGTTGGCCTGTCATGAAGATTGTAAAGGCGGTTGGTTGTACGACTATGTAAGGAACCATCATCACTATCTGGTCAAATACATTTGTATATAGTTTTGATTGAGTAACCACTATAAGTTTTATAATTTTTGTTTTTTGTACACGGCACTTGGATATATGGTTTGACCTGATGTGGTCTCTTAGACCAAGCAATGCAGATTGGACTTTGGCAGGGTCTCTTTTCTTACGACACATCTTGGCTGGTGAAATGTATGATCATTATTCAAATGACACATACTACCCTGTGGCTTGGCGAGATGTCGAAAAGGTTAGTTTCCCACAATCTTTTTTAATATACAATTGTAATTGTATACATAGTAATTTGTACATTTGTTTGTCTATATTAGGTGTATTTTCTCTTGAATGAACCTGAGAAACACTGGTGTCTCGCTGAACTTCAACTGCGTACTGGAGTTGTTTCCTTTTATGACACTCTTGGGTGTGTCAATGGCAATGGCAAACGGTGGTGGAGAAATATGAAGAGAATTTTGCCAAAGCAGCTTACGATGTATCTGGACCAGTAAGGGGTATTGGCGAGCAAGGGCATATCAGCCAAGGACTATAAAATAACATACCAGTGTCCTGCAGTCCCAAAACAAGCAGAAGTATATGGTGATTGCGGTGTATGGGTTTGTATTATTTTGTACAGATTGTGCCGTAACCAACCACTGGAAGTAGACGACCCTCTTGAAACAGCTTTAGCATACCGTGAACGGATGCTTTAATACTTCTGGAAGCACAAGGAGCCAATAAACAAGGTTTAACGGTATTTGAAGGTAATATACTTGATTTATAAATCTATACACTTTTAATTACACAGTTTGCATTCGCATGCATATGTAGTGATTGAAAACTGTGTTTTCCAAACAATTAATTAAGTAACCCATCACAGTTGAGTTCATAAAAATCAAAACAGGCACTTTTAGTGAGTAACAAGTTTAATACCAATATAACTATTTGGTTATATGGTTGTGTCTTAGATACGCTAACTGATTTTGAGTAGTATATATGCTACGTGTTGTCTCACTGTTTGCTATTTGTGTACTTGTCCTATGTAAGAGGTCCCCAGTTTAAACGAATTCAAGATGGTGTGTGTTGTTAAACGATTTCTTTAAGTTGCCCATCTTTTAAAAATTGCCCATTTTTTAAAAACGTTGCCCAATTTTGGAAGGTAGGTTGCGCTACAGTACACACAATTACATCTACTTTATTTTATTTTATTTTAATGCCACTTGATAGGTGTAATCATAATCAGCGATGTGGTTTGACAATTTTTTCCCATTTGTGAACAGGTTTACCTATCCTTTGAGAAGGTATGAAGTAATGGATCCAGTGTTGTGGTTTGACAAGTTTTCAGTATGGGTAGGAAGTCTCGTGTGATGAGCCTGTGGAACCTGGTTACTGTCATCGATGGAAGGCGTTCATACACATTTAACCTTAAAATAATTGACAATTATCTAGTAATCGTTGTTGTTTGTAACCGTTGTGGTTTGTAACCTTTGTGGTTTATGATACATGATCAGTTGTATTAATCAAATTTGTTCCAAACACTTACTTCATCATCTTTCTCCTATAATCTGGCCCATACAATTGTCTTTTCATCTTGCTTGATTGATGAGAAAAAGATGTTTGGAATGGTCAGTGAACATTCTGCTGCTGGTTCCAAAGTTTCTGCTGCTAGGAAAAACATTCTGCTGCTGAAGGTTCTGCTGCTCAAGTTGAAACTATTGGAATTCTGCTGCTTAGTTTGAAAGTGTAGGGTCGGTTTTGTAAAATTGGCGCGAATTAACCCTAATTAGATCTGAACGGCATAAAAACCCAATTCGATCTCACAATTCACTTTGTGCACCCAAAATTAAACCAATTTCAAAGCCTAACACATCTTCTTATCATCTGATCAAAATCCCCAAAATCAAAACCCTAATTTGACAATGGCGAAAAGAGAATTCCCAGTTAGCCACAATCAAATGGCATTTCTTCAAAAGGTCCCAGAAGCTGAGAGTTTTACTAAAGTTATTGACTTTCTTAATGCTACTCATCTAAGGTATGCATTAACAGTAAATCCCACTATATACATTTCCCACATGAAACAGTTTTGGTCTACTGTTAAGCCCAAAACTAAAAATGGGGAAGAATATTTGAAGGCCATGGTAGATAAACAACGTATAATTGTTTCTGAATCAGTTGTAAAAGAAGCACTTCATTTTACCACTGCTGAAGAAATACTTTGCCTTGATAATGCTACCATTTTTCAAGAACTTGAAAGAATGGGCTATGAGAGGGAAAAAAATGGTTTAAATTTTTTCAAAGGTCTTCTCTGCCCACACTGGAAATTTCTTCTTCACACCCTTCTCCATTGCCTTAGTCCTAAAACTACAGGGTGGAATGAGTTCAGCACAACTCAAGCATCTGCTTTGATTTGTCTGGCCACAGGACAACCCTTTAATTTTTCGGCTATGATCTTGGATGGGTTGAAAAAGAATATCTCTGGAAAGATTTATGTTTACCCAAGGTTTTTACAATTAATCATTAATAAACAATTAAAGAAACCTAAGGTACATAAACGAACACATGGCAGCCCTAAACTTAAAAGCAAAATGTTTTCCAATTTGAGAAAGAATTGTACTCGATTTTCTGGGACTGTAACTCCGTTGTCCCAACAGATGCTACAATTGGCTGCTACTCAGGGTGAGGGTGCTGAAATCACAACAGCTACCTATCACACACCCACTCCTGAATTTTCACCTGAACAAACTTAAAAGACCCAATCCCCTAGGATTTCACCCAATAAGGACACTGAGCAACCTCAGGCCAGTGTTGGTATGGAAGTAGATGAGGCTGCCACATGTGATGTAGGTGGCATGATGGGAGAGGCTAGCACTACTGATCCTGGCTTAGCAGCTGGACAGGACAGTGCTAACATAATTAAGACCTCAAACATGGCAACATCTAATGCAGAGGGTTCTTTTGAACCTGATGCAGGTGATGGAAACCCCAGCCAACTGGCTAAAAAGGGGGGCTCAGATGATCAGCCTAGGGTTGATACTGAGTTTAGGCCCATTGATTCACCTCTTGAACTAGGTAACACAGGCCGAAGTGATGAGGGCAGAACTGAAACAATTGAATTGATGGATACCTTTGTACATACTGACAATGTCTATGATTCACCTCTCGGGCCAGGTAACATAGGCCGAAGTGATGAGACTAGAAAAGATACTGAGGAATTGATTGCAACAAATGTGCAAAATGACAAATCTGATGATCCACCTCTCGGGTCAGGTAACACAGACCGAAGTGGTGAAGATAGTATGAAACTCATAAAAGAATTGACCGAAAAATGTACCATATTGTCAAATGAAGTTCTTGATCTCCAGCAAGAGTTGAAAGTGATGAAAACTTCTGAAACATCTCAAGATGTAGAAATCAAGAGATTAAAGCGAAGGATTAGGCATGTAGAGGGTGTTCAAATATCAAGAGCTTCTCAGATTCAAAGGTCAAAGTCCAAGAAGGTTGATTCCAAACCAAGTTTGGGGAGGATGCTCCCAAACAGGGGAGGAATGATGGCAAAGATTCAGGGGAGGTTGAAAAAGATGTTGCTGGTAACGAGGGTGTTGATATGGACATGGATTCTACGAAAAATGAAGATTTTGTGGTTAAAGATCAGTCTGGTAATGAAGTTGTTTTAGAAGAAGTAGCTAAAGGAGATTCTGCTGCTGGTTCAAGGCATCCTGCTGCTAGGGAAAATCAATCTGCTGCTGAGCCAGAACAAAAACCTACTGCTGATGTTACACCTTCTGATGATGAGATTAGCTTGGCTGAGGTGATATTACAACTTAGAAAAACAAAATCATCTACATCACAACAACAACCAACATCACAATCCAAAGAACAACCAAAAGAACCAAAACATGCTGAACAACAACAACAATCTCAATCAACAATACAACAAACAACACCAACCCTCAACCTCCAATACAACCTGTTAAAAGAGTTATCATTAGAGAACCCATCCCTTCTAAGAAACCATCTCAACCACCTACCTATACTGGGAAAGGCAAGGGAATCTTGGTGGAAGAGTCTGAAAAGTATCCTGATCCTGCAGTTGTTCCAATTCATTTATGGCCAAAAGATGTTCAAGAAAAATATGATGCAGAAGTGGCTAAGAAACTTGCAGCTGAAGAAGAGGCAGAACATGAAATGGAGGTTGAAAAACAGAGGAACCAGTCTGAGAAACAGGCTGAGGTTGAAGCAAAATTAAATGCTTGGGATGAGGATAGAGCTAAATGTCAAGCTGCTATGGATTGGTTAAAGGTGAAGGAAGAATTGCAAGATGACTTTACTAAAAAAGGTGAGTTTGATTGGTTAGAAAAGTTTAGAGAAAAGCACAAGAAGAAACTTCTTAATCAGAGAAAGAGGAACAAGGTGCTAAGACCTCCAACTGCAAAGCAAATGAGAGATTTTCATGTGCATTACTTGAAAAATATGAAGGGCTGGAAGCTTTATCAGTTGAAACCATACACAGATGCTGAGGTTAAAGAGAAGTTTGAGGCTGATAAGAGAGAAATTGAGAGGAAGTTTGAACGGATGGAAGATATTGAGTCTGCAAAACTCTCAAGATATATGGCAACAAAGGCTTATCTAAGAGTGGAAAATAATGTTGAAGTAGAAAAGATTGAGAAAAAGGCTGAAGGTGTAAAGGACAAAGAGAAGGAACAAGAAAAGGTTGGGGTGGTTGAAGAAAAAGAAAAGGAAAAAGTGGTTGAATCTGTGAAAGGAAAACTTAAGGAAGAGGAAAAAGAGGGTCCCAATATTGGTGTTAAAAGAACTGGGAGAAGATTAAAAACGCAAGGAAAGAAAAAGAGAAAAATTACTAAGTTAAAACTAGTGATGGAGAGTTTTGAGTCTGAAAGTGATGCTACAAAGAAGAAAAAGCTATCAGAGGAGTTCTACAAGAAAATCATTGAGTTACAACAAATGACTCAAATTGCGCATGATGATGATGATACTTTTGTTGATACTGCTCCATTGGTGGCTAAGTCTCCAGTGATTGGTTGGAAGACAGGTTATGAAGAGAAAACTCCTTGGTTTGAACTACACAGAGTTGGTGGAAGAGTTCAAAGATTTAAGCATTTTCGTCAGATGCTTAAGAATATGGATAGAGATGATCTGATTAACTTATGGGGTTTAATGAAGAATAATTATGGAAATACAAGGCCACAAGATGATTTGGATAGAGTATTATGGGGAGATTTGTTAGGAAATTAAGCTATAGCAGTTAGAACTGTTGAAGATAGCAGTTAGGACTGTTGAAGATGGAAATTAGTACTGCTGAAGAGTTTTGAAGACATAAGCAGTTAGGACTGCTGAGTGAAGAAGTTTGTACTGTTTATGATTTATGTAATAGATAATTATGGAAAAGATATTGTGAATATCTTATAAGTTTTAGTTGATAGTTATCTTGTAAAGGAATCCTTAGTTTATAAAAGGATTGCCTAGGTTAAAGTTTAGAGACATATATACAGAGATACACACATAGACGTATTATAGAGATTCAAGGTTGTAAACCCTAGTGATAGGAGATCACTCGTATTATTATTCTAATAATATTGAATCGTTGAAGTTGAAGTTCATTATTCTATGTTCATTCATTGTTACATTCAAATCATACAAAACACAAACACATAAAGTCTTCTAAGTGCTAGCTAGTAAATTCCGCGTGCTAGACTAAGTATAATTCTTAGTATCACATCTAACACAAGGAGTGTGTGTAGATCCGGACAAGTGGTATCAGAGACAGGTTGCTGATACTTAGATTTAGAAGATCCGATAAGAACAAAGATGGACATGGAAACAACACCAAACACTACTAACATTGCTGCTAAGCTTCCTATGCTTAAACCTAATGAGTTCGACATGTGGAGACTTCGTATTGAGCAATTTTTCCAAGTGCAAGACTATGCACTTTGGGAGATCATTGAAGAAGGAAACTCTTTTACACCAGTAACAACAACAACTCTTGTTGAAGGAAAATCTGAGACTACAGTGCAGACAAAGCCAACAACTAATGAAGAGAAGGCAAGGCACAAGAATGATGTTAAGGCTAGAAGTTTACTTCTGATGACTATTCCCAATGACCAGTTGTTGAATTTTAGCAAGTTTAAGTGTGCTAAAACCCTTTTTGAAGCTATTGTTGCAAGATATGGTAGGAATGAAGCCACCAAGAAAACCCAGAAGACCCTTCTCAAGCATCAGTTTGAGAACTTTACAGCAACAAGCAATGATTCGTTGGATCATATGTTCAATAGGCTTCAAAAGCTGGTGAGTCAATTGGCTGTTCTAGGAATTGAGATTCCTCAGGAAGATCTCAACTCCAAATTTCTGAGGAGTCTACCTTCTGAATGGGCTATGCATGTGGTTGTATGGAAAAACAAGCCTGATATAGATTCCATGAGCTTAATGGATCTCTATAGCAACTTCAAGATAGTTGAACATGATATTAAGAAGTCTGCTGGATCAAGCTCAAGCTCAAGCTCAGGGAATTTGGCCTTTGTATCAACTCTCAGTTCCTCAAGTCCAGATGAAGAAGTGCAAGTTGCTGGAGCAGTTGGTACTGCTAGTGTAAACCTTGGTACTGCTAGCACCTCAAGCAGTACTAGTGGACTTTTGAATGATGATACTTATTGTGCCTTCTTGACTACTCAGCACAATGGAAGTATGTTGACTCATTCAGATCTTCAAGAGATTGATGAAGATGATATTGAAGAGATGGATATCAAGTGGTAGCTCTCTCTTCTCAGCTTGAGAGCTAGGAGATTCTTGAAGAAGACTAGCAAGAAGATTGTCATAAACAACAATGATGTTGCAGGGTATGACAAGTCCAAGATTGAGTGCTTCAACTGCCACAAGAAAGGTCATTATTCTAGGGAGTGAATATTGCCAAGCCAACAAGATGGAAAGAGCAGAGCATATGGAAACAAGTCAAGGGTTGTGGAGGTTACTGATTCAAGCTCGAAAGCCATGGTTGCCATTGATGGCTTAGGATTTGACTGGAGCTACATTGCAGAGGAGGAAGCAGAAGCATCTACAGAGGTTTCTCTCATGGCATTCTCAGATTCTGAGGTACAAGTTTCAAAATGTTCTAAATCTTGTGAAGCTTTAAAAGATCTAGAAACACTTAAAACAAGATATGAGAATCAGAGAAAAGAGCTAGTTGAAACTGCTTTTAGCTTAGCAAATCATAAGAGAGCTTTAGCTGTGTTAGAAGAACAGATTGTTCATTATAAAAGTAATGAGTCTAAGTTTTCTGATGATATGATTATTGTTAAGAGAGACTTAATGTTTAGAGAGAATGAAATTACTGTGTTAAAACATGAGCTAGAACAGGTTAAGAAAGCTAAGGAGAACATTCAGATGAGTGTAGACACACTAGAATACACATCAAAAGGTGTTCAAAAGATAATTGAGAGTCAAATTCTTAGTAAAGCTAAGTCAGGCCTAGGATATAAGTCAGTTCCACCTCCCTATAGAGGAATTCCAACACCCCCAGGCGTAGACTTAGAACACACAGGACTCCCTGAATTTCAATTACCTGTGCTTAACTATGGTCCTCAACCTAAGAAGGATGTAGTTGATAAACCTGTGTATGAAAGTGCAAGTGATAAATCACTATCTGAGGACAAGATGTCTTCTGATAGGTCCTCAACTAAGGACTCAGATGCTCCAACTATTGAGGAATGGACTTCTGATGATGAGGATGATCAGGCTGTGGTTAAGCCTATTAGTACTAAAGTGGAGGAACCAAAAGTTCCAAAGATGGTTAAACCTGAGACTGTTAGGCCTAGATCAAATGCCAAACCTTTTAGACCAACAGTTAGGTATGCAGAAATGTATAGAACCACAAACAAGCCAAGAGGTAATCAAAGGAATTGGAATGACCTCAAATCTCACCAATTATGGGAGGATTTTGTTTGCTATAGGAAAGCTTGTTACTCTTGTGGTAGCTTTGACCATCTTGCAGATTATTGTGATAAATGGGTATCTGGATATATAAATCATAGGTTGAGAATAGCAAGACCTCAATCTTTTCTAAGGAATGATAGAATGATACACAGATCAGTTCTATTAAAGTCTGGCCAAAGACCAATTCAAACTGCTAGACCAGCAGTTCAGACTGTCAGACCTATTAGACCTGTTCACCCAAGGCCAACAGTTCAAGGTGCAAAAATGTTTTCCAAACCAGCACCAAAAACTGTTAATAGACCCTTTCATCACAAAGCAGTTGTAAAAAATCAAGTTTGGAAACCAAAGGTGACAACTACTAAGCCAGCAGTTCCAACTGCTAGCAGAATAGTTGGTACGGGTGTGAATAAAAACACTACTAAGGGAAACATGGGAAATGGAGTGAATGCATCAGCATGTTGGGTTTGGAGACCTATTAAACCCAATGGTGCTAAGAATGTTTTGAAAAGAATGAATTATGTTGATGCTAGAGGAAAGCCTAAGTCTGTTTTGGCTTGGGTTCCACAAGGAAATTAATTTTTCTTTGTAATGTGCATTGTTAGTCATATGCTTTTATATTTTGAGACAAGTGCTTTGTGGCTTGTTTCTTTGTTTTTGGACTAACAATTGCAGGATTGGAGAGAAAACACCAAGGGATTATGAATGCTTGATGTTTTGGATTAAATGGTGTTCTGGAGATTAGTATGTGATCTTTGCCTACAACAAATGGTAATTGGTTTACCATGTCTTATCCGCATAAGAACCAACTAGTCCAGAGCAAACGGTTTCTGGTAAAGACTAATCAAATCCGTTGATGGTTGACAATTTACCAAAAATTGTATGGTTATCAGCTCACCATATCTAAGTGTGAAGAGTTGGCTAGTCCAAAGCAAACGGCTATTGGTAAAGACATATCAAATCCGTTAATAGCTGATAGTTTGCTAAAAACTATGTTTGAGCCATGGTATTTTAAAATTAATTTCAAAAAATTCGTACGGCTCAACAAATTTTTTCCAACAGTTGGTACGGTTAGTACAACGTTAGGACGGCTCAACTAGCCGTTGTAAAAATCTGTCAGTAATTAATTTTCTAGCCGTTGGGGTAAAACCATTATTCTTAAGATACTTATAGGGATTTTTATAGAAGATAATTATCTTTTTACCATAAATTTATTTATTCTCTTTCTAAAGATAATTTATCTCATACGCATATTTCACAAAACCCTAAACAGTACCTATAAACCCCAAGCGACTACATAAAACCTCAATTCCAATTTACAAGATCATTGTATTGCTATAATCTTTCATTTTTCATCATTAAGAATGGCTGGATTGGAATTTGTTAAGCGTCACAACCAGGTTGCATTTTTAGAGAAAACAGAGCAAGGAGATGGGCCAAAGTTTTATGAGATTGTGGACTTTCTCAACCACTCTCACATAAGGTATGCTCTAACTGTTTCTCCTACTCTTTATGTCTCGCACATCACACAGTTCTGGCAGAATTCATCTGTCTTGACAAGTGATGACGGAGACATAGAAATTCATACTGAAGTAGATGGTATTAAGTTTGTTGTTACCGAGTCTATAATTAGGAGACATCTTAAATTAAATGACTCAGATGGTATCCACACTATGCTAAATACTAAAATATGGGAAGAACTTACAAAAATGGGGTATGATACATCTGAAAACAAATTGACTTTTCAAAAAGGATGTTTTTCACCTCAATGGAGATTTTTGATACATACTCTTTTATGTTGTTTAAGTCCTAAAGAGACTGCTTGGGAGCAGTTCAGTAGCAATATTGCTATTGCTCTCATTTTCTTGTCTACAAACAGAGTTTTTAACTTTTCAAAATTTATTTTTGAGGGTATGGCATCAAATGTTGAAAGTAAAACAAAGTTTCTAATGTATCCAAGATTTGTTCAAACTCTTTTGAATAAAAAGAAATATTTGCTTACAACACCAACAGAAACTTTTGCTACGCCTAGCCTTTAATCAAAGGTTTTTCAAAATATGGCTATGGCTAGTAGGCTTTTTCAAGGGGAACCAGTTCCATTGTTTCCTCAAATGCTTCAAACTGAGTTGGGTGAAGGTTCAGCAGTTCCAACTGATCCCCATCACACATCCACTCAAGAACTTGAAACAACCCAACCACCAACCATCACTTATAGGAGAAGGTCTAAACCTAGTCTAACTAGGGTTGTGACTAGATCCTTGCCCAAAGATTCACCTCTCCTAGCAGGTCACACAGCTAGAAGTGATGAGGGTAGCTCTTCACAAACTGAATTGATGGAAATATGTACCAAGTTAGTTGACAGAGGAAAGACCTTGGAGGAGGAGCTTAAGAAGAACAATGAGGAGATGAAATCTCATAAAGCAATGTTTTCCAAAGTCTACACCAAGCTAACTAAAAGGGTGAAGAAGCTTGAAGATCAGTTAAAGAAGAAAAGGGTAAAAGTGATATTGGATGATGATTCTTCTGATGATGATGATTCAGATGGTTCAGAAGGAGATGATGAAAATTCTTCCAAACAGGGGAGGAAATTTGGTAAAGACAAGGATAGATCAGGTTCTCAGGGGAGGCACGATAAAGGCTCAGAACAAGATGAAGGTTTTGGTAATGTTGTAGATATTGGTTCAGGTTCTGGTTATGTTCAAGAAGCAGCTGAGACACATCAAGTAGTTCCAAATGTTGAAGCAGTTCAGACTGCTGAGACAGAGCATGAAACAGTTCCAACTGCTGAGACAGAGCATCAAGCAGTTCCAACTGGTGAAACTTCTGCTGAGCCAGTTTATGAAAGAAGAAGAGCAGATAAAGGGAAGAAGCCAATGACATCTGAAGAAGTTGCTGCTGCTCAAGAACTTGAAAGGCTAAAGAGATTAAAACCAAAAACTCAAGATCAGATAGATCATGATGCAGAAGTTGCAAGGCAAATGATAGAAGAAGATTTGGCTAATGAAGAAGCTAAACAAGCTCAGATAACTCAAGATGAGGAATTTGCAAGAAAAATGGTTGCTGATGATGTACGAAACATAGCTGAATTTATGAAAAGAACAAGATCAAAAGAAGTAAATCAAGAGGAGTTCAATGAACAGCTACAATATTTGTTGGATTCTGATGTGATTGTAAGAGCTCAAGCTTCAATGGTTCTCAAAGACAAACAGTTGAATGAAGAAAAAAAGACAGAGGAGCTTAAAGAGTTCATACTCAAAAAGAATGGAGTAGCAACATGGGAAGATCTGATTCAGAGGATAAGAGAAAGGTAGAAGTTAGGATACAAGATAAAGTTTCCAACAAAGAAGGAAAAAGTTGAGTCTATGAAGCATTATTTGAAGAACTCAGCAAGTTACACTATGAATGACTTCAAGGGAAAATCTTATGCCATAATTGAAAGGGAATTCTATGAAACTTGTGCTATTCTGAACCCTCCAAGAAGAGGTTTCAAAACAGGTAAGAAGAGAGAATCAGAGACTATGGAATCAGATGTTGCAAAGAAACAAAAGTCTGAAGAAGAAGGGTTAACAAATGAGAAGATCAGAAGTATGATGATGATTGTTCCAGAATCTTCTTATATCAAACCTTTACAAGTAAAACATTGAATCATTGACTGGGAAGTGTTCACTGATGGAAGAATGAAAGGATGGAAGATAATCAGACTTGGAAATATTTCTGAAAGGTACAAGTTGTTTGAAGATTTACTCAAAGGTTTTGACAGAGAAGATCTTAATCAACTATGGAGCTTAGTGAAAGAGAGATTCAGAGATAAAGATCCTATTGAAGATAAAGATAAAGAATTATGGGTTCAACTGAAGAGAATTTATGAACCAGATGGTGGAGAGTCAATATGGAGATTTCAAGCACAAGTCATGGACATCACTTGGAAGTTATTTGGAACGTGTGGAGTACACAGAGTGTCTACCAAGGATGGAATAGAGATCTATATGCTGGTTGAAAAAGATTATCCACTCAGACCAGGTGTTTTGACAATGATGGTAAGTGTTATACTAGAAGCTAATGAAGAATCTGAGATGGCTGATATGTTGGTGACAAAGATATTCAACCTTGCAGAAGAAGTGAAAGCTAGATCTAAGAGATTTGCTTAATAGGTGTTTGAAAGAATTTTATTCACATAAGCAGTTAAGCTTAATTTGAAGAAACTTAGTGATTTGGATAGAAATCATAAGTTTAGGGGAGGATTGTTAGGAAATTAAGCTATAGCAGTTAGAACTGTTGAAGATAGCAGTTAGGACTGTTGAAGATGGAAGTTAGTACTGCTGAAGAGTTTTGAAGACATAAGCAGTTAGGACTGCTGAGTGAAGAAGTTTGTACTGTTTATGATTTATGTAATAGATAATTATGGAAAAGATATTGTGAATATCTTATAAGTTTTAGTTGATAGTTATCTTGTAAAGGAATCCTTAGTCTATAAAAGGATTGCCTAGGTTAAAGTTTAGAGACATATATACAGAGATACACACATAGACGTATTATAGATATTCAAGGTTGTAAACCCTAGTGATAGGAGATCACTCGTATTATTATTCTAATAATATTGAATCGTTGAAGTTGAAGTTGAAGTTCATTATTCTGTGTTCATTCATTGTTACATTCAAATCATACAAAACACAAACACATAAAGTCTTCTAAGTGCTAGCTAGTAAATTCCGCGTGCTAGACTAAGTATAATTCTTAGTATCACATCTAACACAAGGAGTGTGTGTAGATCCGATCAAGATTTGATGATCATGTTTGAAGTTTGTCCTGAAGACCAAGTATGGGTAGAATAGGGGAGGAGTACCAAAATTCTTCGTGTGAGATACTATGATTCATGTGGAGTTCATGAGGTAGTACTGCAAGGTAGACTTCAGATGTATATGTTAATAGAGAAGGATTACCCACTAGCTGTGTCTACATTGATGATGATGGTTGAAGGAGATGTAAAACTTCTGGTTGAAAGTTGGAATCAAACTGTTGTTGATTTTATCAGAAGGATACAAAGGAAACTCTATGGGCAGGATTTAGCTAGAAGGAAGTAGTAAGTGTTTGGAAGCATCCTCTTGGTGTTTACCTATGCTTAAAGGAAACTTGATGATTTTGGGAGAAAATATCAAGTTTAGGGGAGGATTGTTGGGTTTGAAGATGATGCTGCTCGAGATTTGGTTATACTGCTCATGATGCTAATCGAAAAATACACTAAGTATCATTCTGCTGTTATTCTGAATGATTCTACTGCTAGTGTATTTATTCTACTGCTGGAGTTAACTGAAGAAGATCAAGAAATAAGCCAAGTATGATACTACTGCTAGGCAACGAGGATTCTACTGCTAGAGTTATTATACTGCTGCTTATTAGATAAACGTGTATAGTGTGTTAGATATTTATGGAAGTGATACGAATAGATATTATCTTGTATAGAAAGTAATTGTAACCGACTAGGACTCCTTAGTCTATAAAAGGAGGATCTAGGGTTAGGGTTAGGTACGTATTATTGATAACCGTATTAATATATTGAGGTGATTGTTGAGAGAATTCATTTGTGTTCGTTAACAATTCTTCTTAAGATTAAGTATTAGATTCCGCATAATACTTAATAGATCATTCAATAACAGTTTCTATACCTATTGTCTTAGATCCATATCTAAGATAATTAACAAGATCGTTAGCTCAACTGGGATCAACACTATGTATCAATCCTTTGGCTATGTGTTAGGGTTTGAATTAGTGTGATTTATGAGCGCTTGAAACTAATTATGAGATCCAATTAGATTTTTAAACCCTAATTCAAGCGATTTGGGGTTTTTAATCCGTTCAGATAAGAAATTACACAACAGCCCCTGCACTTACAAACCAAGCAGCAGAATCCCAGAAGTTACAAAGCGAGCAGTAGAACCCTCAGCAGTAGAAACTTGCCCAATTTTTTTAAGTTGCCATCTTTTGAAAATTGCCCATTTTTTTAAACGTTGCCTAATTTTGCCACGTAGGTTGCGCTACAGTACACACAAGTACATCTACTTTATTTTATTTTAATGCCACTTGATAGGTGTAATCATAATCAATGAGACTCCTATATATATGTGTCATATTTGCCATTGCCTTTTCATACACAACAACTTTATACATCCTACCTATAGCCCAGCCATTTCCCCCAAACTCTTTAAAATATGTCTGACAACATACCTTTGGATGTTCAACTAGATATCATGAATAGGCTACATGTTAAGACTATACTCCAGATACGTAGTGTTTCAAAGGTATGGAAGGCAAACATAGATTCACAAACCTTCATCACTTCATACGGTGCTCGTCCCACTGATGAGTGTCTTTTTAATCTAACATTTGATCAGGGTCATAAAGGTTTTATGACATCTGTAGATGAAAATTTAACCATTACCCCATTTGATTCACATCTACACCTTGCAGTTATGATGCCTGTCGGCTATTCTAGCGGCCTTACGTGCTTTATGTATAGTACTAATATGATGGCTATTATTTGGAACCCATCCATAAGAAAATGTGTTGGCATATTCATTCCTTTTTACACTAACCAAATAGAATGTTCAAAGATTTCTTTCAGTTTTGGTGTCCGTCCGGACACTCTAGACCCAACTATTGTGAAGGTATCCTATCCTGTTTTCCAAACTGGTTTTTGGTATGTGTCGGTCTTTTCATTGAACACTTTAACCTGGACACGTCTCCAAGATTTTCAGTTGCCACGTCATTCAATGAGATTGAAAAGAAAAAGTCAGGCAGTTGTAGGTAATTTTATCTATTGGGCTGGTACTGAAAGGTTAGTTAGTGCAAAGGGGGTTCCATACAAGGATTAAACTTTTATTTCCTTTGATATGGTTACCCGCCAATTTCACGTCATAGAGATACCTTCTATTTTGAAAGTCGTAATGCCAATTCCTTTTTCTGTTCACGCACTTGGAAACTCTGTTGTGCTTTCTGGAATGATCATGACTTCTGAGGTCCCACTATTCAGCGGATGGCTTTTGGAGGTGGATGGTGCATCCATAACACGATTTTTAAATCTATTCTGCATCCCTACCCCGATGGTGATTAAGCTGATTGGCTTTACAAGTAACCAAGCTCCAATAGTTGAAGCCACTGTCGGACACATTTTGGGTAACACAATTTTTGTCTACGATCATCAGGTTGGACAATTTGTTAGTTTGGGAATTGAAGGAAATGCTGGTTCATTCTACATCGCTCCGTACAAAGAATCTCTTCTTCTGATAAATCTCCCAGACCGTGCGTTGTATAGTACGTTTACATTTTAAGTTATCATTCTATTGCATTTTTATTACAGAATGACATTCACAAATATTGTCTAGTACACTTACACATGTTCAAACGTTAACACAAATTTGTTCCCATATGTGAACAGGTTTACCTACCCTTTGAGAATGTATGAAGTTATGGATCCAGCGTTGTGGTTTGACAAGTTTTCAGTATGGGTAGGAAGTCTAGTGTGATGCGCCTGTGGAACCTGGTTACTGTCATCAATGGAAGGCGTTCAATAACATGTAACCTTAAAACAATTGACTATTATCTAGTAATCGTTGTGGTTTATGATTTCATGACAATAATTACTAATTGTATTATGTTATGTTGTTAGTTGTTCTATTTCTTTACTGCTTGTTATGTTTGTCATCGTTTGCAACCGACGTACCAAAATAACAATAGAGCAACAATAGTTATGCAATAACTATTGTGGGCAACTTAAATGGACCTTTTGGGCAACTAAAAAAGTACTGTGCACACAAAACCCAAGTGAACACCACCGTGGTCTTGTAATTAAAACTGCCTAATCTCTATATCAAATAAGCACTAAGGAAACTGAATAATCAAAGATCAATAACATATGCACAAGCTAATCTTAATGAAAGCATATAAAGAAATAGCAAACAACAAAATACGAGGTTAATTGTCATAGGGTATTCAACCCATACATAAACTACAAAGACTAAAAGAATTCCACTAAGGCTGTGCGGGAAGCTCGGTGGAGTTTCAACAGCTTCCTAGCCAACTCCCAATTCATCCTCACATTTTCAGACTCATCATTACTCAAATTGCTGAGCTTGATATAAACCATCTTTAGCAATTGATCCTCACATTTTCACACTCTTCAGCTGCCCCGACCTCATTCTGTTGCTACCTAAATCTAATGAATAAACTTCCAAAGGTAGATCACTTTCCAATGCAGCCTGCAAATTGAGATAGTATTGAGATGCACAACCATGGCAATTTAAGATGATGTATTTCATACATATGCATTCCACTTACCATGGTTTCTAGATTTTGCAATTTTTGAGCTCCACAAATCATTTGAATGATGAATGACACCATTGCATTGTTCCCAAAATCGACTCCGGATAGATTTAGAGTCTTAAGGGTTACAAATGCCACAGGGACATTCATCCAGGAGCTACCTTCTGCCAACAACTACAAAAGGTCGACTTTTCGTAAGTTTTAAATATTACATTACATAAGTATTAGAGATTACTTTAACATTATGTAATTTAAATTGTAAAACTCAAATTTGTCTAACCTTGCACTCCTGAAAATCCAATGTAAGGGACTCAAGATTGGGAAGAGTTCTAAGCTGAAAGATATTGTAAGTTGTGATTGTCGTGGGATGGTTCCAAACAACGAATGACAAATACAACTTCTTCAAATTTCCAAGTTGTGCAATATCCAATAGTCTCATGTCGTTTGTATCAATACGATCCATTTTAAGAGACTCAAGTAAGGGACAACGAGAAATAAACTCCCAAATTGAACCGGTTTGAAAGTCAACAGATAACAATTCTAAGCTCAATAGATTTGGAAAGCTAATAAAAGATACCAAACTAGGAAGAGTACACGAATGAAGTTCAAGATGTTTCAACTCCATATGAGAGTATAGCTGGGTTAGCAACGTAACTGGTTCACCATACCAGTTTCGAATTGTGAGCTACTCAATTCCTTGCAGAGCCAAAAACAACAGCCATTCATGTAGCTCTTCATAATTGAAGTTATCTTGTCCAAACAGCGGTTTGGGTTCTACGGAGAAGACAAACCTTCTGACGGGACCTTTGAGCTGAAGTAGCAGTCTAGTAAGTTGCCTCCCATCAAACTTAGTTGTCAAAAAATAAAAGAAATCCTCATCAATTATAACATCGGTGAGCAAAGTCCACTTAAACCTCCAGTTTCTCGCTAAACTATTGGTCCTCACCGCATCTTTTAGTGGCAAACGATTCATAATTGTTGGGATATAAAATCAAAGTAATGCTACATGAAGAAAGTCTAAGTACTGCTCGATAGAAGTCAAAGTACTGCTCATGTTTTAAAGAAGTCAAAGTACTGCAAAAGTTAAAGGACTGTTATGCAAATACGTTTAAGGATTATTGTATAATTCTAGAATGTTCATAGAGTTATTATTAGACTATAATTAGAATTACTTGTCGTTCAAGTATTGTAAACCAACTAGGGTTTTCCTTGTGCCTATAAAAGGACCCCTAGGTTGGCATTAGACGTATGAGTTTTTACATAGAGAAAAGTATTAGTCGATTATTAGAGTATTAGTGATTAGAGTTTTTTTAGTGAATCTGTGTATTATAAGCAGGTTCAAGTTATTAATAAAATCATTAAAGTTTAGAGTAATTCTTCTTAGCTTTGTTGAAGTAGTTTTCGCATACTTAACAAAGTATATCAGTGTTTTACCATTAACAGTTTTGGATTTATCCAAGGTTGTTAAACCTTAAACAAGCTACAAGTTAGTTTGGTCAGAGTATATCGATCCAACAAGTGGTATCAGAGCTTGTGTGGAGACTCTGATTAAGAAGAAACCCTTAAAACCGATTTAACAACAAACCCTAAACGATGACGACTGAAACTGCACCAATCCCATCCATCACCTCACTCATAATTCCTATCATCAAGAAGGGAGAATATGATCTCTGGAGCATGAAGATGAGGCAGTACCTTGCTATTACAGACCATGCTCTACGGGATGTGATTGTCAATGGTAATGTTGTTCTTGACGAACCTGTAGAAGTTGAAGGACAACCTAAACCACCTAAACCAACCTTGCCAGCAGCTACAAACAGAAATCAAGATAAGGCTCTCAACATACTACTGTCTGCTATTCCTGATGGTCACCTAATAAAGTTCCATGATGCTAAGGATGCAAAGCAATTGTGGGCTGCGATCAAGACAAGATTTGGAGGTAATGATGCTTCCAAGAAGATGCATATAAACTTATTGAAGCAGCAGTTTGAAACTTTCACTGTTGGTGAAAGAGAAGGTCTTGATGCTGCTTATGACAGATTCCAAAATCTACTTAGTATGCTAGAACTGTATGGAGCAGAGGTGTCCGTTGAAGATGCAAACTTCAAGTTCTTAAGAAGTTTGCCATCTGTCTGGCATGTGGTTGCTACTATGATTAGAGGACAACCTGGATTGGAGTCTATGGACTTTGATGATCTCTACAACAATTTGAAGGTGTACGAGCAAGAGATGAATGGTCACAGTTCTCAGAAAACTCACAACATAGCTTTTGTGTCTTCTGAAAACAGAAGCAGTACTTCTACAAAAAGTACTGCTTATCCTTCTCAAAGTACTGTTGGTGATACACAGCATGTTTGCACAACCACTGTCACTACCACCCCATCACCAACAAACAACACCAACTCTGATGATGTTGTATGTTCCTTCTTTGCTCAACAAGCCACTCTACCTGTTACCTATCAAGAAGACTTGTTGCAGATTGAAGAAGATGCTTTAGAGGAGATTGACATAAGATGGCAAGTTGCCATGATCACTGCAAGGATCAAGAAGTTCATGAACAAGACAGGAAGGGGAATTGATTTCAAAACCAAACAGGGTATAACTTTTGACAAATCCAAGATTGAATGCTTCAATTGTCAAAAGCTTGGACACTTTGCAAGGGAATGCAAGTTTGCAAAATATCAAGCAAACATAATGATTGAACAACCCAAGGTTGAAAGAAAAGAGGTTCCTATTACTGAATCAAAACCAAAAGCTTTTGTGGCTCAAGAAAATCTAGCTGAGATTGACTGGAGCACTAAATTTGATGATGAACCTGCAACCTATTCTATGGTTGCAATGGAAGACTTTGATTGGAGCACAACTTTTGATGAGGAACCAGGATATGCTGCTTTGGAATCAAGAGATGGTCTTGGAAGCTTTGACTGGAGCATGGAGGATGAAGATGAACCTGTTCAGATTGCCATGGTAGCTGCTTCACCAAGTTCATCCAATGTTTCTGAGGTATGCTCTAAGTGTAATGATATGTATCAAAAGTTGCTTAAAGACTATGTGACTAAAAGAGATAATTGTAGAACAGCTAGGTCTGAGGTAGCTGGTTATCAATTAACTTTAGAGACAATGGAAGCCAAAATATTAACACATGAAAATAATGAAATGGCTTGGGGAGAAAAATATGAGCAACAAGATTATCAATTAAATTTAAGTGAATGGAAGTTAGGATGTAAGGTGTCTGAATTAGAAAAGATTACTAAGGAAAGAGATGCTTTGTTAGAAAAACTTGGTAGTATTAAACAGGCTGGTCTATCACATGTTCAATTTGTTGAAAAACAAAGAAGAATAAACAGTAGAGCTGGACTAGGTTATGGTGTTGAGGATAGTAGTTCAGATGAGATTCCACCTAGTGACAAGGAACCAATTAGTTCAGAGGAGATCTCACCTAGTGATGATGAACTTACTAGCTCAGAAGAAAACACATCTAGGAATGAGGAACCAATTAGTGAATCACCTCCTGAGTTTAAGAAAGATAAGGAGTACCACTCAGTTCCTCCACCCACTGGTAGGCTTCAACCACCTAGGACAGATGTTTCTTGTTATGGTGTAGACAACCTAGAGTTTAGGAAGAAGCTTACTGGTCAATCTAGTTCTGAGAAACCCAGGGATGATTTTCAAAGGGGTAATGATCAAAAGTTTCCTACAGCCTTTCAAAAACAAGCAGTACCTCCAAAATCTTTTCAAAATACTGCTAAATATAGGAAACCTTTTAATCATAGAAGAGGATTTGGGAATATGGAGCGAAAATTATGTTATGTATGCTATAGTCCTGATCATTTGATTAAGCACTGTGACTTTCACTCAGAATATTTAAGTCAGTTCCCAAAGAATAGACCTGCCACCCATAAGCCAAGGGAGACTAGACCAGTTTGGAATCACTCAAATAGGGTTAACCATAGTAATTTCTCTAAAGACTATAGGTACCCTCACCAGAAAAGACCTTTTTCAAAACCATCAGTACCCTCAAGTACTGATAAGTCTAAGGTTTCTCAAGCAGTACCCTCTAAAAGTACAGCTAAGTTTTCACCCAATCATGGTACTGCTAACACTCTTTTACATAAAAGACCTACGAGATTCACTTCATATAAATCTAAAGGTCTTACACCTCAAGCAGAGTACCTAGGTCAGAGAAACCTAAAGTCAAACGAAATTGGGTTAAGAAAGAAAGTACTGATGGGGAACAAGCAGTACTTTCATCAGATAAGGGTGAAACAGGGAGTGTTGTTGATAATACAACACAGGACATGGGACAAAAGCTAATAATCATTGACCATGCCTTCAATACCAGTGGAGATTACATACTGAAGGAATTCAAGTATGTCACTCCACAAGGGGAACACAAGTCAGTAATGGCTTGGGTTCCTAAAAGAAACTAACCCTTTTCTTTTACTGTGCAGGGCAACCCAGAGGAGGAGCTTAAAGATCATATTATTGTTGATAGTGGTTGCTCTGGCAGCATGACAGGGGACAAGGAGATCCTGTCAGATTTTAAGGCATATTATGGAGGAAAAGTTGCATTTGGTAATGATCCAGATGGAGGGAGAATCACTGGCAAAAGAACCATCAAGGCTGGATGTATTGATTTTGAGAATGTTAGATATGTGAAGGAGCTCAAGTTCAATCTTTTGTCAGTTTCTCAGATTTGTGACAAGAAGTACCCCATTCTGTTCACTGATACAGAATGTCTTATTCTCTCTCCTGAGTTTAAGTTTGTTGATGATCACTTGGTAACATTGAAAGTACCAAGAACCAATGATGTGTACAGTTTAGACTTAAAGAGTCTCAATTTTGCTGGAAGAGCAACATGTTTAGTAGCAAAGGCATCATTGGAAGAAGCACATCTGTGGCACAGAAGACTAGGTCATGTTAATTTTAAGAACATCAACAAGCTGGTCAAAGGAAATTTAGTTAGAGGTTTACCTTCCAAAACATTCAAGACTGATCATTCATGTTTGGCTTGCAAGAAGGGTAAACAACATAAAGCTTCATGTAAGAAGCTTGGGGAAAGAGATATTAGAGAACCTTTGGAGTTGCTACACATGGATCTGTTTGGACCAGTTTCAGTAGAAAGTTTAAACAAGAAGAAGTACTGCTTGGTTGTGACAGATGATTGTAGCAGATTTAGTTGGGTCTTTTTCTTGAGACTCAAAGTAAGAGGTATTAGATGTGATAATGGAACAGAATTCAAGAACAAGCATATGGATGAATTCTGTGCCAAGAAAGGGATCAAGAGAGAGTTTAGCATTGCTAGAACACCACAGCAGAATGGTGTTGCAGAAAGAAAGAACAGGACTTTGATAGAAGCAGCTAGAACAATGCTTGCAGATTCCCAATTACCTATTCTCTTTTGGGCTGAAGCTATAAGTACTGCTTGCTATGTTTTAAATAGAGTATCAGTAACTAAACCTCAGATGAAGACACCTTATGAGTTGCTCATGGGAAAGAAACCAAACATTCGTTTTCTAAAACCTTTTGGCTGTCCTCTGACTATTCTAAATACCATTGATTCTCTAGGAAAATTTGATTGTAAGTCAGATGAAGGATATCTATTGGGTTACTGTACAGATAGCAAAGGTTTTAGAGTATATAACAGGAGTACCAAAAAGGTTCAAGATTGTCTTCATGTTGAATTTTTGGAAGATAAAGAACCTCAGAGAGGAAAAGGTCCTGATTGGATGTTTGATCTTAATCTCAAGTTCACTCCATCTTTGAATTATGTGCCTGTTAGAGAAGAAAATCAAGCTAATCACAAAGAAGATGATTCACAGTACATTGTTCATGGAGTCATTGTTAGACCAGAAGATGTTCCTGATAAAGAACCCGCAGTTACTAATAAGGAACAAAGTACTGCTCAACCAACCAATACAGTATCTGATGAAGATCAAGCCATACAAGATGAACTTAATAGGATGCTTTTTCAAGAAACTTTAGCAAAATCCTATGAAGATGAACAAAGGAGGGCTTATGATGCTGCAAAGAAAAAAGGTAAATTCAAAGATACTGCTCACAGTACTTTTGATCAAAGTACTGATGATACTTTTGACAGTACCTCTGGTGTGTTAGAACCATCAAATTGGAGCAATGATGATGATTCCAATGTTGTTGATGATGATTTGGATAATGCTCACATTCCTGGGTTAGAAGAAATTGATGATGGGCTCAATCATGAAGGTATTTTATCTACTACCAATGAAGAACCTGATTTTACTAATTTGGAATCTGATCTTCCAGTTCCACCAACTCTTACATTGAGAGTTCATAAAGCTCATCCTCAAAGCAATATTATTGGATCACCCTCTTTAGGAGTGGTTACAAGAAACAAAGTTAAAGGTCTCTCTAAGCAACACACTGCTTTACTTAGCTTTGTTTACAAACAAAACAGGATGAATCACAAGGATCAACAAACATGCCTGTTTGCTTGTTTTCTATCTCAAGATGAACCCAAGAAGGTAGCTCAAGCTTTAATTGATGAAAGTTGGGTTGAAGCTATGCAAGAGGAGCTTCTACAATTCAAGCTTCAAGAGGTCTGGGTATTATGTGACCTACCAGATGGCAAGAGAGTCATTGGTACAAGATGAGTTTTCAGAATCAAAAGAGATGAAAGAGGGAATGTTATCAAAAATAAAACTAGATTGGTTGCACAAGGATATCGCCAAGAAGAAGGAGTGGACTATGATGAAGTGTTTGCTCCTGTTGCAAGAATAGAGGCAATAAGGTTATTTCTTGCCTTTGCATCATACATGGGATTTCCTGTCTATCAAATGGATGTGAAAAGTGCCTTCCTTTATGGCACAATTACTGAGGAAGTTTATGTTAAACAACCTCCTGGTTTTGAAGATCCTGCACATCCAAACAAAGTCTACAAGGTGATCAAGGCACTGTATGGCCTTCATCAAGCTCCCAGAGCTTGGTATGAGAGACTCTCTAATGTTCTATTACAACATGGTTACAGGAGAGGAGCAATTGATAAGACTTTGTTTATCAAAAGAGATAAGAAGGACATTATGTTAGTCCAAGTCTATGTGGATGATATTATCTTTGGAGCCACGAAGAAGTCTATGGTGAAAGAATTTGAAAAACTTATGCAGTGGGAGTTTCAAATGAGTTCTATGGGAGAATTAACTTTCTTTTTGGGGCTTCAAGTTAGACAAACACGAGATGGAATCTTCATTAATCAAGAAAAGTATGTTGCTGACATACTTAAGAGATTTGACCTCCCAACTGTCAAGCCTGCCACCACACCCATTGACAACAATAAACCATTAGGCAAGGATGAAGATGGACAAGCTGTGGATGTGAAGCTTTACAGATCAATGATTGGTTGTCTTATGTACTTGACTGCATCAAGACCTGACATCATGTTTGCTGTATGCTTATGTGCAAGATATCAGGTTACACCCAAGGTTTCACATATGTATGCAGTCAAGAGGATTTTTCGATATCTCAAGCATCAACCAAAGTTAGGATTATGGTATCCTAAGGAGTCACCTTTTCACTTGGAAGCTTTTTCAGATAGTGATTATGCAGGAGATAACTATGATAGAAGATCAACCACAGGAGGATGTCAATATCTTGGAAAAAGATTAGTCTCATGGCAATGTAAGAAACAAACAATTGCAGCAACCTCCTCTACTGAAGCAGAATATGTTGCTGCTGCAAGCTGTTGTGGACAAGTTTTGTGGATGCAGAATCAACTCTTGGATTATGGATACAACTTCAAAAATACTCCTATCAACATTGATAATGAGAGTACCATCTGTATTGTGAAGAATCCAGTTTATCACTCCAAGACCAAGCATATTCAGATTAGGCATCACTTCATTCGGGATTGTTATGAGCACAGGCTTATAAATGTGGTCAAGGTTCACACAGATGATAATGTAGCTGATCTACTCACAAAGGGATTTGATGTTTCAAGATTCAACCACTTAGTTGTGAGCATTGGGATGATTAACTACTAGGCTACATTTGAGGGGAGGCTTTAGTATTAGTTAGTATACTTTCTTTCAGTTCTTAATGAAAGTATTGAATTTTTAGTATTTTAGTTTAGTTTAGAACCTATGTTGTATTTGAGGAGAGGCAACATAGTTATTAGTTAGAACTTATGCATGCGCCATCATATAAGTTCTTGGATTAGTTTGAAGTTTATTTGGATCGTTTAGAAGTATAAGAGGATGGAAAGTACTGGTTTTCTATACAAAGTACTGTTCTTGCAACGTACTGCTCCAAGGTACTGCTTTGAAGAGTACTAGTTATGTGGAAAGTACTGCTTACGTGGAAGTACTGTTCCAACGGTCAAAAATGTGGGGTTACAGTTAATTAATTCATTACGGAGGGGGTAAAAGCCAACTACAACGGTAACTCTATTAATTAGGCTTTGATTTTTTTTTTAGATCTTACCCATATTTACCCTATCCCATTATACCGATTTTCACTCTCCACTTTATGCTTATCCATCCATTCATTCATTCGATATCCACGATTCTAATCACAATTTACCTTCGCTTAACACATTCTTTCCCTCTTCACAATCAATGGCTACCTGTGATTTCTGTTCTAAGCATAACGTGGTCGCGAACTTGGATAAAACGGCAAAGAATGTTGATTTTCTTGCGATAATTGATTTCTTGACTGGGTCATCAATTAATTATGCTATTTTGGTTAATCCTAATGTAATTGGACCATGGATTCAACAGTTTTGGTCTACTGCTAAGTCTGATGCACAAGATGGTGTTCCTTTTATTCGTGCTAAGGTTACTGGTCGAGCAATTAGGATTACTGAAGCTTCAATTAGGGAAGATTTGCAGTTTAATGAGGCAGGGAGTGCTATTCATTTTGAAAGACAAGAGATTTGGGATACACTCAGGGATATTGGGTATGAAGGTGATCTCACCATACTTACTTTTCAGAAGCCATTATTTAGTCCACATTGGAAATATCTCATACATGTTCTACTTCACTGCTTGAGTCCTAAGAGTACTTCATGGGAGCAGTTTGGTCAAAACGTTGCTTCTGCATTGGTGGATTTAGCTACAAATCGTCCTTTCAACTTTTCAAGGATGATTTTTGATGGAATGCTCTCACACATCATTAATGGTTTACCATTCTTGATGTACCCGAGGTTTATTCAAGTATTCTTAAACAACAACTAGAGGGTATTTCTAAACCTCAAAGTTTTCTACCTACAGTCACACTTCCACCAAAGGTCTTTACATTCATTGCTAAGAAGGGTATCAAGTTCTCTGGGAGAAATACACCTTTGACAGCTCATATATTGGAAGTTGCACAAGCAGTTAGGGATGCAGAGCAAGAGCAAGAACAAGAGCAAGAGGAATCCTCTACATCAGCAATTAATGAGCAACCAACTTCAAGAGAAGATAGTGCTTCTCAACATACTGCTTCTCAACATACTGTTTCATCTCCAGTTGCTGAACCATCTCCACAAAGTGCTGCTCAGGAGAATTCAACTCAAGATGCGACTCCACCACCAACTCCCAATGATTATGCTTCCACAGATAGGCATCAAACATCTGAAGGAGATGAGGGAGTGGTTGAGGATGTCTTGACCAACTATGAGCTTTCAAGGGAATTAAGGAGGCTCAAGAAGGTCACTGATGATCAAGCTAATCAGATATTGGATTTGACAAGAAAGTTTGGACGATTAAAGAGGTTTGTTTGGCCATTAGTAAAGCACCACAGGTTGTGGGTAAAGTCACAGAAGAAGGCTGGTCAACACTCAAAGTAGTCTAAGTCAACGAAAAGAAAGATCAACAAGCAGTCTTCATTCCAATTGGGGAGGAATTTAGAGAATTTGAATGAAGATGCTGGACTCAATCAAGATACTGGGCTTTATGATGATACACCACTTGAAGATATTCCTCATGAAGATACTGTTGAGAGGAAAAGTGATGAAACAGAGCAGATCAACATTGAAGATGCTACTGTTGAAGTAAAAAGTGGTGATACTGAGGAAGTGGATTTGGAAGGAACTGATGCTAAAAGTACTGCTCTTCAAGGTACTGCTCATCAAGGAACTGTAAGACAATTTATGATTACACCAAGGACTTTGGATTTTGAGGAAGATGTTGGTCCCTCAAACCAAGTTCAAGAGGAAGTTGGCCCTTCCAATCAAGTTCAACAGGAAGAAGAGGTTCGAAAACATACTGAAAGTGATGATGAGACCATTGCTGACATCATGTTGAATATGTCTAGACCAAGAGGCATAAATATTCCTGGTATTGAACAACAACCTCATACTTCTTCTCAACCTACCCAGGAATTAGATCCAAAAGACAAAGGTAAAGGGATCATGGTAGAAACTAAGAAGAAGAAGCTCACCTTGAAAGATCTAAGAGCTATTCAGGATGCTAAAAATGAGGAAGCTGCAAGGAAATTACAGTCTGAATTAGATGCTGAAGAGTCAAGGAAACTTATTATCAAACCTAGAAGGCCACAAAGTAAAGCTCAAGAAAGAAATTCTATGATGGCTTATCTCAAAGGTAGAGGATATAAAGGTTTGGTGAAATTGACACATTCAGAGATGAAGGATTTGTATGATGCTGTTAGGGAAGCTGTAGAAAAAGATCTTGCAAGTATTATTTATTTTGATTCATTCAAAGATAAGAAGCTTGAAGATAGTAGAAAGTAAAGAGTTGTTACAATGAGTTCAAAGAGGAAAAGAACAAAAACTGATGAACAGTCATCAAAGAAGCTCAAGGATTCTATTGAATTAAGAGTAGACACAGCTGATGAGCTAAGAAATTACTTAAGAGTTGTTGACTTTGAGCATCCAAAATCAAAAGAAGTTACAGACAAGAAGTCCAAGATTTCTACATTCTCAGTTGTAGAATCAAATGAAGGGGACTACTTGATATTTCATAGACAGAATGGAAGCTTTAGAGTATTCAACTTGTTATGGGATATTTTACATCTGATAGACAGAGAGGATTTGCTTCAGCTATATCTACAAGTGCAGACTTATTTTGAACATATTCCACCATAAGGAGTAGGTTTGGTTCTGCTAGGAGATCTCACAACCATCTAGGAAACAGAAGAGACAAGTGATAGTGCTCTCTGGGAAAATCCAGAGAATTGGGAAATTAACAGATGGAGGTTCTTTGAATAAGTGGGAATACATGTTTTGGAGCTAGAAGATGGAACGATGATCCACATGCTAGCAGAGCAAAGATATCCACTTACTAGAGATCTGAAGATCAGAATGCTAGATTATGGCATGGAAGTGGAAGAAGAAAGTGAAACTGCATTGATGGTGATTGGATTGTTCATCATATGGAAAATGCTAGCTGAAGATTGATGCATAACAACTAGTATGATATTTATAATATAAATCTTTTGAAACATAAGTACATTATTTAAAAGTACTGCTTGACAAACAGTACTTTCTCAAAGTACTGCCTGCAACATGAAACCAGTAAAGTTTTTTGATAAAATCAGTGATTTTTGAAAAGTGCAAAAACATTTTGAAGCACAAAGATTTAAACAGAAACAAATGGTATTCAACTCACCATGTTTAATTAAACAAGAAAGAGTTTGACTCATCATGAGGGTACGGCTCTGATGTGATTATCAAATCCATTTTTAGTTGACAATTTACTAAAAATTGTATGGTTGTCAACTCACCATATCTATGATAGTGAAGAGTTGGCTAGCCCACAAGATAATGGCTTGTGGTAAAGGCTGTGGAAAACCATTGTATGGTAATTAGTTCACCATGGTATCAAATCCGTTTTTAGTTGACAATTTACTAAAAATTGTATGGTTTTCAACTCACCATATCTATGATAGTGAAGAGTTGGCTAGCCTACAAGATAATGGCTTGTGGTAAAGGCTGTGGAAAACCATTGTATGGTAATTAGTTCACCATGGTAGTGATTGTACTAAAAGAACTAGCTAGTCCAAAAGCAAACGGCTATTGGTAAAGACTAATCAAATCCGTTGATAGCTGATAATTTGCTAAAAATCGTATGATTATCAATGTACCATGGTTCTTAAATCTAAACATTGGCTACTCCAGAGTTAATGGCTTTGGTAAAGAGACATCAAAATCCATTAAGTTTTCAATGATTCACCTGTCACAGGAGTTAACACACCTGGAAGTGATGAGAATAGTATGAAACTTTTAAGATCTGATGTACCTATTGCCAATATGATGCTGAGTTGCTGAAAAGATCTGTTGCTGATAAAGATTGCAGTTAATGATTACTTTGATGATGATAAAACAAACATGAAACAGAAGTTAATGATACAGTCTTTCCTTGAAGATAAAATGTTGAAGTTAAAGAAATACAAAGGAACTTGAAATCAAGCAAGTGGAATTCAAGTTAGGGGAGGATTGTTGGGATATAAAATCAAAGTACTGCTACATGAAGAAAGTCAAAGTACTGCTCGATAGAAGTCAAAGTACTGCTCATGTTCTAAAGAAGTCAAAGTACTGCAAAAGTTAAAGGACTGTTATGCAAATACGTTTAAGGATTAATGTGTAATTCTAGAATGTTCATAGAGTTATTATTATACTATAATTAGAATTACTTGTCGTTTAAGTATTGTAAACCAACTAGGGTTTTCCTTGTGCCTATAAAAGGACCCCTAGGTTGGCATTAGACGTATGAGATTTTACATAGAGAAAAGTATTAGTCGATTATTAGAGTATTAGCGATTAGAGTTTGTTTAGTGAATCTGTGTATTATAAGCAGGTTCAAGTTATTAATAAAATCTTAAACAAAGTATATCAGTGTTTCACCATTAACAGTTTTGGATTTATCCAAGGTTGTTAAACCTTAAACAAGCTACAAGTTAGTTTGGTCAGAGTATATCGATCCAACAATAATATTAGTGATCACCTTATCTGGCATGTTGCTAATATAATGCTCCATTTTAGGGATAACATTACCTCCAAAAGACATGGTATTGCTGGAATTTTATTTGCTTTTGTGAGGTCTGGAAAATGAGAGTTTGGATTTCATTTTGGATTTGTTTTTTTGATAAGGGTTTGTGTAATTATGGTGTGTATAGGGGTTTGGTGGGTGGGTTTATTGGTTCCCACGAAAAAAAGTAAATGGTTGTCAGAAAAATCAATGTTAATTAACGGTGGGTGGATAGTCAATCGGTGAATAGTTGGGTCTTGTCACATTGGGCAACTTGTAAAGTTAGGCAACTTGTCTAGTTGGGCAACTATTATCAGTTATCTGACCATGTTCATATAGGCTGCTTTGAATATATAGTGTAAATACTTGAATTTTATTATTAATTTATCATAAAGATCCAAAATTGAAACACAAACAGTCCTTGTTCCAAAATAGAAACAGAAACCATTACAAATTTCCATTACAACCATTAGAAATTTCCATTACACAAACCATTACAAATTGAAACACAAACCATTACAAACTTTCATTGATCATAGGAGTTCACAACCATTAAATATTTCCAAAAAGATATCTAAGCACACACTTGTTTAGTAGTTAGAACCGCTACCTTCCGCAACACCCATTTTCTTCCCTTTCTTCATTTCTTTTTCTTTCTTGTCCTTATTATCCTTTAGATGCTTAAACACAACTTCAAGATTAGAAATCCTCTATTCCAACTCATCAAACTTTGTTAAACCGGTATCCACAGTCTCTTGCTTCTCCGCCTCCTCCTCTTCCTTCGAATCAGCCAAAAGCGCTTCATAGTAGCAATCTTGTTTCCTTAGATAAGTCAGAATCTGAGTTCTCAACTCCTTAGGTATCTTCCTATAAGAACCATACTCATCAATTGGTTTAGCGCCATATCCTTCAGGAAGTAAATCATTTAGATAATAGTTTCTTAAAACTTTATTAAATTCCTCTTCCTCGGAACCAATGAAGATAGCCTTCCATTTGCCTTTAGTGTTTGCCATCGTTGGTGGTTTTGTTCGTTGGGATTATATGTGTTTTGGGGGAATGTGTGTGTGGTTTGGTGTGTTTTAATAAGCGGGATAGAGATGAACTGAATAGACCCTATGCAATCGTTTTTGTTTCCTTTTAACTTTTGTAGGGAAAGGTTAAAATAATAATAATAAATAATCATAATACCATCTGTAAAAAGGGCACCACCAATAGCAGTAGAACCCCAGAAGTTACAAAGCGGGCAGTATAACCCTCAGCAGTAGACAGTCTGCTCAACTAACCATTTTTTAAGTTGCCCATTTTTTAAGTTGACCATCTTTTAAGTTGCCCATTTTTTAAGTTGACCATCTTTTAAAAATTGCCCATATTTTAAAAATTTTGCCTAATTTTGCCACGTAGGTTGCGCTACAGTACACACAAGTACATCTACTATATTTTATTTTAATGCAACTTGATAGGTTTAATCATAATCAATGAGACTCCTATATATATATATATATATATATATATATATATATATATATATATATATATATATATATATATGTGTGTGTGTGTGTGTGTGTGTGTGTGTGTGTGTGTCATCTACTTTATTTATTGTTTCTACTTTGAGAACCATATATTCTACTGAACGACTGACTACCCATACTGACAACTTCTCAAACCTGTTCACAAATGGGAAAAAATTTGAGTTACCTTTTGAACATGTGTAAGTGTACTAGACAATACTGAAAACTTGTCAAACCTGTTCACAAATGGGAAAAAAATTGTGTTACCTTTTGAACATGTGTAAGTGTACTAGACAATATTTGTGAATGTCATTCTATAATACAAATGCAAATATCATGGTTTGTATGACTGATAAACTAACAACTTTATGAGAATATAATAAACAAAACCATATACCACTGTTTGTCCTTTAACAGAATTTTGGACAGGGTTTATCTACTAAATAGGATACATAATGTGTACTGTTTGCATGTGACTCACCATGTTGTGTGGTTTATGCTATTTAAGAGTTTCTAGTTAAATAAACTTTTGTTGCACTGTTTGTGTTTGAAAAGTTATGGCAGACATACTTAATTTTGGTTGTGGGTCATGTTGTCCTGTTTCAAGTAGTTTAGTTGTTGCATTATGCGTTTATGAGACTTGAATTGTATGGAACTTCTATCTGGTGTGGAACTTATGTATTTGCATTATGCTTGGTAACAGCTTGTGTGGATATGATTACCATAAGTGTATTAACATTTCAGTTTCCTTTAATTTTTATGTATTTATTTATTTATCTAGTTATTGTTTTTTTTTTTGTTTTTTTTTCATGCCATTTACAACAACAAACCAACCAAGAAACCGTCCATAGTTAAACCACATTTATTCACTCGGGTCAATAATAATGAACCCGATCCCAAACCATCCCAAATATCACAAACAACTAGTTGGAAATATTAAGTTTGGAAGTTTATTATTCACAAAGCATGAGACACAACTAGTTGTTGCATCAACTCATTGTACATGGAAAGTCAATACTTGTTTAAACATATGTTCCATGCATCAGATGTTAAGTGCTCACTTGGTTTTTAGTTAGTACTGCTCAGTTTCTTTGGCTTCTTTTTACAAACTGATTATTACCTCAAATAATTACAATATTTATCATACCTAATTCTATTGATGCTGATGACGTACAAATAGAGACTGGAGCTTGAATCTGTTATCTTCAGTTCTGCAACCTTTTCATTTTGATGATGTTTCAGTGCTTTGTGAACCAGCAAACACTCTGGCCTCAGTGGTTGATCTTGGTTGCTCAGATGGGCAGCAACAAGGATGAGAAATCATACATCAGGTATGGCTATAATCCCTGATCTTCAAGGAACATCACCTAACAACGTCAAGCAACAAAGGATGAAAATCCCTGATTGATCTTGGTTGATCTTCCGGGCTGGGCAGCAACAAGGATGAGAAATCAGGGATTTTCATCCTTTGTTGCTTGACGTCGTTGGGTGATGTTCCTTGAAGATTAGGGATTATAGCGATCCCTGATGTATGATTTGTATGTATCCCTAATGACGTATCCTCTTCCCATTCTGTTCCCCATTAATAGCCTCTGATGATCCACCATTTTTCGCTTCAAATATGGTTGTTACTGAGATCAACCATATTACATCCTTTTAGCTTGCATGGATGTTCCACTCTCATTAAGCTTGCATGGAACTAAGTTCCCAACAAGATTCCACCAGTATTTAAGAACTGGTGGTGCTGAGGTGGAGTGAAGGGAAAGATTGTGGATAGGCAGTTTGAGTACCTCTACACACCTGAAAGGTTGAATGTGAGGAGATACTCGACAACAACATGGAGGGGATTTTGATGTTAGGGTTTTTTGTAGAGGATGGTGGTTGTATGCTATTAGCCGTCATTTAAAAATGGCTAAAAGTTATTAGTTGTCATTTAAGAACGGATCTAGATCATAAGAATGATCCACCCGCTCTAATACCACTTGTTGGTCCGGTTTAAACTTGAGCAACTCATGAATTAACAAGATAAACATAAACACATGCCGTTTGGACATTGAAAGAATAACGAGTTTATGATTCATGATGGGCAAAATTACAAGGTTACTCCGGTGAGAGACAATTAAGAGACACAAAGAAACAATGTTATGGAATACTGACTTCTTACTCTCGTTGAATGCGCACGTTCTGCTTTGGTTGGAACTTGTTTATATAGCGGAGAGATTACTGTTGCTTCACGTGAGACAAGGGAACGAAAAGAGTCTATTAGGTGCAAGTGGCAGGTGTAATGATGACTTCATTGGTTGACGGACCATAAAAAGAGATAAAGTATTTACCCTTGATTTAACTAAAAGATCTCTTTCCGATTCTCAAGATTTGCCTTTCTAGTTAAATCAACTTTTGTTGCACTGTTTGTGTTTAGTTGTTGCATTATGCGTTTATGAGTCTTGAATTGTATCAAACTTCTATCTGGTGTGGAACTGATGTATTTGCATTATGCTTGGTAACAACTTGTGTGGATATGATTACCATAAGTGTATTAACATTTCAGTATCCGTTAATTTTTATGCATTTATTTATTTATGGTGTGTATAGGGGTTGGGTGGGTGGGTTTATTGGTTCTCGCGGATAAAAGTAAATAGTTGTCAGAAAAAACAATGTTAATTAACGGTGGGTGGATAGTCAATTGGTGAATAGTTGGGTCTTGTCAAGTTGGGCAACTTGTATCAGTTATATGACCATGTTCATATAGGCTGCTATGAATATATAGTGTAAATACTTGATTTTATTACTACGTATTAATTTAACATAAAGATCCAAAATTGAAACACAAACAGTCCCTGTTCCAAAATAGAACATTTCAGTATCCTTTAATTTTTATGTGGATATGATTCCCATAAGTGTATTAACATTTCAGTTTCCTTTAATTTTTATGTATTTATTTATTTATCTAGTTATTATTTATTTTTATTTTTTTCATGCCGTTTACAACAACAAACCAACCAAGAAACCGTCCATAGTTAAACCACATATTGTTTGTCCTTTGGAGTCACGGTCAAACATTTATTCCCTCGGGTCAATAATAATGAACCCGATCCCAAATCATCCCAAACATCACAAACAACTAGTTGGAAATATTGAGTTTGGAAGTTTATTATTCACAAAGCATGAGATACAACTAGTTGTTGCAACAACTCATTGTACATGGAAAGTCAATACTTGGTAAAAGGAAATTGGAGACTTTTTAATACAACTTCAATTCAGAGCTTACTTTTGGCGGGAACCTTTGGTCCCTTTTCCCGCCTAAAGTCATGGGAACCATTCATCTACCTCTCCAGCCTATTTATACCTATCGATTTTATACCAAAGAACACACACAAACACATATATCCCTTTCAATTCAAAGAAAACTTCAACAATGGCAGCAAATAATGGTAACTTTCAAAATGATGCTAAAGAGTACGAGTGGGTGTTAAACAACGATTTGCTGTTTGACGCATTGTTTGATCATTTCGGGGATGAACCCGTTGCAGAATATGGGTCGTATAGGCAGGTAGATACGTGGATGAGGGGTCAAATTTTGAACTGGCTGCACGCGCAAGACTTTTACTGGGATGAGGTTTGGGGAGTGAATGAGGCGGAGGAGGAGGAAGAAGATGAGGAGGAAGATGAAGATGCAGAGGAGGAGGAAGGTGAAGAGGAGGAGGTGGCTCAAAGTGAGGTGGTGCAGCAAAATGAAGAGGATCAGCAGCAAAATGTGGTGGTGCCTCAAAACCAGGGGGAGCAGCAAGATGGGTTTCAAGAGCCTTATAATTTAGAAAAGAGGATTAGCGATCTTGAAATTTTGTTTAAACAACTCAAGGAAAGGAAGAAATTGATGGGAAGCAGGGAAGAGAGCTCTGGTTCAAACAAGTTGGGGTGAAATGGAATGAAGCAGTTTAGGATGATGGTGTTTTTATGTTTTTAGTATGTTTAGTATTTAGGTTGGATAATTAGATGTATATATGGTTGTAGCTTTTAAAAAAATATGAATGAAATATTTGATTTACGTAAGTCAACAAACCAAAATTTGCATAAAGGTAAGTGGTGCAAAAAATATCACCAACTATTAGTGTAGTTTTAGGCAACCTTGAGTATGTACTAGCACCATTTATTATTTGTATTTTGAGCACCATATATTCTTCTGAACGACTGACTACACCATTTATTTTTTGTACTTTGGGCAACCTGGTTAGGTAATTTGCGCAACTAGTTATCGTTGTTGGGCAACCTAGTTTTGTGAGTCACTCTATTAGTTAAATTTAGAATTTGGAACTTCTATCTGGTGTGGAACTGATGTATTTGCATTATGCTTGCAACTATTTTGATGCCGTTTACAACAACAAACCAACCAAGAAATTAAATATCATGAAATATTTTGTATAAATCATTTGGCTATGTATCAATCATTTGGCTATGTGAAAAAGGGTTTGAATTAGTGTGATTTATGAGCGCGTGAAACTAATTATGAGATCCAATTAGATTTTTAAACCCTAATTTAAGCGATTTGGGGGTTTTTAATACGTTCAGATAAGAAATTACACAACAGTTCCTGCACTTACAAACCAAGCAGTAGAATCCCAGAATTTACAAAGTGAGCAGTAGAACCCTCAGCAGTAGAATTTTTTGCCTAGCAGTAGAATGTCTGCTGGACTGCCTTTAACTAGCAGTAGAATGTCCCCAATTCTTTAAAAACATTGCCAATTTTTTAAAGTTTCCCATTTTTAAGTTGCCCATCTTTTAAAAATTTCACATTTTTTTAAACATTGCCTAATTTTGCCACGTAGGTTGCGCTACAGTACACACAAGTACATCTACTTTATTTTATTTTAATGCCGCTTGATAGGTGTAATCATAATCAATGAGACTCCTATAATCTTTTTGTAATATTTGCCATTGCCTTTTGATACAAATGGAAAGTTAATAAATTGAATATGAGCACCTACTATTGGCTTTTCATTTTGGGCAACGAAATATTGTGTATACTTGTATTCTGTTGTACTTTGGGCAACTAGATTTGCTTATATAACCTTCACCATATACAATACAAACAATACAAGTTTCAACGAAATTCGCCTTTCAAAAAAAAAAATATACAAGACAAACAACACAAGCCAAAAAAAAAATAAAAAAAATGAATTCTTGTACAACAGATAAGTTCAAGGTGTTTATACGGTATGAAGAGATTGTGATTGCTGTTTTACTTCCAAATGCCATCAACTTTGGCAATCTTGTGAAGTATGTATGGAAAAAGTTGAATGTTAATGATGTAAACGCAATACGTTTATCTTACAACACCGGTGCAACCAAAACGAACCTACTTAATGACGACGACCTCGACGTTTTCAAAACTCTTGTTTTGGGGACGCCGTCACATGTGCACACAATAATCGTCGACCACGCTTTGCATACCCCTGTCGTAAATTTAGATCCAGAAGACCAATTGCACCTCACTAATCTTAACTGTATGCCAATCCCACCCCATCCACCCACTTTTCATAATAGCCTTCCATACAAGAATAAAGGTGGTTTAAAAGTTCATGATATCTTTGAAGATAAGGAAGAGTGCATGTATGAGATAAGTTTGAAATGTTTAAAAGAAGGGTATGAATTTTGTGTTTCTAAATCGTGTACGGCAAGATACGCTGTAAAGTGTGTCCAACCAGAATGTGATTGGCACATAAACTGTCGTCGATTTGGGATAACTAGCCGATTTAGAATTACTTCACTAAACGACAATCATAAATGTTCAAAAATCCAATTCAATCCAAATCACCGAAATGCATATGCAAAAACATTGGCTAGAATATTATCCCCGAAGCTCGGAGATCCGGCAAGAGTGTATAAGCCAAAGGACTTTATACATGATCTGAATTTGGATATGAATATAGACATTTCATACAAACGAGCTTGGAGAGGGAGACAGTTGGCACTGGAATCAAATCAGGGCTGCCCAAAGGACTCATTTTCGCAGCTGCCCAAATATTGTTATAATTTAAAGATGGCAAACAGTGGCACAGTTACACACATAGAGACCGACGATGCAAGCCGTTTTAAGAACCTATTTATCGGTTTCAGTTCTGTGGTAAGCATATTATTAAGTTTCTAGTCCTGTTTGTTTAGTTGCAAAACATATTTTTTCATAAGGTTATCAAAAGTAACAGCTATGGTTATCATGTCATACATTATTCTAGCGGTATAAATATAGAAAGAAAACTCATAGTTAATAAAAACACAAAAAAAAAAAATCAAAATTACCAGTAGGATTTACGCATATCATACGTGTATACAACATAAATTTTCTAGTTTTAATGAAATGCAACAGCATATCACTGAAACTCATTCATAGAAACACACAAACATGTACCTGCATATGCAGGTACACCATAAAGGTACTTTTTTCAACAGACTTCTGATACCTTGTTTTCTTATATACTACATACCAATTAATCAAAAGATACAATTTAAACAAAAGCAACACATCCATCTTATGTGCATTTAAACCAAAGCAAGACATCCATCTTATGTGCATTTAAACAAAATCAACACATCCATCTTATGTGCATACCGCACCTGTCATATCAAACAACAAACAATAAATTGTTATTAGTTTAGATAGTGGTTTGGCAGTTAACAATAAACCAAATTAATATCCAATGGATTATTATTTATTATTATTATTATTTTTTTCTGTTTATATGTTTTCAACTTGATGTACCATTGTATCTGATACATAGTATTTCACAGATCAAGAGTTTCTTGTGCTATATGCGCCCTCTGATCATAATTGATGCCGCACATCTAAAAGGGACATACCAGGGAACAAATCTGGTTGCCGTTGGAATGGATGGAAACAATCAGATTCTACCGATTGCTACCGGTGTTGCTCAAGGCGAGACTGGTGAATCGTGGACTTGGTTTTTGACGAAACTCAAAGAATGCATAGGGGAAGTTCCTAATTTGGCAATCATATCTGACAGACATCATGGAATCACCCTTGCATGTAACACTGTATTCCCGAATGCCTTTCATGACTATTGTTGTCGGCATTTGATGTTAAATACAAAGATGCACACCGATACACTGAAATGTTTATACTAGAAGACATGCAAAGCATACACAACGGAGGATTTTGCAAAGTTAATGTCTGATATTCTTTCGGTAAGACCGGAGTCTCACAAAAAACTTGTTGAAGCAGGGGTCGAGAAATGGTCAAGGGCACATTGCCTTGGGCAGAGGTGCAATTACCTAACCTCAAACAGTGTGGACTCCATAAATGCTTTAACAAAGCTTGTGTGCCACTGCCCAATAACAACGCTGATGGAATGGTTTGGAGCTCTTCTTCAGAGCTGGTATTACCACCGCCGAGCAAAATATGCAGGTAATAGATGGTCTAATTTTTAATATGTTTACTGAAGAATAATGAAATACTACACACTAAACATACTTTAATATTTATGGTTAGACGCCCCGGATGATGATCTTTCTGGATGGGCGACTGTGAAAGTGAATGCCAGAAGGGCCAAAAGTGCAAACTAGAAGGTTATGGGGATTGACAAGGACAGAGTGTATGAAGTACGCGACACGAAAAAATGTCATATTGTTGATTTGGAATAGGGTGAATGCACTTGTCGAAAATGGCATCTTTCGGGCTTACCATGTGGACATGTCTGTGCTGTCGGTAGATTTGCAGGGCTGACTAGTGTGAAGAAACTGCTAAAGCTTGGTTTTATAATACAACACTTAAAGGCACATACGAAGACATCATTTATCCTTTAAAAGAAATAACGATGTGAGACACTCCAGACGAAATCGAAGTTGTATCACCCCCTATTGTAAATAACCGACAACCAGGTAGACCAAAAAAAAGAAACAGAATTCCCTCTCAAGGCGAGGTACCTACAAGGATTACTTGTGGAAGCTGTGGAGGGCCACAACATAACCGCCTAACGTGTAATGCAACTATTGTGAAAGAAAAGGTTGAAATTTTATTTATTATGCCACAATTAAGTAGTTGTGATTATTGGCATCTAATGTTTATGTGTACATGTATACAGAAAGGTCCAGCCGGTCCAAGGAAAAAGACCTGTGTGGTGGAGGGTTCATCTAATCAAAGTAACAGCACACAATCTGAGGCAAATGTAGAGTTTATGCATGGGATGATGAATGCGGCCGAGGCACCCAACTCAAGTCAAACACAGGAACAGCCGAACTCATCTAATCCACACATTAATTTGCTATCAGATTTCGCTACTCCAGACAACTTTTTACATTAAAGACCCCCAATCACACACACTATATTTAAATGTATGCACTCACTTCCTAGTTGGTACTATGTGTTGTTTAAGTAAGAATAACAAGTGTGGGTTGATTGGTGTGTAATAAACATCTGTATTAAACTATGTTATGAATGTGTCATGGAGGCAAACAATTAGCGGTACTGTGTGTTTGTTGTCTGATGATATACCTATAATATTCAGCAATTGTGTAATGGGAACTGATTGCATAAACTAAATTGAAAATGCAAGTAAATAAACGTACCAACCAGCAATCAATCAGATGACACTTCAACCATTTTGGCTCGCCCGTTAATCACGGCCCTATTTGTACACCAACCTCGTGCAACATTTTACAACTTGGAATATACTATCCTTGCTTGATTCAGATTCATTCATTGTTTCCTTTCGTTTCTTTCTACCCTTAAGTATCTTTCTTTCCAGCACATCATCTTCAAACAGCTTCGATTTACCTTTATCTGAACCATTTGCATTCTCTATTTGTACACCAACCTTGTGCAACATTTTTTCTTCCCCAGTTCCACTTCCTCCTATATCGGTACCATTTTCATTGACCTTGAAAACACCATTTTCATTGACCTTGAATGGAGTTGAACTACAGCAACGCTGGCCAGCGTCCTCCTCTTGCCAAACCATGTTTTTAAAATAATACTTTGACAATGGCTGTTGCTTGTGAGCAATAAACAGGTTTATGGAACCATTGTTCAAAGCATGATTAAAAAATCTACGAACGTCATTATCAGTGTGTAGTAAAGTTAAACCATTTGCAAGTGACATGTTTGGTTTACAATAAAACAAAGCCCATTTATCACCACCAATGTCATTTATAACATTATTAAGTGCCCTAGTAAAAACACCCATGTGAGAGGTAAAACACCTAACGTTCCCAACGCACCCATCAACATAATGAAGTGGATCGAAAGCAAAATCCCCATTTTTTTGTACGTTAAACTCAACTTTCATCCTAAAAGTTAATTAAACATGAGTATAGTTCATAGTTACAAACTAAAAGAAATTATGTAGATTTTTGGCACCCATAAGTAACAAACTAATTACGGTGTACATAAAATAAATCAATTAATAAAAAAAATATTTATTAACTGTAACATCATATTTATATGAACATAAAAGGGAATAATATAGTTATGGGAAAGTACAACAAACCTAGTTTACGTGATATAAAGATGAAAAGGACAACAAAAATTTTTTTTTGTATTCGTGTGGTGACAATGACCTAGGGTTTGATCTGCTTTTGGGGATCTTGTGTTTGTTGGGACCAAAAGGATATGTGGGGTTACAGTGTTTCCCATTCAAATTACAAGTTTGGTCCTCACACGTGCAATTTTTTTATAAACTTTTGCCTTAATTTCAAAATGGTCCCTATATTTTGTCTTGTAAAAGTCAATGTCTATTTGCAGTATGTACTTTGTCCCTTGACCAAATTTGGTAAATTGTAATTTGACTTCTAAAAGTCAAATAAGAGAGTTATGGTTTAAACCATCTTTTGCAGAATCTACACAAAGTTATGGTCTAAAAGTCCGCACAATCTGCACAAATTACACAGTTATGGTCTATTAGTCAAATTACACAGTTATGGTTTAAACCATCTAAAAGTCAAATTACACAGTCGAGGTCTATTATCATTCAATTCCATTTAACACAATATGCACAAAATTACAAGAACATGAACCAATTTACCAACCGAACATTGAATTGCATTTACTCTATCCTTGAATATCTTGACTAAAAAGGTCTTTAAATTGGGTTATGCATACACACAACCTACTCAACAAACCTGTATTCACCCAAACTTTTACACAAGTTACTCAACCATGACTTCCAATCCACCCATCATTGAAATTTCCTCATATTCTACATCATCTGAGGAGCTCAAGTCTCCCCAACCCTACTGTTGGAACATACCTTACAATTATTCAACATCAGTGAACAAAAAGTCCAACTCTGAAGAATTTTACTCTGAACTTAGTTCTTTGCCTAGCTGGGTCTCAAGTTATCATTCAACTTCTGAGGATGATCAAGCTCTTTCAAAAGCTCCAAAAAAGTGTACAAGGTCAGTCAACCCTCATGTTGAAACTCATTCTATTTCAATACCAGGTAAAAGGGAACATGTTCTAGGGCTCTGCAATGAGCACATTTGGGAAGGAATCAAAGGAAGAGGGAAAAGAAGCATGCCAGACACAACAGGAAAAGGGAAACAGAGGATGTGGTAACTTTTGTGGTTTAGTATGCATGACTTAAGCTTTTGATGGTACTTGTAGCAATGTACTATGCATCTATGAATGCAACTACCTTGTAATATAATAAAGTTAAATGCTACTTGTTGTTGAAACTGCTTCTCATCTTCTTACCTTCAAACAAGAATTGGATATTACATTAACTAGTTCAAATTGTATCTTCTTCCCACAATTAATTGGCTATTACAAAAAGAAAAGAAAAAAACAAAAAGTAGGGGCTTGATGCGTGTGTTGTGTTTTTGCACAATCTTTTGATTCATGTTTGTGTTTGATGTGTGTTGTGTTTTTGCAAGTGAAAGCAGGTTTCACACTTGGTTATACTATGGTCAAAGGACTAAACCCGTTATGGGTCACAATTATAGGGACTAAAAGTGTTAAACCCGGTCTAGTATAGGGACCATTTTTTAAATTAACTCTAAACTTTTTATAGTCCTTTTTTAGCCAAAAGTGGATTTCTACAAATAAAAAAATCCTCACACGTGCAATTATTTTTATTAGTCCTTTTATAAACACCCCCACTCCCAACAGCTTTCCCTTATTTCCCCATGAAACCCTAAAGTATGACTTCGCGAAATAGAGCGACAACCCGAGTAATTGATGGTAAAATTCAATACTTTTGTAGATGTGCTATTCGACTCACAGTTAAGACTTCAACAACAAGGACAAATCCGGGTAAACGATTTGTAAAATGCTCAGTTTGTGATGTGTATGAGTTTTTAGATGATGATCTTCCAAGTGAATACTATAAAGATTTGGTGTATGGATTCTTACAAAACGCGAAACGATTGAACAAGACTGTGGAGTACCAGCAGGTGATTGATGCTCTTGCTTTGGACAAGTCAATCATGGAAGAAGAGCTGAATGATATGAAGGCAAAGTTGAAGTTGTATGAGCGGTTGTTTTTCATTTTGTTAGGATCTTTTGCAGTTGTTTGTGTTGGGTTTGGGATGATAATAGGCAAATAATGTAGTGGCGTGGATTAGTTTTAGTTCATGGAATGAAATGAAGTTGTATCTTTTGTTATTAATTAAAATGTTTCCTTTTGCAAATCTAGTGTTTCATATCAAGATTGATTCGTCATCTAAGGCATTGGCATATTATTCTTCAGGCTTAATCGGATTAAAATGATTACAATTTCCGTTCTTAGATCCTTATATTTTTTTGTAATAGTTTATAATCGGGTATGTTTGGTAGTACAGATGTCAATTTGATGGGTGTGCAGGTGGAGGGGTCAAATATTTTGGGCATCCATTTCTTATCTTTTATGGGGATGTGTAAAAATTGGGCACCACATACCTACTAAAACACCCGCCAAAATTATTGGTTGCCCTATCATGTCAACCAACTTTTTTTCTCCAAAAACTACTGCATTGTTTGATCCAAAATCTAAATGTGATTAACCCAACTTAAAAATTCACAATGAAATGCATTTTATGTTGAATTAAACAACAAACATTTATATTAACGCACATCAAACGTACAACCCAAAACATGTGCATACCAACTGACCGTAACAACGGATGTATAAAAAACACATCGACTTTTATCTACTTGTTGAACATTTTCTTAATAGTCATAATTACAATTAGCAAAAAAAATGTTTGACAAAAAAATAATGATGTATCCCAAAAGGCTATAGCAGTGCATATATATTACTTGCAATATTGCTAAACAATCCTAGATTGCAACCTTCCATCCCTAAGGAACCAACTTACTATTTTTCCAATACCTCCAGTAACCCGATGTCTGTGTAGAGCTTTATGATAGCTCACCGTATTTCGCCGCCTCAAAGATAAAGTTTGTGAACCAAAGTAGAACTTCCTTGAGTATTTCTTTTTCGACACGCGTCGACCGGTACTAGGATGGACACTAGTCCCACCATGTTCTAAAACCGCATACCTACCCACATCCAGCACAACCTCGTCTGCAAAACAATCATTAGAACCATGGTACATGAATACATCATTTTGCCACTCATAAGGTGGCGAACGAGACCACCCAACATCCATGGCAGGAACATCAAGACCAAAGACACCAGGCAAGCAATCTTCATCCGAAAAATGAAACCCATCATCAATACGGTCACTATGCAAAAAATATTTTAAAATATTTTTACCATTAAAATGAATTCCTTTCATTCTAGGTTCTGAAGGAGGTGTTCTTAGAGGAGGTGAACGACCTTCTTCCTCCTCCCATGCAATACGCTCAGCAAACAACGTAGAAGTAGCAACTTACATTGCTTCTTGATGTTTTTTAAGCTTTGACAATATTTCGTCATCATAAGAATCATAAGTCAGATTTTTATAATAGAAACATGCTAGGTTTTGAGGTGTATGGGCAACATACAAATTGATTAAACCATATGCATCAGCCGTATCATACACCTTGCGCATATGACAGTCAACTTCAATCAAAGTCAAGCCTTTATCTAGAGAAACTCTTGGAGAACAAAAATATAAACATCGAATATCTTGTTCGAGTTTAATGGTTAACAAGTCAAGCATTTGATTAAAGTTCATCCTTTTCGACTTACATACCTTCAATGTCATTATTTTGCCATGGTTATACTTTAAGGTTGGCGTTTTTAAGAAAACACCATCATAGTGTATTTCAAACACTAGATGTGTGGTGGTAATGACGTGTGGCCTGTACACAACGAACGGAAATTTCTTTCAAATCAATTCAAGTTAGCAACAAAGCATATTACTTTATAAAGTAAACAAATGCATACCTTTGTTTGATATCATCCGAGTCATCTTGGGGGTTTGTAGAGACTTTCTTTGGGAGAGATAGATGAGAGTTGGCCATCATGATTTGGTTGAATAGGGACAAGGACAAATAGTTAATTAGTTTGTAATATTTTAAACACAAGTGGGACTTAATTTAGTGTTAGTAAGTTAGTCGAACGTATATATAAGAAATGGAAGACATTTGGTTGAATAGGGACAAGGAACAAATAGTGAATTAGTTTTTAATATTTTAAAGTAAAGTATATTATAGAGGTATTAAGGGTTGTAGGTATTAGTAACTTGAAGTGTTGTATTTTTGTTTTTGTATTGTTGTAAGAACGCAAAGTTATATGTATGCATGTTGGTTAACTTGACAGTGTGGGACGGGAATATAATGTTGTAAACTAATTTGAAAAGGTAAATTATATTGATAACTAAAAGTTTAGAATACAATAAGGACACATAAGATGAACTAAAATAAACAACCAGTTACAAAGGATAATATTTGTGTTTGTAATAAAACCGAACCATCTTTTCACGATACGCTATGGCAACGTCAACGGGGTCATCAACATGCAACGATAGACCATGTGACAAACGATATAGAAATATACACACCCACACACCACAATCACCAAAGATACCCCCTTGCTTTGGAACATTGTCCGCGAGCCTAAACGTAATGTTATATTCACTCGGATGCATTCCATTCTTATCAAAAACTTTGGCACGGTCTAGAACTAGTGGAAGTCGAGCCTGTAGAATAGGATAAAATGTTAGTATACATAGACGGGAGATCTTAAGGACATTTTTATAACATCCCGTAAATTTCCCTTCCATTTGTAAATAGTAAACGAAGACTAATCTATCGTCACAGTTTAATTAGCCATTTTTACGGGATAAATTTTCGCTTTTATTCAACTATGTTAATCTAAACGTCGTAACACGTTCGCACATTCCCTATGTCACAATTATTTGCACGAACCTTGATAGTCCAAAATCACGAATGTATCTAAAACAGTTAACATTTAATATTTAACGTTGTAAGTTCGTCATATAACCAAACTCGTTCAAATGATTTTCCGAAATTACGAAGCCACTCACTAATAACATTGGACTTCGGCCACCATTTCCAGCCTGTCACTATTCAATCTCTATTATATCCAAGCAAACCACAAAGCTCACGTTTCCTTGTTCTAGTCTCACAGTCGAAATACCTCATCTCAATATAAGGTGTTGTGAATTTCTCTACATTCATTCATCATTTACATATCGTTCATTCGAGTTTTCTATATACTTATTTATTTGTCTCGTACACATTAACCTCACAAGCACACTTACCTTTGCTTAACATAACTAAAATAAATGATTATACATGTTGTTAACATGCACATGGAACTCGACACAACTTAAATATGGAGATACATATTTAACATGTAACCACTATCCTATGAACATGCATAAGATCACACGTTATAGGTATCTTTTAATTACTTTCACACTATCTAAAAGATACACATGAAAACCATAATATAAATGGCACGTTAAAACAGTTATATATCACCACTTTCGTGCGTACAAAATAAAAGTCGAACTTATTTATTCACTTGCTAATCAAACAATAGGCAAACATTGCAATCCCTCACAAGTTATCTCTTACACAAGCTAACCCGAACCAATCCTTAATCATTATTATTCTAGTCGGCACTAAAGCCAAGTTTTATTTATCACGTTTTATTCTTGATCGGTTCCTAGACAAATACAAAAACCAACATTAAAAATCCACTTTGTCTATTGCTTTTGTTTCCTTATGCCGACTAACACAACAAGGATAACCATCATCAAGCTTTATGACACACTCAACTCTACTGCCACACTCAACATTTCCTTACACTCAAATTCTCATGCCACAACCAAACAAACAAAACGTGATTCATATTCTTTTCTTTCATTTGTACGAGCTAGCACAAGGACAATTCCTTATCTCATCATTTTTACAAACCAAACCGAACCCCTTGGAATTTAGTGATAAACGAATCACATGTAATATATACTCACTCACATACACAACTCTCACACACTTGAACATATACACTAAATTCACACCAACAACACACTTTCAATTCCTTGCCCACTGTTTTCAGTCGAGAAGAAAGAGTCAAACAAACAAGTCACAAAGTTACTTTGCCCTCCCCTTGCTTCACAGTAACGAACCATAGCAACTCAAATACCCTTTTGTCTCTTCCCTTTGGTTGTGAGCGCCGGCCATATTCCACTGAATCACCATCATTAAGCCTTCTTACACACTTAAACTTGATGAAAACCATCACTATTCTCACACTCTATTCCTCACGCCACAACAAACAAATACATACGCACAAGGACGATTCTGATATTACTTTCCTCTTTGAACTCATCATTTTAGATACTTACACACACTAACTTCATTGTTTCTTTCCACTTGATTCATTTGGAACTCCACATGCATGAACCAAACAACTCTATATAAGCATACATGCAATTCGACTAACTCTCATACCAACACACTCACTCTTAAACACTCACCATTCTGATCCCAGAAACCATCAAGAGAAGTAGAACCAAATCTTGTTTAGAAGTTAGGAGTTTAGAAAGAGTTTGAGTCTCATTTCGAAGCTCTTTGTATCAAGTGACTTGCTACTCACATCATCACTCACCTCCATTCAAGCACCTCAAATAATACAAGCCACTTGAGCACTCAATTAGATTATATAAGTCCTCACTTCATTTCCATTTCATACGTACATACACACATACAAACTTTCCACTTCTAAACATCGCAAAAGTCCTTGGTTGTTCCTTTGGTTTCTGTCGAGAAGCTAAACAAGGACCAAGCAAGTGTTGGACAAGCCATGGAGACTTTTTTGTGACCAAGTATCGTTGCCAAGAGAGAGACGTAAATCCCAGCCATACTCTACTCGAACAAAACCCATATTCTATTCGAACTATTTGTAAGTTTCGTATACCATTTTTTTTTACGAGCATGTTATATTTTTGCGACACACATCACGCACAGCCTCAAAGACCCAACTTCTAGCCTATCATTTGACCACTAAACGACCTTCACAAGTTCCAATTTTTCTTCCTACCCAAAGTTGACCCAGCTAGCTAACCATCGCAAAAAGAACCAAGTAAAATGGTTGAGAAACGAAGGGGGAAACTTGATTCAAAGTTTGGTCCATCTCACTGCAAAAAGATGCAAATTACCAGACTTGATGTTTTTTTTTTGAAAACTTGTGATTTTATGTTGCGACCCCATGTTTTGACCACTCGTTCGAACCTTATAAGACCTCATAAAAATCTGGATTTTTGCCGCGTGTTAGACTACCCAACAGAAACCTCTTAAGATAATCATGTGAGTAATCGGAAAATGGTTTTCAACTTTAGTCCAGTCGCTAATATCATAACAGTTAAAACACTTGGTTATATTTTCTTTCTTACCCAGCGTACTACCCCAACTTCCATAAATTATTACGACCTAATAACTAGACCTACAACCTTTGAATCTGAACTTAGTTAAACACCACCTAGCTAACTCTATTTAGAAACAAAAACGAAGTAAAACCATCAATCAGCCTCGCGTATTTTTATGTCTGAAGTTGAGTCCAACTCGATAACTATTAACACCCATTTTTTTTAAATTCTGATTTTTCTATTCAATCTAAATAAGCAGATTTTGGAATCGAATAAGCACTTAGTGGCTTATTCACATGTTGTCTAAACATATCAAATTATAAAAGTACCTTTTTCTGTAGCTAAAAACGTGATTTTGAAATATAAGGACTAATTTCGCAAAACTTTCAAACTATAAGGGTTAAAACTGTCAAACTGGAAAAACAAGTGTAAAAATAGTAAACTCAGTAAACTAAGGGTGAAAAAGTGATTATTTTAACATTCTAAGTACAATAGTGTTAAGCGCGTATTTCATACGGACTAAAAGTGTCAATTTACAAAGTTAAGGGACTAATTGTGTAAATATCTATATGTGAGTACCAAAACTGTCAAAATCATAACTTAAGGATATAAATGGAATATTTATAAAACCTAGGTGTCTAAATTTCATTTTAATAAGTACAAGGTTAAAAATGTAACTTTTGGTTAACAAAGGACTAACGGTGCAAAACCTACACCGTTAGGGTATAAAGTGAAACTTTTAGGAAACATTAAGGTCTGATTAAGTCAATAACATATTCTAAATCAAAGAAATGACTTTTCCTTAATTACCTTCACATTTTGTGATTATTCTAAAACCGAGTACGAAAACTAAGTTTACATTTCATAACGATCTTAACGATTTTGAACCAACATTTCGTTCCACCCATTTCGGAACAACAATCCTCATGACTTCTGAATAATATTGTTAGAATATTATTCTTGAACTCCAAACATCTTAAACCATTCACACTCACGTCACCGATCAAAATCGTCATACGATTCCTCATATCGCATTCATTATTCGTGCTGAAACAAATTCTCAAACATTATTATTATTCAGGTCGTGTGTAAAGCTATCTCCGAAATCTCAACTGAAATTACATTTCAGTAAATCCATTTTCATCATTATTGCTATCGCATCAGGTGAGTTCATAGCCCCACTTTTCTTGTTTACTGTTTTATAAACTCTTTGGGGAGATACATGCTCAAATAAAATGTTTTATACTTATTCATAATTACTTTTAACTGTTTACATACTACTGTGAGTTCCATAGACTACTCTTTTATCTACTCTAAATTACTCTTGAAGGCGATACATGTTCGCTTCACATATAAACTTTACTGGATTACTTTAAAACAACGTACTTAATTAATGAAACGCTCTGCTCGTTACTGAGACGTAATACTTGCTTTTAATTATAAAAGTACTTTTAAACCTCTACAAACTATTATGAATTTATAAATCCACTTTATACATTTTTATATCTCATGGAGAGATACGTGCTATAAACATGATCACAAATGATTTTCAACTGTATGCTATACCTGATCCACTATTGCCTAAGTTTACCTTTATTGCCATGTTCGAAGTCCCTCACATGATGAACCTTAATCACTTGCGAGTGAACGTAAATAATTGTGAATAGATCTATTTGGGACTGACAATCCTCGTTTGGGTCTGCTAGGATGAGCCACCCAGGCGCACTTTATTTGAACAAACTTATGGGTTATTGGCAAATACCCATCCCGAGGGCCTTTATACTTTACATCATTTTGATGCCTGTTAAGCGTTGAGTGTCATGAGACTTAGAGCAATAGAAAACGATACTGTAGTCATGATACAGTATTGCCACTATTTTATTAAACTTGAACTTGTTATCACTATATAGCAGAAAATCACTACTTGGCAAACAATAACTATTTTGTGTTGACCCGGTTAGGGCAAACAAACGAACTATGGGTATATAACAACTTAACCCACTACTTGTTTTATAACGAACCAACTAAGGGTGTATAATATCGTAACCCACCGCTTATTTATTTAATAATTGTATTTGTTACAATTATTACCTAAACTTTGAACTATTGAAAATCAACTGATTTTATGCAAACTCTATGGATTCACTCACACTTTGATTCTGATAATCAACTGGTTTAACTATAAATACTATGGTATTACTCACTATTTGATTTTGATAATCAACTATTTATTTACAACTACTATGGACTCACAAACCCTTTGATTTTGGAAATCAACAGTATTCACTCACAAACTCTTTGATTTTGGAAATCAACAGTATTTACTCACAAACTCTTTGATTTTGGAAATCAACAGTTTTACTTACAAACTCTATGAACTCACCAACCTTTGTGTTGACGCTTTTAGCATGTATTTATCTCAGGTCCATAATGAGCACGGATGGCACGGAGGAGCACGGATACTTATGAAGGCTATAAATATCATTCGAAAACCTATTTAATAAATTTTGAAACCATTGGGACCTTACTTTGTAAACTCTGATATTCGAATGATAAATCTTTTAAAACGACCAAATTGGTGATCGTTTTCTACTATCCAACTGTTGTGCCATGAAGTAACACCCAATTTAAATTCCGCTGCATATCACGAAATTGGGGGTGTTACAGATTGGTATCAGAGCTACAGTTATAGAGAAACGGGTCTAAATGAGGTCCGAACTATAACTACTTTTACAAACAAAACGTTTTATAGCCTTTTGCTCTCCGTGCTTTCCATCCGTCAGACGCTCATGTGACTTCTAGATAGTTTTGCTACACCAACACTCTAATATATTGATATATATACTTACCAACCATTTCGAGTACTATACCAACCATGTTGGGAATTATGATACGAATCAAGAGAAGACAACTTAGGTCTGGTAGTATATCAGAGTTAGGTCTGTCTTTGTAATTAGGTCTGGTAATGTAAAGTTAAGTCTGGTAGTATGTTTAAGTCTGGTTGACTTATAAAGTTAAGTCTGGTCGTGAAGTTAGGAAAGTCTGTTAAAGATAAGTTAGGAAAAGATACAAAACGTGTAAGTATCTTTATAGAAGATTTGTGAATATCTTCTGAGTCGGTTAGTATTAGGGTTTCCTTGTGTTATAAAAGGATCCCTAAAGGTTGTTAGCAATGCGTGTGAGTTGTACGAGTTCACTATTGTGATTATAATCAATATACGAAGTTAGTGATATTCCTGTGTGTTCTTCATTGTTCTTGTTAAGATTCCGCATTAACAACAACAATCACCTAGGGTTTCTCACTTAGATTGGTTCGGATTTATCCTAACCATCTACTAGGTATTCAAGACTACTTAGTGATCCACATACAATTCGTGGACCAACAAGTGGTATCAGAGCAAGGCGAGAGACTCTGAATTCGAAGAACACTAAATCCCTAAAACCTAATTCTCACTCAAATCACCCTACACAATGTCTGAATTCGATAAGCCTGAAACTTTCTCAATCCATAACAGTGAGGATGAGAAGTCAAACCATGAAGATGAAGGAAAAACCGAAACCAGTAACTCCCAATCACAACAACAACCCATCCCTTCCACAACCACAATCTCAAACATAAAACTTCCATTACTGAAAAGAGAAGCGTATGATATATGGGCCATGGAGATGGAACATTATCTGGAGTACATTGATAGTGATGTATGGAAGGTTATTCAAAAGGGAAATTCTAAGAAAAGAATTTCACAAGGGAATGATGGGCAGATCAGAATAATGCCACCAGTATCTGCTGAAGAGATTAGGGCTGTGGAGAAGGAAAAGAAGGCCAGAACCTTGCTTCTTATGGCTATTCCTAAGGAGCATCTACAAAGGTTTCGTGGCATCCTTGATGCTAAGGAGATGTGGGAGGCTATCAAGAAACGATTTGGAGGCAATGCAAACTCCAAGAAGATGCAAAAGGTTGTTCTTAAACAGAAATTTGAGACATTCAGTGTTTCAAAGACTGAAGGTTTGGAGAAGGGCTATGACAGATTTCAACATCTGTTAACACAACTGGAAGTTCATGGTGCAGCAGTTTCAAATGAGGATGCAAACCACAAGTTCCTTAGATCTTTACCACCAGAATGGGGCAATGTATCTGTGGTGATGAGGATTAAGGAGGAAGTAGATTCAATGACACCTGATGACCTATACAATAATCTCAGGATGTTTGAAAGGGACATCAATAACAACACTCAGGCTTCAACCAGTTCATTAAATGTTGCCTTTGTGTCACAAAACAAAAGCAGTACTTACAAGGTTAAATCTGGTAGTGTTAGGTCTGGTATCTATGAAACTCCTTCAAGTGAAAGGTCTGCTTCAAGTTTTACTGATGAGGTGATACATTCTTTCTTTGCCAATCAAACGGAAGATGAAAGCTTTATTAGTGAAGACCTAGAACAGATTAATGATGCTGAAGTTGAGGAGATGGACATAAAATGGCACATTGCCATGGTTGCTTTAAGGGTCAAACGATTTCAGAAGCAATATGGAAGGACCATCAACTTCAACAACAAATCACCAGTGGGATACACAAAGAGGACAGTTGAATGCTACAACTGTCACAAGCATGGACATTTTTCAAGAGATTGTCCAGAGAAGAAGCCTGCTGATGGGAAAAGAGATGATGATGGGAAGATGGAAAAGAATCAGATGAGCCTGCTGACAATGGAAGCTGGAGGAGTCAACTGGGGTGAGCATCCAAGAGTAAATGAGGAGTCTGATCATGCTCTCATGGCCATTGGTAATGAGGTATCATTATGCTCGAAATTATGCACTGACTCATATAATCATGTTAAGGCTTTGTGTGATGAGCAGCTAGAACAAATAGGTGATCTAGAAGTAAATTTATTAGCACATAAAAATGCTGTAAAAACGTTAGAGGCACAAAAGGTCACCCTTCAAAACCAACATGCTGCTTTAAATGAAAAACTATACTTTCAAGCTAATAAAATATATGAACAAGATGAAAAGCTTAAAAGGTATAGACAGTTGGGCCTTAAAATTCAGAAGGAGAGGGATGAGTTGATAAAAAGGGTAGATCAGTGGAACAATTCAAATAATAACTTGTTTAAGTGTTGGGATTCTCAAATTAAGTCAAATAAAAAATGTGGCTTAGGATATGAGGAAAATGAGAATAAGGCTATATTTAAGAATAAAGAAGAAGATTATACTGATAAGCCTTTGTATAATAGGTTTGTTAAGACTGGTGACTTTAAGGGAGTACCACCACCTTTGAGTGATGACTATACTCCTCTTGAAAAAGAAGAGTTGGATGATTCACTCTTTGTGTATGGTAAGAAAGGTCCTCAAGAACCTGAACCAACCACCTCAGAGGACAAATCCAGTAGGTATTCTTCTTGTCAATCCAATGACTCTGAAGGATCTATTGATGGTTCCTCTGATCACTCTAAGTCTGAGTCAAAAAGTGAGATAAAAGAGAATCCTGAATCTAAGGTTGTTAAGAAGTGTGAACCTGTTGTTACTAAACCTGTAGTGACTGAACCAAAGGCTAAGACAGTCAAACCTAGTTGTGTTAATCACATAAAAACTCCTAGGGAATCTGTTAAAATGAGTGAGTCACCTAGAAGCAATAGTGTTCACAGAGAAAGTAGGAGTAGTTATACTTATGCTCCTAAAAGATGCTTTGTGTGTGGAAGTTTGAGTCATTTAATAAGAGATTGTGACTTCCATGAAAAGAGAATGAAAAGAGAGGCTGAGCAAAAGAGAAGGAATGTTAATATGGGTCATAGTTCAAATAAACCAGTTTGGAATGATACTAGTAGAATTAATCATGCCAACCAGTTTGTTCCCAGACCTGTCCAACTCAATAACTCTACCAGACCTAACTCTTATGTTAATTCTGGTAGACAAAATCTTAGGTCTGGCTACAGGAACTTTAATGTGAATAGGCAAAATGTTAATTTTATGAGGCCTAATGTGAATACTGGTTATGTTAATTCTTTTAGATCTAATGTGAACACTGGCTATGTGAGACCCAAACAACCTTTTCAAAAACCTCAGGTGAATGCAAATTTTCAAAGAAATAATTTTTATAAAACTCATTCACCTGTAAGGAGACAAACAAATTCAAATGGGGGTTCTGCTGATAACCTATCTGATTGCTGGGCTTGGAATCCATTTAAAAATGAATTTACCTATAAGTCCAAACATGGTTTTACTGGAGTAAGTTCATACAAAACCTATAAGTATGTTGCTCCACAGAAAGAACTCAAGCCCACTCAGGCCTGGGTTGTTAAGAAAAACTGATTTTCTTTCTTAACTTTGTATAGTTTGTATATTTGTTTGTTTTTAATCTTGCTATTCTTCTTGGTTATTCTTATTTTCAGTAGTTAATTTGTTTTTCTTCTTTCTATAGTATGCTTGTTTTTGGTATATTGTGCTTAACTTTATTTTGCAGTTGTTAACTCTTCTCGATTGCAAGTATTTGATTTATGGAACATTAAAACAACAGAACCTTAGAGCTTTTTATTTATTAACAAGTGATTGCATTCAAGGATGCAATTTACAATGCTTCATAAGACAAAAGCTTTAAACTTAAACCAGTCAAACACCACCACCTACATTTTCTGTTTCCCTTTGCCCATGAAGTCAGGAATGGTCTTCTTGGCTCCTCTGCCACCAAACTGATTCCACGCTTTTGGGCATGGAAGTCCAAGAATCAGGCTGCTTGGTGGTGGACGTGGCATAGAACCACTTCTCAGGGATGGCACAACCTTCGAAGGAAAAGTCACTTCATCATCATTTGAAGGGTCTTCTTCTTCAGCACTTTTATCATCTACATCAGAAGGGGGAATTGGTCTTGAAGTCTTTGGTGCTTCATCGTCTGGTTCCTTTTCAGTAAGATCATAAGCAGCTAGCCATTGCTTCAGAGTTGATTCTCTTAATGTCTTGTTTCTTGTGATTGATGAATACCCTGGTGGGAAGTATCCACCCCATCCTCCTATGATTGGATCCATTATGTTTATAAGGTTTTTCTTTTGGTTTGTGATGGTTTTGTGATAAAACAATGGGTGGTTTTATAGGGAAAATCAAGGTTTAATGTCATTTAATGCTCGGTTGGTGTATGGGTTAATACTTGCAGGCAAAGAGTTATTAATTGTATTTTTGGAAAGTTGACCACAGTTCTTATTTTTGGTTAAGTATCTCTGTTTAAAAAAAAAAAAAAAAAAAAAAAAAAAAAAAAAAAGGGATTTACACTTAAGGGGAGGTAATGTGCATTTAAGGGGAGGCAAATGTACAAGTTTTACAAGTTTTTAAATCGGGTAAACTTAAGTGTTAAATCTGGTAGCTTGTGTGTTTTGCAAAGATTGGTTTTTGTCTCCTTTTTCTTGTTGTTTAAACTAATTCTTGCAGAAAAGATTGGAATGAGATGATGTAAAGCCTTGCATTCTCTATATTCAGTGTGTAAGTCCACTCTCTTGGTTAGGTCTGGTAAGTTTATGATTCGGCCTGGTTGACCATTTAGGTCGGGTAGTGTTATATTTTTTTACCGTTAGATCTAGTCAGAATAATAAAGATTTATCTAAAATATTACCGTTGCACTATTTTCGGTAAAAAGAGATATTTAAGAAGTATATAAGATTAAAATTTGATATATTTTATCTCCTTTTATTCTTTATTTGCTTCCAAATTTAAATCATCTTTATTTTTCACGACTCTGTTTCTACGCACATATTTTCAAAAACCCTACCCTTCTAATCAACCAGACCTAAATCATTTACTCATCTATGGCTAACCTCAAGTTTGTGGACAAGAATAATCAAGTTGGTTTCTTGAAGAAGCCAGATCAAAGTGCAGGTTTCGAGGGGATTGTGGATTTCCTAAAAGGTTCTTACATTTGTTATTCATTAATTCATAATCCTACTATTTATCAGTCCCTTGTCAAGCAGTTCTGGGGGTCGGTTACCTCTGAGACTCTTGATGATGGGACCCCATGTTTAAGGGCAATTATAGATAAAAATGGCTTTACCATTACTGAAGCATCCATTAGGGAAAGTCTCCAATTGGATGATGCTTTAGGAGAATTTGATTTGCCTAGTGATGATATTTTGAAGGGTTTGAATACCATTGGATACCCCACTGATGGAAGTTTTACATTTTGGAAAAGTTATTTTACACCTTAGTGGAGGTTTTTAGTACATCATTTACTTCAGAGCTTAAGTCCCAAGAGTGGTGGATGGGATCAATTTGGAAGCAGAATTGCTTCTGCATTGGTCTGTTTATCACTTGGAAGGAAATTTAACTTTTCAAAACTAATTTTTGAAGGAATGATGAAAAATGCTAAAGACCCAAAATTTTTAATGTATCCACGATTTTTGCAAATGATCTTGAATTATGAAACTAAGGATAAAGTGCCTTACATCTGTGTGGCCTTTACTTCCAAACTTTTTGCAAATATAAAAAGGAGTTTTCAAGGGACAGACAAACCTTTGCTTGCTGCTATGCTTGGTACTAACAATGCAGGTACTTCTGGAGCTGCACAAGTGCACCCTGATGAGGAACAAGACCAAGTATCATCTAGGTCTGCTACACCTACACCTACCCCAACTCCATCATCTCAACCAGATTCCTCACCATCTGCTGCAAGATTACCTTCACCTATCCCACACCCAAATGTTCCAAGTCCTGCAAGGGAGGAGGAACCTGCACCCATTACTATGGAAAATCTTCTTATCATAGTTCCTCAACTCCAAAAGAAGATTGCCATTTTGGAAAAGTCTAATGAGGCACTCAGAAAAGCTTATGTGACTTTGGTGAAGAAAGTAAAGAAAATGGGAGTGGCAATGAAGAAAAAGGGTGTTTCTTTTGATGATGAGGAAGGTGAAGCCGAAAATTCTTCCAAACAGGGGAGGAATTTGGAGCAAGAACAAGAACAAGAAAATATTCTTCAAACACCAGTTCAAGAACCTCTAGTTCAAGATAATGTCACCACCATCAGCCCAGAGACACTGGAAGTTGCAGAGACTTTGGCTCAATCAATGGGCAAAATTAAACAGGATAGGAAAAGAAGAAGGTTAATTTTGTCTGTTGATGAAGAGATTGAAAAGTTTGGGACTATATCTGATGAAAAGTCTGGTGAAGGAAAGTCTGGTAATGAACTTAGTTCTGGTAATGAAGAGCAACAATCTGCACTAAGAAAAGGAAAGTAGGTTGTGGATGAAACTTCATTGCCAAAGAAGTCTAAGAGAAAAACAAGAGAAGAACTTGCATCTGAGGCTGCAATTGAGAGGATTAAGGCGCAAGATATTGCTGAAGAAGAAAGACAAAAGATGTTAGATGCAGTTTATGCAAGACAATTGGCTGAAGAATCTGATGAATTTACAAAGCTGCTCAATGTTGATGATGAAGTAAGAGCAAAGTATGAGGAGCTTCTAACTATTGAAGGTTTAACTGCTGATGATCGAGCCAAACAGTTAGCTGACTTCATAAATGCAAGAAATAATGATGATACATTGGGTGGATTCTTAGAAAAGTTCAAGCTTCAGAAGAAATCAAAGATTCCCAAGAAGATGTCTATGGCAGAAAAGAAACATGATATGAAGATGTATCTTAAGAATCAAATGCATCTATCTTTGGAACAGATGAAAGGGAAGTCATATGAGGAAATTCAAGTAGCATATCTCAAGGCATTTGAAAGAGATCAAGGTTACAAAGCTATTGACTATGATGATGTGCAGAAATATTGTTTTCAGGGTAGAAAGGCTAAAGAGACTGAACTGGTCATTGAACCTGATAAAATGATTGATATACAACCTGAAGCTGGAAAGTCAACAGAAGAAGTGCAAGCTGAAGTAATAAAGCCTATTGTGTTTCAAAGAAGAAAAGGTTTGGAAAGGAAAAGTAAATCCAAGAAAGTGGTTGTTGAAGAGGAATTAGATGAAGAACCTTCATCTGAAGGAGCCACAATGGGGACTATTGAAAGCACAAAGGAACCAACTAAGGTTGTCAAGTATCAACTAATCATGACTGGTGAGAGGGCTGCATATCAAATAATAAGGGAAGATAATTCTGACATTGTTTATATGAATTTTGCTGGAATTCTAAATGATGTGAATAGGGAGGATCTACAGGAACTTTATCAGTTGGTGAATATTAAATATGGAGATCATCCACCTGAAGATGAATTTGAAAGAGTCTTTTGGGGTAATTTGAAGGTGATGTTTGAGCCACCAACTGAGTCAGATATAGTGTGGAAACTTCCTGAAGAGCAAAATATTGTCAGTTGGAGATATTTTCATACCTGTAAGGTACATTGTGTTTCATTAAAGAATGTTGATATTTATATGCTTGCAGAAGTGGAATATCCTTTATCATCAAGTGTTTGCAAGGAAATGATGAGTAAAAGGTTGTATACTGGTAAAAAGGATGAAGGATATGAGATGTTATTGGATTTAATTAAGAGGCAGTCTTTGAAGGATGTAGCTTAAGGATGTTTGAAAGAATTTTCACAAGTTGTTAAGTGAGACTATTGGAACTTCTCACTTGGTGGAGGTGCTTTGCACTAACACATCAAAAGGTTATCAGTCCACCTTGTCACATCAACACAAGGACTGGCTAATCCTGAGCAAACGGCTAACAGGTAAAGATTGGTCAAATCCGTTTATGGCTGACAATTTGCCAAAAATTGTATGGTATTCAACTCACCATATCTATGATAAGTGAAGAGTTGACTAGCCCACAAGGTTATGGCTTGTGGTAAAGGCTGTGGAAAACCATAAATGGTAATCAATTCACCATGATGAGGTGCTTTTCCATCAAAGAATTGACTAGTCCAGAAGCAAACGGCTTTTGGTAAAGACTTAACAAATCCGTTGATAAGCTGATGATTTGCTAAAAATCATATGGTTATTAATGTACCATGGTCTTACACACCAAAACATTGGCTACTCTAGTGGTAATGGCTATTGGTAAAGAGATTTTAAATCCATTACATTTTCAATGATTCACCTCTCACAGATGGTAACACATTTGGAAGTGATGAGAATAGTCTGGAACTTAAATGAATTTGATGTACATATAGTCAATGTTGCTGCAAAGACCATATCAGAAGAGCTTATCAAGATTCAAGCTGCTAGAAGAGATCAAGACCTAAATACAGTTCAAAGTGTTCATGATTCAATCCTCAGAAGGCTTAATCAGAAGAACTTGAAGTTCATGGAGCATGAAGATCAAGTTAGGGGAGGATTGTTGGGAATTATGATACAAATCAAGAGAACACAACTTAGGTCTGGTAGTATATCAGAGTTAGGTCTGTCTTTGTAATTAGGTCTGGTAATGTAAAGTTAAGTCTGGTAGTATGTTTAAGTCTGGTTGACTTATAAAGTTAAGTCTGGTCGTGAAGTTAGGAAAGTCTGTTAGAGATAAGTTAGGAAAAGATACAAAATGTGTAAGTATCTTGATAGAAGATTTGTGAATATCTTCTGAGTCGGTTAGTATTAGGGTTTCCTTGTGTTATAAAAGGATCCCTAAAGGTTGTTAGCAATGTGTGTGAGTTGTACGAGTTCACTATTGTGATTATAATCAATATACGAAGTTAGTGATATTCCTGTGTGTTCTTCATTGTTCTTGTTAAGATTCCGCATTAACAACAACAATCACCTAGGGTTTCTCACTTAGATTGGTTCAGATTTATCCTAACCATCTACTAGGTATTCAAGACTACTTAGTGATCCACATACAATTCGTGGACCAACAAACCATTCCTAATTATCTTACTCACATCTTTATAGATGAATGTGAAGTATTTTTCCTGTATTTCTGGAAAATCCGCGCATGGATTATTTTGTGGATTAGTACGAGTGTTAAATCTGAAATTCTTAAGTAGGATGGTTTACAATGTCTTTATTTGAATGATTGGGATGCCTTTTATTTAAATAAAGAAATTGTAAAGCGCCGAACCATAAGTTTATATTCCCTTATTTACATTGTTTGGGACGCCTCTCTATGTAAATAACGAATTATAAATAAGTGGGCTTATTTGTATCTGTAGTAACATGAGTATGAAACCGATAATCACGAAAATGCATCAAACACACAGCATAACTCTCATTTGAAACCATAAATATTGATACACAATGATATGATTAGCATTGGTAATGCTAATATTACAAATATCACTAAGAAAGGCATAACATCACCAATCGGCTGACCCGCTATGCTAATGAAAAACACCACTACCCCAGCAAGAGCAAGAACCACGACTGGGTGCAACACCTCGAATATCCTGTACGACAAGAATACACAAGTTATTAATGCAATAAAACATTAATACATGGTGTTAGTATACGGATTCAAAGCAACACTCTTATCGTAATACTATCTCTTACCCCCATATTTCATCCGCGCTAACGGCCAAAACCATGAGTGCTATGAGAAGCGCTATGACTTCGGCCAAGGACTCCAAATCTCCATCTGGAACGTAAGCCAAGAAGATGGCTACAACAGCGTACATAATTACAAGAACGGTGTAGGTGTAAGACATTTTGAAAATGTTTGATGAGAAAAGTGTGGGTGATGAGGAGTGAAATCCGGCACATATATAGAGGAGTAGTAGTGAGGCTACTATTCTAGCCACTTGCGTTCACTATTCCTCACACAAAGACAAACCAGATTTCTCATCCCCTAAAAGCTGGGATTCAGCAACTTTCTCTACATACACCGAATCCTCATCCGAATATCTCTGTGTAAGAATCTGTTATCAACAAAACTCTTTTGTTTAACGGGTAGGTTACCCGCACAGATTCTTGTAATTGGAAACCATGTGAAATTTCAAACCATGAAAGAATAACAATAATTATTCCAAAAGAGATTTTTTTCCAGGTTATGTTAACTGTGAAACTATTGTAATCTCAGTTCCATCCACTATTGAGACATTATGAACTACGCAATGGTCCTACTCATTCCTCTAACGTTGTGAATTTCATGATGCTTCCTCTAAACTCCCAGACATTGTATGTGATTACAATGGTCTCAAAGCTACTTCAAAACCTTAAGTCTTACCACTTTGAATTTATCACAAAACTCTAGTGGTCTCTATTTTCCTTAGCAAACACTGTAAGTAAATACAGTGGCCTCTACTTTTCTTGGACACTGTAAGTAATACAGTGGTCCCTATATTTCAACCTCAGGCACTATAAATTCTACAGTAATCTCGATTAAATTCAAACACCATATTATTCAAATAAACTTGACAGAAATACTTAAACACTACAAACGATACTGGATTAAAACATCACATAAACATAAACCTAGACTTCAAAGGTTGTCCGGATGATCCCAGGTTTGAGAGTTGTCGGAATGATAACCGTCATCATAAGGATCAAAGCTCGCCAATTTCTCTTCCTCCCATTGAGCTTCCAACCTGCTCAGCTTCCACTCCATGTCAGAAGTCCAACCACCATCATCAACTGCCACATTTTCCTCGAAACTTGGCTGGAAGTGATCCAGATGAGGCAAATGTTGTTGTTGCACAACCACCCTTGGTGTAGACGAACTTGAAGCACCTTGTTGTAGTTGTGGTTGTTGTTGCTGTTGTGGTGGTGGTGGATTTTGTTGTTGTTGTTGTTGTTGTTCAACCCTAGCAGCCTCAACATTCTCTTCAAGACTCCAACGGACCTTGTTGGAAATCTGGTTCTCTATCTGATGAACACAAGCCCACAGCGATTCGATGACAGCAGCGTCCTTACAATATTCATCATACAAAAACGTGTCGATCACATATTTTCTATCATCTGAAATGTCTGTGCACATGGCGTAGCTTTCTCTAAGTCGTCGTTTCAGTTGCTTCATAGCCTCAAACTGCAGGATGACCTTCACAATAGCATTTTGACGATCCACGTCACTACCCTCAGTTTCTGCCTTGATAAACAATTGAAATTGTTCAGCGGTATGTGGTAGCTTACAAGCCATTGATTGTGTGTGTAGGGATAACACGAGCACGCCAATGGTATTTATAAGGGTCTAAAAAATATTTTTCAATTATTTTATTTTAAGAAATATAACCGTTTGTATTCAAACGGTAAAACTTTCAAAAATTTGTGTCTATTAAAACTAGCAACTAGTTTTAGGATACGTAGTAAAAAAATTTTACTTTGGCTTTCACATTTCAACGCAAGAGGCAGGAACAAATCGCGTTAAACACGCCACACCATGACTTAAAAATCATGAACACGCCACGTATGAATAACACTTTCCGTACGATTTGACTACTCAATCCCTAGGAAATTGTGAATCTCCTAACGCCCTCTCGAAACTCTCAGGCATTATACGAGATTTCGATGATCTCGAAACTGCCTCGTAACCATATATGTCATGGAACGTGTGTTCAACGTTTCATATTCGCCAAACCAAACTTCCCTTGTTTCTCTACGTTCATTTAATCCGAAACTCTTATTATTACTTAGAAACTCTTTGTTTGACGGGTAGGTTACCCCCATAGATTTCTGATTTTCAAACGTTATGAACCATGTTTATTTTCAAAACACGATAGAATAACAATTTTCATTCAAAAATGAAATTTTTCTCAAGACAAACTGACCGTAGAATTATGATTTCACATGTATCACAATAAATTCGTCTCCTACGTAAATAAATATGGCTTCAAATCCTTTAGTTGTGCGTTCACTCTTTCCAACACCTCGTATAGAAGATTGCACAGCATACGACTTCATAACAACTTATCATGCGGGAATCTTCATCCCAATGACTTCCACTTATTGCAAAACAACCCTGACATCCACCTTAGACTGGAATCCCGGGACGGGATTCGGTTTAACGGGTAGGTACTATAACATCCCGTAAATTTCCCTTCCATTTGTAAATAGTAAACGAAGACTAATCTATCGTCACAGTTTAATTAACCATTTTTACGGGCTAAATTTTTGCTTTTATTCAACTATGTTAATCTAAACGTCGTAACACGTTCGCACATTCTCTATGTCACAATTATTTGTACGAACCTTGATAGTCCAAAATCACGAATGTATCTAAAACAATTAACGTTTAATATTTAACGTTGTAAGTTCGTCATATAACCAAACTCGTTCAAATGATTTTTCGAAATTACGAAGCCACTCACTAATAACATTGGACTTCGGCCACCATTTCCAGCCCGTCACTATTCAAGCTCTATTATATCCAAGCAAACCACAAAGCTCACGTTTCCTTGTTCTAGTCTCACAGTCGACATACCTCATCTCAATATAAGGTGTTGTGAATTTCTCTACATTCATTCATCATTTACATATCGTTCATTCGAGTTTTCTATATACTTATTTATTTGTCTTGTACACATTAACCTCACAAGCACACTTACCTTTGCTCAACATAACTAAAATAAATGATTATACATGTTGTTAACATGCACATGGAACTCGACACAACTTAAATATGGAGATACATATTTAACATGTAACCACTATCCTATGAACATGCATAAGATCACACGTTATAGGTATCTTTTAATTACTTTCACACTATCTAAAAGATATACATGAAAGCCATAATATAAATGGTACGTTAAAACAGTTATATATCACCACTTTCGTACGTACAAAAGAAAAGTCGAACTTATTTATTCACTTGCTAATCAAACAATAGGCAAACATTGCAATCCCTCACAAGTTATCTCTTACACAAGCTAACCCGAACCAATCCTTAATCATTATTATTCTAGTCGGCACTAAAGCCAAGTTTTATTTATCACGTTTTCTTCTTGATCGGTTCCTAGACAAATACAAAAACCAACATTAAAAATCCACTTTGTCTATTGCTTTTGTTTCCTTATGCCGACTAACACAACAAGGATAACCATCATCAAGCTTTATGACACACTCAACTCTCCTGCCACACTCAACATTTCCTTACACTCAAATTCTCATGCCACAACCAAACAAACAATGCGTGATTCATATTCTTTTCATTCATTTGTACGAGCTAGCACAAGGACAATTCTTTATCTCATCATTTTTACAAACCAAACCGAACCACTTGGAATTTAGTGATAAACGAATCACATGTAATATATACTCACTCACGTACACAATTCTCACACACTTGAACATACACACTAAATTCACACCAACAACACACTTTCAATTCCTTGCCCACTGTTTTCAGTCGAGAAGAAAGAGTCAAACAAACAAGTCACAAAGTTACTTTGCCCTCCCCTTGCTTCACAGTAACGAACCATAGCAACTCAAATACCCTTTTGTCTCTTCCCTTTGGTTGTGAGCGCCGGCCATATTCCACTGAATCACCATCATTAAGCCTTCTTACACACTCAAACTTGATGACAACCATCACTATTCTCACACTCTATTCCTCACGCCACAACAAACAAATACATAAGCACAAGGACGATTCTGATATTACTTTCCTCTTTGAACTCATCATTTTAGATACTTACACACACTCACTTCATTGTTTCTTTCCACTTGATTCATTTGGAACTCCACATGCATGAACCAAACAACTCTATATAAGCATACATGCAATTCGACTAACTCTCATACCAACACACTCACTCTTAAACACTCACCATTCTGATCCCAGAAACCATCAAGAGAAGTAGAACCAAATCTTGTTTAGAAGTTAGGAGTTTAGAAAGAGTTTGAGTCTCATTTCGAAGCTCTTTGTATCAAGTGACTTGCTACTCACATCATCACTCACCTCCATTCAAGCACCTCAAATAATACAAGCCACTTGAGCACTCAACTAGATTATATAAGTCCTTACTTCATTTCCATTTCATACGTACATACACACATACAAACTTTCCACTTCTAAACATCGCAAAAGTCCTTGGTTGTTCCTTTGGTTTCTGTCGAGAAGCTAAACAAGGACCAACCAAGTGTTGGACAAGCCATGGAGACTTTGTTGTGACCAAGTATCGTTGCCAAGAGAGAGACGTAAATCCCAGCCATACTCTACTCGAACAAAACCCATATTCTATTCGAACCATTTGTAAGTTTCGTATACCATTTTTTTTACGAGCATGTTATATTTTTGCGACACACATCACGCACAGCCTCAAAGACCCAACTTCTAGCCTATCATTCGACCACTAAACGACCTTCACAAGTTCCAATTTTTCTTCCTACCCAAAGTTGACCCAGCTAGATAACCATCACAAAAAGAACCAAGTAAAATGGTTGAGAAACGAAGGGGAAACTTGATTCAAAGTTTGGTCCATCTCACTGCAAAAAGATGCAAATTACCAGACTTGATGTTTTTTTTTGAAAACTTGTGATTTTATGTAGCGACCCCATGTTTTGACCACTCGTTCGAACCTTATAAGCCCTCATAAAAATCTGGATTTTTGCCACGTGTTAGACTACCCAACAGAAACCTCATAAGATAATCATGTGAGTAATCGGAAAATGGTTTTCAACTTTAGTCCAGTCGCTAATATCATAACAGTTAAAACACTTGGTTATATTTTCTTTCTTACCCAGCGTACTACCCCAACTTCCATAAATTGTTACGACCTAATAACTAGACCTACAACCTTCGAATCTGAACTTAGTTAAACACCACCTAGCTAACTCTATTTAGAAACAAAAACGAAGTAAAACCATCAATCAGCCTCCCGTATTTTTATGTCTGAAGTTGAGTCCAACTCGATAACTATTAACACCCATTTTTTTTAAGTTCTGATTTTTCTATTCAATCTAAATAAGCATATTCTGGAATCGAATAAGCACTTAGTGGCTTATTCACATGTTGTCTAAACATATCAAATTATAAAAGTACCTTTTTCTGTAGCTAAAAACGTGATTTTGAGATATAAGGACTAATTTCGCAAAACTTTCAAACTATAAGGGTTAAAACTGTCAAACTGGAAAAACAAGTGTAAAAACAGTAAACTCAGTAAACTAAGGGTGAAAAAGTGATTATTTTAACATTCTAAGTACAATAGTGTTAAGCGCGTATTTCATAGGGACTAAAAGTGTCAATTTACAAAGTTAAGGGACTAATTGTGTAAATATCTATATGTGAGTACCAAAACTGTCAAAATCATAACTTAAGGATATAAATGGAATATTTATAAACCCTAGGTGTCTAAAATTTCATTTTAATAAGTACAAGGTTAAAAATGTAACTTTTGGTTAACAAAGGGCTAACGGTGCAAAACCTACACCGTTAGGGTATAACGTGTAACTTTTAGGAAACATTAAGGTCTGATTAAGTCAATAACATATTCTAAATCAAAGAAATGACCTTTCCTTAATTACCTTCACATTTTGTGATTATTCTAAAACCGAGTACGAAAACTAAGTTTACATTTCATAACGATCTTAACGATTTTGAACCAACATTTCGTTCCACCCATTTCGGAACAACAATCCTCACGACTTCCGAATAATATTGTTAGAATATTATTATTGAACTCCAAACATCTTAAACAATTCACACTCACGTCACCGATCAAATCACCATACGATTCATCACATCGCATTCGTTATTCGTGCTGAGACAAATTCTCAAACATTATTATTATTCAGGTCATGTGTAAAGCTATCTCCGAAATCTCAACTGAAATTACATTTCAGTAAATCCATTTTCATCATTATTGCTATCGCATCAGGTGAGTTCTTAGCCCCACTTTTCTTGTTTACTATTTTATAAACTCTTTGGGGGAGATACATGCTCAAATACAATGTTTTATACTTATTCATAAGTACTTTTAACTATTTACATACTACTGTGAGTTCCATAGACTACTCTTTTATCTACTCTGGATTACTCTTGAAGGCGATACATGTTCGCTTCACATATAAACTTTACTGGATTACTTTAAAACAACGTACTTAATTAATGAAACGCTCTGCTCGTTACTGAGACGTAATACTTGCTTTTAATTATAAAAGTACTTTTAAACCTCTACAAACTATTATGAATTTATAAATCCACTTTATACATTTTTATATCTCATAGAGAGATACCTGCTATAAACATGATCACAAATGATTTTCAACTGTATGCTATACATGATCCACTATTCCCTGAGTTTACCTTTATTGCCATGTTCGAAGTCCCTCACATCATGAACCTTAATCACTTGCGAGTGAACGTAAATAATTGTGAATAGATCTATTTGGGACTGACAATCCCCGTTTGGGTCTGCTAGGATGAGCCACCCAGGCGCACTTTATTTGAACAAACTTATGGGTTATTGGCAAATACCCATCCCGAGGGCCTTTATACTTTACATCATTTTGATGCCTGTTAAGCGTTGAGTGTCATGAGACTTAGAGCAATAGAAAACGATACTGTAGTCATGATACAGTATTGCCACTATTTTATTAAACTTGAACTTGTTATCACTATATAGCAGAAAATCACTACTTGGCAAACAATAACTATTTTGTGTTGACCCGGTTAGGGCAAACAAACGAACTATAGGTATATAACAACTTAACCCACTACTTGTTTTATAACGAACCAACTAAGGGTGTATAATATCGTAACCCACCGCTTATTTATTTAATAATTGTATTTGTTACAATTATTACCTAAACTTTGAACTATTGAAAATCAACTGATTTTATGCAAACTCTATGGATTCACTCACACTTTGATTCTGATAATCAACTGGTTTAACTATAAATACTATGGCATTACTCACTATTTGATTTTGATAATCAACTATTTATTTACAACTACTATGGACTCACAAACCCTTTGATTTTGGAAATCAACAGTATTTACTCACAAACTCTTTGATTTTGGAAATCAACAGTATTTACTCACAAACTCTTTGATTTTGGAAATCAACAGTTTTACTTACAAACTCTATGAACTCACCAACCTTTGTGTTGACGCTTTTAGCATGTATTTATCTCAGGTCCATAATGGGCACGGAGGAGCACGGATACTTATGAAGGCTATAAATATCATTCGAAAACCTATTTAATAAATTTTGAAACCATTGGGACCTTACTTTGTAAACTCTGATATTCGAATGATAAATCTTTTAAAACGACCAAATTGGTGATCGTTTTCTACTATTCAACTGTTGTGCCATGAAGTAACACCCAATTTAAATTCCGCTGCATATCACGAAATTGGGGGTGTTACAATTTTGTAAATAATGTTGTTAAAGAGTATCCATTTACTAACAATGTTTGTCCATACACAGTTGAATTTTTTTGTTTTTTTGGTGATAGTTAGTTCATAATATTTGTTAAGCTATTAAAGGTTTATTGTTCCTTGCTTCCTATGCAGTGTTGTAACATTTGATTAGTTAAGAAACAGAGTATTACATAAACTTGTTTCATTTCATTATAAGATAAAAAACAAGTACAACCAACACTAGAGTTACATAGATGATGACCACAAAACATAAAACACAAAAGACTAGAGTGACAGAAATGAAGAGCAAGCACATAGCAGGCCAGGGATGGAGGTTCAATAGTTCTTGCGCATCTTTTCCAGAAATGAGATTGTATTGAGAACTTTGATTTGAGTTTCACTGATGAGTCTCATCAGTGTCCTATTCTTCTCAAGGTCCTCATATTGAATTTGAAGCAGCAAATCTACAGACTTAGCTGCGAGACTGGACCCAACCACAGTTTGGAGCTATTTGATCTGGTCACCCCTTTCCTTGCAATGACGCGGGAGCTCTACCACCTCCACATGAAGTGACTTTATCTGCTTAAAGTCACTCTCAATATTAGTTTTAAACAAACTAGTCAGTAGATCCTTCAAAAGGTTTTGTTGATCCATTGATATTTGAAATGAATGCTTGTTTGTGTGTAAAGGTGAGTAGGGTTCTAAATGTGGTATGAAATTGCACTATTAGATGGATCGTTTATATACAAAAGTGGGGTAACCCTTACATTTGAATTAAGTCAATGTTAATAAATTAGGATAGTCAATTGGTGAATAGTTGGGTCTTGTCAGGTTATTGGATACAAAGTAAGCCAAGTATATAATACGGATTAGAGATATGAAATGATTGTGGCCACAGAGTGTCATAAACTGCTCCCTTCCTGTCCACTAATTTACAACGCAACCCAATTCAATTTGGGCAACTTCTTATAAAAGTTGGGCAAAATAAGCCAAATATTATTAATGCGGATTAGACATATGTAAAGTAAGCCAAATAGTATTAATGCGGATTAGAGAAATGTAATGATTGTGGACAGAGAGTGTCATAAATTACTCCCTTCCTGTCCACTAATTTGCAACTAGTTATAAAAGTTGGGCAACTTGTTATAAGAGTTGGGCAACTAGGTTGAAACATTGCCCAAATAGACATATGTTGTTTAGTTTGAGGTATTTGTATGTGACCTAAATATGGTATTAAAAAATAATAATAATCGGTAATTGTATATAGCAACAACGTACAGTTAAATGCTTTATGTTGAGGGTAAAGCATTTGGAGGGTGAGAAAAAATTGATGAAGGTTTGGGGGAGGATGCTTTAAGTTGAGGGTAAGCTCTTCTGAAGACACAGGTTTGGGGGAGGATGCTCCCAAATAGAAAAGGAAGAATAAGACCATGAATTCAGGGGAGGCTGAGCTTAATGTGGAAAGTGCTGCTGTTGAGTTGGATATGGATAGTGGAGACAATGCATATGAGTTTGTGGTGGCTGATACAGAAGGTAATGAGGTGGTGCTTAAAAAGGTGAACAAGGAGCAGCTAGTACAAAAATTAAAAACTTTGGATGCTGAGAAGCTTGTTAAAGCTTCTGAAGTGATGGTGGAAACTATTAAAGACTTGGGTGATGATGCTGCTCAAGTTCAAGATGGTTCTGCTGTTGAAGATGTTGCAAAAGCATCAACACCAAAACAACAATCATAACCAAAAATATGGTATTAAAAAAATAATAATCGGTAATTGTATATAGCAACAACGTACAGTTAAATGCTTTAAGTTGAGGGTAAAGCATTTGGAGGGTGAGAAAAAATTGAAGAAGGTTTGGGGGAGGATGCTTTAAGTTGAGGGTAAGCTCTTCTGAAGACACAGGTTTGGGGGAGGATGCTCCCAAACAAAAAAGGAAGAATGAGACCAAGAATTCAGGGGAGGCTGAGCTTAATGTGGAAAGTGCTGCTGTTGAGTTGGATATGGATAGTGGAGACAACGCAGATGAGTTTGTGGTGGCTGATACAGAAGGTAATGAGGTGGTGCTTAAAAAGGTGAACATGGAGCAGCTAGTACAAAAATTAAAAACTTTCGATGCTGAGCAGCTTGTTAAAGCTTCTGAATTGATTATCTTATCCCTATTGTTTATCAGCATTCTTTTCTCAGAAACCTTGTGCCTCAAATCATGAACTTCCTTGGAAGTAGCTTCAACCTGTCGCTCATAGTAAACTAGCATCATGTCTTTCACACAAAACTTTAGGTATCTTATAGTTAAAGTTTATTAAATCACACGATATCCAGCAAACTATATCCTGGTAGCTTCGAGTAATGATCCACACCCTCAATAGCTTGATGGAACCCACGATTTAATTAAATCACATTTCAATAGTTTATAGTCCGTTTAAGTGTAAAAAAAAGTTTCATACATAACACATAACTGGTCACAAGGAATTAAGTGTGTATATTAACAGACAATAATTAAATCTCACGATATCCAGCAAGCTATATCCTGGTAGCTTCAAGTAATGATCCACACCCTCAATAGCTTGATGGAACCTACGATTTAATTAAAAGCAAGTTTTGATATAAGTGATTAGTCTATTTTTATTTCCAAAATCAATAGCATATATGTAAAGCAAGTCACAAGGAATAAAACATATAAGCAATTAAAACAGACAGAAGAAGCGGTAGAAGAGAAGACAGACTCTAATGGAAAGCAGTAAAACAAGTAATGCTCCAAAACTCAAGAATGAGTCTTCCCCAATTGGAGAATCTAAGGCTCCCACAAGGTTTTCGAGCTAGGTAACAAGTGGACCACAGACGTCATAATAATGACCGCGTAAGCCTTAAGATTGGAAAAGAAAAAGAAGAAGTACATGTTACAATAATCTTTTTAATTTTCCTAACCCCTTTTAAGTCTTATTAACCATTAATAATTAAACAAGATCAAGATTTAATTAAATGACAATAATGCAGGTTATTGTCATAACAATTAATATATGTGTTTAATTAGCGTAGCAAGCGACTCTATGTGTAACCCATAACACCAAACGAGATGGCTCGTGATGCCACCGTTGGGAATTCATATTGATTAAACCATCAATACCAAGAGTACGCAGCGGATGGATCTATATTTAATGTTATGAATTAAAACACATAATTAAAACACATAATAAATACTAACCTCGAATCTATTGAAAAATAGATAACCACCAAGTCTTGACCTTGATCACGAACACTTCAATGGATCTCGTATCACCACGAAACCCTAATCAACTATAGTGAGTTGATCTCTATCGAAAACTCACACTACACGTCTAACGAGAGGGTTAGGATGCTAGTGCTTAACCCACGAGCTTACGAACTAAACACGAATGCTAGTCGTAGAGAAGAAATAAAGCCAACTCCCTTACTTGGGGTGCTGGACGTTTTTTAGAGGCAAGAAAGAAGATCAAAGAATGCTTTGATTTTGAGGTGTGTATAAATGAAGACCTAGAGGCCTCCTTTTATACTAATAGGGTATCTTAGGGAAAAAGTCACTCCTCTCCTTGCCCTAGCCCTTATGGCCGGCCATACATGGTGTCCCATGGGCCTCCATATTGCCTTTTGGTCCTTGTGAAATAACTATGTACAATACAAGCTAACTTTGGACTTAACGACCGTTAACCGTTACACTAACGGACTAACGACCGTTATGTATATTTCGTGGATTATATTAATTATAATTAATAGTATACATTAAACATATTAATTATATTTAATAAATGCTCTCTAAATGTATACGTGTGTGCCCCGATAAGCTCACGTAATTTCTAGCCGTATAACTATTGATTTACGAACGTATAACCAATAATTATCACCTGCTTACACAGTGAAGACTTGGGGTCAACAAGTCTTCTTGACAAAATGTCAATTCTCAAATGAACCCACAAAAACTTGTAATGCCATAAAGCCGAGGTTATCGTAACTGGTTCACATGACAAGTTGCCAAAGTAATTAATACCAGTCAAACAATATCATACAGTTTCTATACTATGTAATTTGCTTTCAACTAATATCCACTATAGGTAAATCAATGGATGAACTACATGCGAACCATAGTCATCAAGTATGTATATGCATGGTTGCATGCTTTTGTGGTGGCACATTATAATATTAGATTTTCAATTTTTTTTAACAAGAATTTGATTTGTTAGACAATGTTCTAAGAAAATGAAGGGTAAAAGTGCCGAAATTGGGGTTAGGATGTTATAATAATCTTACATATTTGACTAAATCGTGTATAATCTACTTTTTATATAAAGTAACCAAAACACTACAGAAAACAGTATGGGTATGCAAAAAACCGAAAAACTGAATCTAAACCGAGGAACCAATGATAAATATAGAAGATAGTTTAGGGAGAAGAAGAAGAAATCTTAGAGAGAGAGAGAGAGAGAGTCTAAACCAAAAAAACCAAAACCGATTGAAAAACCGATGGTTTAGTTTTTATATTTTGGAAAACTCGAATACGGTTCGGTTTGGTTTTAGCATATAAAACAAACCGAAATAAACCGAACCGACAAAATACATATAATCTTAAAACACAAATTGTTTTTATTGCTTTTTGAATTGTCATTTAGGACACAAAAACAATTTCTTATATAATTTTTAGTAGCCATTAGTTTTACGTTGTATTTGATACGAACCGGATCGATAATGAGATAAAAGAACAATAAAGATAAATAATCGACGTTCGAGAGGTCGAATAAGCTATCCCAATTGACACGAAATCAATAAACCATAATATTATTCAGCATAATCCCATTACAAACCCTAATGCCCTATATATAAAAAGACTCAACTTGGTGACAAAGAAGATACATTAGAGAAAACTAATTATAATAAAATATCTAACTAATAATAAATAATAATAAGATATTGGAATACTAATATGGTTCGTATAAATACTCCGGTCTCCAAAAACACCTTCTCCTCAAAGTGTTGCTTCAACCGATATTCAAGGTGTTAGTAGATGTTATATTGTGTAAACAACATGTTTACGCCATAATTTGCAAGTCAAAGTTTTGTTTTTTCTTAATCACTATTTCGATATGACCTTATTCCATGTACTCAACATTTAACGCTATACATGGTTTTTGTAGACAAGTTCCGGCGGGATTGGGTATTGTTGTAGTCATGGACTAGCAACTGTCTTCTATTATCTTTGTTTTTGAAAAAAGTTTTGATTGTTCGAAACTTCGATGTACACTTATTTCAGGATAAATCAAAAGAGAAAGGATGACATTTAATTTGGGACCAAATTATATATATACTAATAGAGATTTATGATGTGACACTAATTAGTATGCTTAAATCATTTATCATTTGCTAATTTGCAATGCTATTGGTGGAAAAATGGATTGTAGCACACTTGAGACGCCTAATGCTATCACCTTTATTTGTTGGCAAGCTGCCATTGGATGTCAAACATTTGTGCCAAAACTGTTCAAGGTTTAGGACCCTTAATTAATATGTTGCTGTCTACATTAATTGGGTATGGCGGTGAAGTATGGCTATGGTTAACAGCTGTTACCAAACATTGTATTCTACCACCTTCAATACTGTTTAGCAAGTGGGTAAATTATTAAACCATACTGACTTCAACAGATAAACAAGACTCATAACACCGAAACCTTACCACCAACACAAAGAAAAAACCTTAAGGAAAAAAAAAAAAAAAAAAAAAAAAAAAAAAAAAAAAAAAAATTACGCAAAAAAAAATTTGCTGCCAACAAAGACATCTGACCACCAGATCGTTATCAAGGTATGTTTTATAAAAAGTTTGTGCTCTTTTCGTTTCATTTTATGCATGTATGCCGATTCATTAGCTTTCTATTTTGCTGCTGTCTGTATGCTGTAGCTCCTTCCACACATTGCTGCCTTCACCATTAGTCTATACCACAATTTCTTTTCTTAAAACCATTGTGCAGTTTAATAGGTCATGCATGTTGTACCTGATACAAAAAAAAGAAACAGATAAAACAAATTTAGTTGTAAAATAATGGAACCTGAAAAAAGAAGTTGCGCAAGTCAATATTTTTCAATAGTTGATGGATTCTCAAGAAAAAATGAGACAAATACTCCTACGTATGTTACAAACCAATATATTGCGCACCAAAATATGCACATACCGTTTGGGGATATTACAACTTTGAGAACCGCTGCCCCGGCTAAAAGCCAAAGTCAGGATGCATCGTGTGCATCAGCTGATGCAAACTTCCAACAGATACAATATCCTCAAAAGAAAATGCTCATACAAAGTGATTTCATGTCGCGCAACCATCAGCTCGAAAAAAAAAGGACATTTGTTGGAAGAAAGGCAGTTTAGCAACCACGTAATACAAACTGATTCCGTGTCACACAAATATGAGCCTGAAAAAAAAGCAAACATATGTTGGAAAAAGCACAATTTAAGAACCATTTCAGGGAAAGTGATTCACCATGTGCGTGTGCACAACATCATCGGGGTGCAATAAATTGTGTAACAGGTAAAAATACTCATTCTAACGTTTGCCCTCATGAAGTGTCAGAGGATTTTTTCACTCAGTTGTTGTGCTGTTGTGCAGGTTCTGCAAGTGGGGAGGCAACATATCATTCCCATGATTATGACCATCACTTACATGACCACGCTTTGCGCCATACGTTGTTGCCATTTCCAGGATTTTTGCCAAATAATATTGATGGGTTCAGTTGTACAACCACTTATGATGGTGCCAGCCTACGATTACAAGATGCGATCGAACAAATTGATGCACCTATTAGGGTTACCAAGAGAAAAGGTCTGGCCGATGAACAGAATATTGGTATGCACACCTCACTAATGAAAGGTGCACTACCTCTTAAGTGAAGTAACGGCAAAGTTTTATACTTACAGTTTGACTTATGCACTGACGTCTTCTGCAGTTGCAAGGGATGAAACACAGACCGCCGGTATGCCATCTGCACAGTGTTTGGGAAATTACAGCAATGGAATTTCAGAGGTGAGTAACGGGCCTATTGGTACCAGCCTTCGTACACCTATTTGTCTGCAACCTTCTGATATTCACATCCTACACTCACAAAACAAACAGCAGCAAATTAATACCAGTATTAATGCACAAAAGAGAAAGGCGGTCATAAATGAAGACAATAGTATGTTACATGCGAGAGTAACAAAAGGTGATGCATCTGTACTATAAACTCATCAGAAGTTTGTTCCTTGCCATTTCATTTATGGGTAACTGCCTTTTGCAGCTTCAAGGACGGAAGCACCAAAACTAAACCTCCATCATGCAGACACGTTTGGAATGCCAATGGGAGATTAATGGCAGATGAGCAGATTAGTGGTAAGTGTGGTCGTCAGATTAAGGCTAACCTATCTGTTATGTCAGGTGATTAAACATATTTCTAATTACAATTTCACTTATACATGACACCTTCTGCAGGTACAAGGAATGAAACAGAAATGGAGAATATCGCAGCTACACAGCCATTGGTTAATTACAAAAAAGGAATTTCAGATATGACTAACAGTCCTTTAGATACAAACCTTCATACGCCAATTTTTCTATGCGCTTCTGATATTGACACCATACAGTCACAAAACAACCTGCAGCAAATTAGTGCTGATATTAATATACAGAAGAGATGCTCAATCATAAATGAAAAAAATAATATGTTGCATACCAGGCGAACAAAAGGTAGCACAATTATTCTATAAACTGATAAAAACTTTTTAAGTTATCATTTGATTTACAGATAGTTAACTTTTGCAGCTGCAAGAATTGAAACGCAACAACAAAATCTGTGTGATACGACTCAAATCCAAACACCGTCAACCCATTCGGAAAGTGGCATGCATAATATTTCAGGTTTGTTTTCTCCAAGATTTAATGAAACACTTATCATTTACAAAAGTTAATACCCATATTTCTTCCAGATTATACTTCTACAAATTCCTTACATGATGCATATGTGTTACAAAATGAAATGAGCCATCCTATAGCTGTTACCAACATGGAAGCGACTTCGGCATATTCAAGTAAATATTACAGTCTTAATTACAAACACATTTATAAATTTACTTATTTTAGCTTCTCAATGACCTAAAGTTTCTTCATTTACCAAAAATTTACAGAACAACATGCCACTACAAACATTACTGATAATTCTGATACATTTCGCCAAACGCGTAGGCACACTGTCAGTTCCCAAGGTAAGTATATTCATTTACCTTATTCAGTTTACGTTCATTTAAAGAATCAATGTATATTCAGGATACATAACTATATTCATAACATTTTCTAGCAGGTGTTTCTAACCTGTATATTGACATTGGCGATCCTGATTGGACATGCGACCATTGTGGAGCTGCATTTTGGTATGCTGAAAGGCTAAAAAATCCAACGCCATCAAACATTCGTTACAGTCGATGCTGTGGAGAACGCAAGGTCCGTATTCAGCAAGAAAGAGATCCTCCAGAAAATGAAAAGCACCGTCAGTCCATTCACAAACTCACATGGATAATAGTTCAGGTTTGTTTCCTCCAATATTGAATGAAACACTTATCATTTACAAAAGTTGATGGCCATTAACTTGGACGAAATTCATTTTAGAATATACTTCTACAAAACACGTACTATATTGTTGACCATCACATGTTTTTTTCAATGTTTAAATACATTCATTTACCATCTTTAAATTGTACATATGATTTTTGTTTACTCATGTTTTCATTGTGCTTATGTGCCTAAAAATTGTTGCCTTATATTATATTATGCATAGATATCTATTTTGCTGCTATACATTTAATATGCCTAAAAGATCTTCAAATATAGAAACATCAAAAGTATTTGATAGTTATGTGGATAAGCTAGAGCCATCAAAAAATTTTAATGATTATCTGAATAACCTGGGGGACAATGATGCACTTGATATGGAACCGCAAACTGACTTGGATATGAGGCTACCAAAAGAAAGGTCTGCACACCATATGTATTACAGTGAGTTGACACCAAGTTATAGAACAGAATGTTGCAGCAACAACGGGTGTCCTACAAGTAAACGAGTACCAACATTAAATGAATTACATTCATGTTCACAACCTTTGAATCAGCATGGATGGGTCTGCTACAGGTAGTCACTCTAAGATATGCCTAAAGTTGCTTTTATAGTTCTATTAATGAGTTTAATAGCATAATTAAGAGATATTGATACCATTGACTAGCTCAATTTGTATGTTTGTATAATTGTATATGTATTAATTTATGTTGTGTTGTGTTTTGACCTTACTGCACATGAATAAATGCACTTACTATCTGTAAGCCCAGCAGCAGATGAACCTTTACCTGAAGTATATACACCTACAGGAGCTGTCTTCTCAACAAATTTAAAAAGCTGCACAAAATGTCATTTGCATTAGCTCATTAAATTAAAGCTTTACCAAAGAAAGAGTAGGTATTTAAGATTAACTTCCCAGAATAAAAGACTAAACTATTACACCATCAGTATCATTAATTGGGCCACGAGAGACTTTTTTAAGTATTGCAAAAGAAAGGGCCTGACCACATATTTTGTGGTCACGCGTATCAACTTTAATACACTTCATGTTGAGTTAAAAAAATGGTAAACGGAGAATGTAATAGCAGTACCAAGACAACCCCTCACGCTGTTGCAACAATGAAGTGAATTGTTTTATTTGTCAACTGTGATATATACATGGTTAGGTCTTGGTTAGATTAGTTATGGGCTTATCGACTTACGTATGGGTTTTGAAACACGGCTAATCTGAACACCAAAACACTGCACTTTGTACCAAACAACCCTACTGCAGTATTAAACTCAGTACGAAACACTCCTTGCTGCAACTATAAACTCAAAGGCAAACAGCCATTGCTGCAGCACTAAACACAGTATCAAAGCTTGAATAAATAGTTTAGTTGATCATTTCATTCTTACTTTACTATCTTAGAAGAGATAGCTACTGAATTCTTACTTTGTTATCTTATCAATATACAGTAGTACTTCACATTGTTAGTGATACGTGGACGTCAAGTTGCTTTGAAAGCAAAAAATTTCATGTAGTTATGTTAGTCAACTTATACTAATACTTATATAAACAATAATGTCCACTGAATATATTACATGTAAACTTCTAATGCCATCTCTATTATTTGGATAATATCAAGACAACAGATAATATAAAAGTTCAGCTATCACACTATTAGTCTATTACCTAATATATAAAAGTTCAACTATAAACTTTCTAAGCAAGACAACACATGTGACCAGTGTACCCACACGCCCACATATTACCAACCTTTAACTAACATTCATCAAACAAATCAATTGCACATTTTTATCACCATCAAGGACATTACCCAAAGGTCAAACTCTTCTTTCCATCACTTCATATTGATACACACAAACAAAAAACTTTTAACACAGCTAACCCATCAGTTGATGGGTCAAACTCTTATATATAAACCACAACTCATTTAAAGAAAATGTAACAAATCTAGCTATGTTATATATAAACCACAGCTAACCCATTTAATGGGTCAAACTCTTCTTTCCATCGATACTCATATTTAGAGAAAATGTAACAAATCATAAAAAAAGGAGATAAGATCAAAATACCTTGAGGTGATGATTATATTTCATTGTGGTTTTTTTGTTCGAGCATTCAACAAGGATTAAAAGGATAGAATTTTTTTTTTTTTTTTTTGTTCCCTCCCGTGAATGAGAGAGTGAGTGGCTGCGTTTTTTTTTTGTTGATAGTAAAATTAGGGTAGGGTGTTTAAGTGGTGCTTTATATTGCAAATAATTAGGGTTAATTCTAAGCAAATGGGCTGAAAAGAATTGGGCTGCAGATTTTTTTGGACTCGAGATTTCATTGGAGGCAAATTTATAAATCAATACATTCATGTGGCATATGACTTTTAATTTTAATTATTAATAAAATTGTTGTTTTTTTATATAATTGTTTACTATTTGAAGGGTTAATGTTGCAAATTTATAAATTTGAATAACAAATTGAAAGGGTTGGAGGGTTGGAGAGAATGACTCCCTCCACCCTAACAATAAAGAAACGGCGGGTTAACATACAACCTAAACAAAAACCTATTTTTTTTAACAACTTATTTCCTATGGGCTCAAAGAATAAAACAGACTTACAAATTAGGTGCAGCTACATACACAACAAAATTTTCAACATTTAACTAAATAAAAACATAACAATAAAACGATCACACCGCAGCATCGCGCGGGCAATTTTACTCGTTACAT
>CP139505.1:76247175-76314076 GCA_021014915.2 Artemisia tridentata subsp. tridentata
ACTGTAACACCCCCGTTTTCGATATTCGCAGCGGAAATATAAGTTGGGGAGTTACTAAACAGTTCACAGTCATGATAATAGAAAACGACTCGAAAATGAGACGTTTTAGATAAAATTGTTATCATTCATTTATATCAGAGTTACAATATGCAGGTCTCAACAGGAGATTCTCAAAATACATGTATAAAAATATATTTTTGGTTTGAATGATAACATAGTCCATAGCCAATCCCGTGCCAATCCATGCTTCCGATAACCTGAGAATACATGCTAAAACGTCAACACAAAGGTTGAGTGAATTCATAAAGTTTTATAAGTGAAAATAATCCGTTTCAGTTATTCAGAAATTACGTTGGTTCCAGTTATTCAGAAATAAGCCCTTTTCAATATTTCAGAAAATAAACTTTTTTCATATTTCGGAAAATAAGCCCTTTTTCAGTTATTCGGAAATTCTTCGTTCAGTTCAGTTCAAACCATTTAAACACAAGATTAGATGAAAATAATTGAAACATACACAATTACCATTAGGGAAAGATATATTTTATTGCGCTAAGCCTCATGAAACGCAAAACCTTAACAGAACATCAACAGTCATAAGCTAATGATGTATTAGTTACCCCATAATTAAATGTAGGTAACCTTGCCCCCGGGTAGGAGATTGCCACATCTTTTTATTTATCTCAAATATAATGCTTTGGGTTACGTTACGGTAACACAAAGGGGTTGTCAGCCCGATAGTACTATCCACAATATTCGCGCTCACCCTAAGAGAGTCGGTGATTAGAGGTTCATGATGGGAGGACTTATATTTCAGGTTAACTTAGCGTAAGGCAATAAAATAAGGATAACGTTGAGAAATTACTTGTGTTTAATATGGGAAAAAGTCCTTTAGTGATTCATAATTCTTGTAAATGCAAACAACGTTTGCCAATCTTGCCAATTTAATTCATATCATATGAAAATAAGGGCTATGGAATTTATATCAATATATGAAAACTTAGAATTGCTTATGAAAGTAAAAACAGATAATTGAGTATGTATCTCCCCCGAAAATAGTTCAAAAACATGTAAAAATAGGGGATATGAACTCACGATAATCCATGTAAAAGTTTAGAGTATATAAATTGTTAAGCATGTATCTCCCCCAAAAGTAATTTAAAACAAGTGAAAGAAGGGGTTACGAACTCACCTGATCAGTCTGGATGGAAAACAAACGAAAGAAAGTTGATAAACGTCTCCGGACAATGTAACCTGGGTTGTTATGCCAATATTTAGTAATCATTTCTGATGATTATATGTTTATTTCGTTTCGTTATGTTTTGTTGTTTGGTTGATGGTTAAATATTTTAATTGAGCCAATATGTAGTTTCAAAAGTAAGATTTTATCTTATCTTTTATCTGTAAGTTTTGGGTTCGGTTTATTTGTTATTAAACATATTATGTTAGTATAGAGTCGGGAAAACAATATAGAAAAGATGAAAATGTTGATTAGGAAAAGTTACGTTTTAATCCCTAAGGTTTGGTTAAATGACAGTTTACACCCTGGACTTTTGGAAAGTGACAGTTTCTACCCTCAAGTTTCAAAAATGACAATCTCACCCCTTTTTATTTGTTATTGACAGAAAATACCCTTAAATATATTTATTTACAAAATTAACCCTAAAAACTTTAATTTAATAAAAATCTCTCTTATGAAATATTGGACTTGGCTAGATCTTTGGGCGCGAATAACTTAACGAAAAAGGAACCATTTTACGAGCTTGTGGTTTTTATGAAAAGTCACCTAGGTCGACTTTAAACATATCAATTTTCATAATTTATGGAAATCGTTTGGTGTTCGAAATATAGTTCAAAAGTCGAGTGATGAAACATGGTTTTAAATGAAATTTTGAAAATAGGTTTTTGACTAGCACTCGACCCAATTTTGAACTCGAATATTTTTTTAAACCACTCGATGGTTTTTCAAAATTCTTCTTTGTAAAATAAGTTCACCAGGTGAACTTTAATATGCCAAAAGATCAAAATTTATAGGGATTATATGAGGGTCGAAATCTAGGTCAGAAGTTGGGTGACTTGTTGACATATATTGAAAAAGAAATAAATCTGAAAATCTGTTTTTAGCTTAGCGATAATGGGCAGTTTTTGGAACTCAATAACTTAACAAAAACTTAATCATTTTTAATGATTCCTGTTTCTAATTAAAGCTAGCTAGGTGAACTTCTTAAATACCGAAAACCAGAAATTAATAAGGTCGTTTGGATGTTGGTTTCGTGGTCAAAAGTAGGGCTGTGGGAGTGATATTTATGAAAAGTAAATAACTGGTGTTTTAAGTTATAGACCTAGCGATAAGAGGCTACTTTTAAGACCCGATAACTTTGTGAAAACTTTATCATTTTCGTTGATTCTTTTTCCTGTCATTAGCTATCTAGGTGAACTACTTAAATATCAAAAATCGAAATTTAACAAGGTCTTTTGGGTGTCGGTTTCTGGGTCACAAGTTGGGTCTCTGGGCTTGTTTTTGTTCGACTGAAAACACAGAAAAAGAACTCGATAGGTATTTTAATGTTTTAAACGTTTTGTAACTAGTTTTTATGCATGATTTAATGTTCGTTGATATGTTTTAACATGTTGAACACATTAGTGATTTGTTTAATCAAAAGTTCGAAAACCTAGAGTGCGTTTGGGGTTTACTGTTCGAACAAACAAGATCAAAGAAAAGAAAACCTAGGGTTTTTAGTTATGTTTATTATTAATGGTTACATTTTAATGTTTTTAAAAGTAAATAACAGAAGTAAAACTGAATTAGAAAGGTTTAGTAATACTTACTTAAGTTGGGATCGACTAGGGTTTAAGAACTTGAATGAAGTGATGCCTTGGACTCGACAGTTCCTCTCCCTCTTCTGGACTTCTTAAGTTAGGTTTGAGAGTATTGTGAGATTGTGATTAGGGCAGAAATGAGTTGGAGTTGTTTTAGTGTTTAGGTTCGATTGGTGTGAAAGAAGAAGGAAGTTTATGTTGCTATTTATAGTAGTGGTAATTAGGGTTTTGTAGCTAAGTGATAAGGAGACATGTTATGCATACAAGGGCTGACAGAAATGGAGAGCTATGCTACATGGATAGGTGGAGGAGGAGGGAGAAGAAGAGGGTGATGTGGCCGGATATGAGGCAAGAGTTTTAGCCACCAATGGGGAGGCTTCTTGAAGATGAAGGGTGCCATGTGGAGGGGTTCTTAGGAGAGGGCATGGAATGGCTAGGTACATTGTACTCTTAAGGTGTAAGTTTAGTTGGGTTGTGATTGTATTCGAACTAGTTTGGAGGGGGAGGGACGAATAGGGCTTTGGTTGGTGGTACAATGGGTTTTGGAGGTTGCACTTTAGGGTTTAGGGAAGGAACTAGCTTGGTTAGGAGAGTTGGTTATTTAGAAAGCAACTATGTTTATTACTTGTTTTTGTGTGAACCGGATTTAATATAAGATGAAAAGAAAAATGGTTTGAACTTATAAGAGTAGTAAAACATGCTTAAATGAGTTGTACATAAGTTTAGAAATTTAGAAAAATATAGTTTCAACAATTATTTAGTTTATAAAAATTATTTGTTAATTTTTATTATGTTAAAAGGTAATTAAATGGAATTTATGATCTTTGTGCATTAGGCACTTGTACTTTGGCTTTAAAGACTTGTAAAAATAATTAAGGAATTTAGAAAATATAATTTATAAAAGTTATGCATAAATGGTTTGTATTTTGTGCTTTTAAAAATAATATAAATGAGATTTTAATAATGGTTTTGCAAATAAATGATTTTATGCATTAATGACTTGTACTATAGCTTAAATAACTTGTAAACTTTATATTTTATAAAAATATTCTAGAAATAAATTAGGGTTTGTGAAATGAATGCATAAAATAACACTTATGTGAAATTAAGGTTTTATCAGGAACAAAATAGAATTAGGGTTTCTAGTGCTTTAGGAACTTGTACATTAACTCAGATATATTGTATTTTTATGTTATGATATTTAGTTATTCGTATTTGGTGTTGTGGTAAATTTTAGGGTTTCCTAGAAACGGGGAGATTGTTGATGCAAATAATGTTCTAAAAACGTTATTTATATCTTTCGATTACTTCACGTTTTGAGGATGACAAAATGTGAACTCACGTTACGTTAAAATTAACGTTAACAAGTTTTTAATCGGAAGATCCCGTTTCTACGCAAATCACTCTTGAACAAAGTTACAACTTGAACTAGTGATCAAAGAAGTGAATTCATGTTTTGAAAATTCACATTTTAAATGGGACAAAACATTTTTTCAAAAATACACATGACAAATTATTTTTGAAATATTAAGAAATGATTTAATGGAAAAATAAGTTTGAAAATCACAACAGCTATTTTTCCCCCCAAAATCAGCTCCAACCTTCCCCAAATAAGTTTTCACCAGAAAAGACAAAATTTGGAGCGTCCTAGTCTACCACGGCTCCACGGTACCGTTAAATTTAACGGAGCCGTGGGTCATTTAGTGGAGCCGTCCGTACCATTTTGAATTGTAACGTTCAGATTTTCTTTGCCTATAAATACCCACCTCTTTCACAGTTTTAGGCACCCTTCACACACAGAAAAATCCCTTAGTAAAACCCTCTCACACCTTTCACTTCTTAGGGTCAATTAGATTAGTTTTTCTTTGTTTCAAGAGTGATCCAATCATCCTTCAAGTGATCCTCTTCATACCTCTTCACTAGCAAGAGAAGAACATAAGTATCCAAGTTGATACAAGGTGTTGTCATCCCTCTTCATTGGCAAGAGAAGAAATCAAGTAATCAAGAAGATACTAGAGTTATAGTTGATAGGTTTTTGTAACACTTGTTACAACCTTGTTGTGTCTTAGCATACATCAAGTTTATTTTCTTTTTGTGAGTGAGAGTGAAGATCAAGTGTGATCTATAGAGATAGTGAACATCTCTTGAAGCCATTGGGCTTGTGTGATTGATCAAGAAGATCAAGGGTCATTAGGTTAGTGTTAGTTGAGTAGAGTGAAGTGAGTGTTGATCATTTTGATCGTGTTGAGATCTTGGTGATCTCTTGAAGCCATTGGGCTTGTGTGTTTGGTCACGTGGACCTTGGTAGATTGGTGCTAGCTAAGATTAGCACTCGACATCTAGCTTAGTGTCGGAAATAGGATAAGCGACGTGTACGGTTTTCTCCGCCTGAAGGGAGGTTGTTGATATAGTGTTTGAAACTCTCGAGTGTGGTACTCGGGGAGTGGAGTAGGGCGAAGAAGAGCTTCGTAGCTGAACCACTATAAATCCTCTGTCTCGGTTTGATCTTTCCAACTCTACTCTTTACTTTTATTTGTTATTTTTACGTAGCTTAGTTTGTAGTTCATATTGGTGTTGTTTGATTACACATAGAGTTCGAATTAAAGTTTCCAATAGCATACTTTTAAAACAAGATTTTTAAAAGAAGTTTTTAAACCGGTAAACTATTCAATCCCCCTTCTAGTTTCCCACAATTGGTATCAGGAGCCACGTCAGTCAAGTTTTTTAAAGTATATTGTATTTTAAAGCTTGAACCGATCAATGGATTCCGACAAATATCTAGAAGGGCAATCTATGCAAAGACCACCACTTTTCGAAACCGATTGTTTTATTTATTGGAAAACAAGATTTGAAACGTATGTGAAATCAAAAGACATTGATCTTTGGCATGTTATTACCGCGGGTGACTTTCAACCTATTCAAAAGAATCCGGAAACTAAAAAGGATGAAATAGTTTCTTATGATAAACAAAGTGATGAACTAAAAAGGAAATTAGCCAAAAATAATGAGGCTAAAATGATGATTTATAATGCTTTGCCTAAAAAGGAATTTGAAAGAATTTTTATGTGTAATACGGCAAAAGACATTTGGAAAACTTTGTTAGTCACTCACCAAGGTAATAACCAAGTCAAAGAGAACAAGATAGATCTTCTTGTTCAACAATATGAACAATTCTCCATTTCGGAGGATGAGTCAATTGATAATGCTTTTGCTAGATTTAATACTATTATCACTAGTCTTAAAGCTCTTGATGAAGGTTATTCTAGTAAGAACTATGTTAGGAAGTTTCTTAGAGCTCTACATCCTAAATGGAGAGCAAAGGTCACCGCCATAGAAGAGTCAAAGGACTTGGCGGCATTGTCACTCGATGAACTTATAGGAAACTTGAAAGTTCACGAGATGATCATCAAGAAGGATTCCGACATTGTCAAAGGCAAAAGCGAGAGAGTTAGATCTCTAGCACTAAAATCCAAGAAGGAGTCTAGTGATGAGGAATGTTCAAGTTCCGGTAGTGAAGATGAAGAGTACGCACTAGCCGTTAGGAACTTTAGAAAGTTCTTTAGGAGGAAAGGTAGATTTTCTAGACAATCTCGAGATGAGAAGAAGTCATCTCAAAGAAATCATGATGAAAGAAAAGGGACAAGTGATAGGAGATGCTTTAGATGCGGAGACCCTAATCACTTCATAGGAGAATGTGCTAAGCCACCTAAATCCAACAACCAAAGAGCCTTCGTAGGAGGTTCTTGGAGTGATAGCGGTGAAGAAGAAGAGAAGAAGCCTAACGATGAAACGTGCTTAATGGCTCAAGCTTCTAACGAGGTACAATCCGACTCTTCTTATTATAGTGATAATAATTCGTCAGTAGATGATAATGAATTACATGACGAATGCAACAAACTATGCGTAGTTAGCACTAAGATTTTAGGTAGAAACACAAAGCTAAAATTAAAATTAAAAGAACTAGAACTACAAATCTTAGAACTAAATGATCAAGTCAAGAGACTTGAGAAAAACAAGGAAGTAGATTTAGGATGCGGGTCATGTATTAGTCTTCAAGTAGAAAACGAAAAACTTCAAGAAAATGCTTTAAGAATCATTAGGTTTGATGAAGGAACTAAAAAGCTTAATGATATACTTGAAAATATTAGATATAGTGAACATGACCGTCCGGGTTTAGGATTTGACCCAAATCAGGCTTCTACAAGTAGTACTAAACAAGTAGAATTTGTAATGCCTGAAAAGTCCATGTCTGAAGGTGACGGCACCATTAAAGATACAGACGGCACCACTAAATTTAGTGGTACCGTGGTACCGTGTGGTGCTGAGGAAAAAACTGGGTCAATTCTGAAAAGTAACTTAAGTCCTAAACCAAGTCAAGTAGTTGTAAATAGAACTAGAGTGTCTACTCCAAGTAGAGAGGAAACCAAAGGCTTTAACAAACCATTGTCATCTCCCGAACATGGATTTGTATAGCGTGACACTAGGTCAACTACTCCTCCACCTAGAAAGGTAAACTCTCCCAAACCTCGGTCTAGAACTCCTCTACCGAGAGGTAACTTTAGAAGACAAAATCATTCAAGTAACTTTCCCGTAACTTGGAATGATCGTCCATCACAAAGTTATTTACCATGGGAAATGTGTCCTCCATTCTCACATCCTAAACTAACGCAACAAATGCGTAGGATGTTTAACTCTAACAACTTTGGACCCATGAGATATTGGGGACCAGATGTTTGAACATTTGTTTTGCTAGGAAAACATGAGTGTAAATAAACCTTGGAGTATAACAAAAGGAGTATGATGCGTTATCAAGCATACCCGGTGACGCTATTGTCAAGTCGTGTCTTTCATGCTTAACATTCAACAAAGGTACCTTAGTTTTCTAGTTTTAAGAGCAAACACCTCAGGCACAGGTACGCTTTCTTAAAACACCCTTTGTTAGTAGTAATGTTTGGCATGAAATAGTGTAGTTAGAATCTAACATGGTAGGCACTATAACACAGATACTCTATTAACATCTCATCATGCCAAATTCAGCTTGTCCAGAAATGTTCGATGATTGCTTGAAGATCATGCGTGACAAGTTTGAATTAAGCATTGATAAGTAAATCAAGTTCCCTTCCTTGCACATTCGTAATCTTGCCTAAATGAAGTATCCCTGTAAACTTATATATACTATATGTATAAGATACATAGTTTAAGTAATAGTCTTTATTGACATAACGCCCATATCTGCAAATGCGAAACTCACAAGAGACGAAGAAGGTGAGTGCGCGGATATAACTAGATCAGGGGCATAATAGGTAAAGTAGTTTACCTAACGGCAAGTAGGTCCATTATCATGAATAGTGTTGGCTTCGTGCCCACTTGTAAGAAGTATCCCAAAACTTCGTACATCAAAGTGCTTAATGTATCATACCATACATTAAAGATACTGTACACTTGAGATTATGATATCTTGAGGAGATTGATGTAGAAAATGTTTCTATACCAACTCTGATAATGTGAGAGTTAATGTGGGTTGAAACATAATGAGTAATGTTTGTACCTTCATAGGTTAATTAACAAACATCTTGGTTCCCCAAGAAACAAACTACTCTTATTGTCACCACGACCAAAACCGAGTTCGCAAGCGCCGGAAAGGCATGACAACAAACACTATAGATGAGACAACTCCCTGTGAAGAGTAGCAGTCAAGATGCCATTAGACTTGTTCGGGAACCCTATAGTTTGCTCATGAATGAAGCTCGTCGAAGTACGTCATCTCCCCGCGGAAAGACATCTCCTCCGTCATGATAACGTCGAATGAGAAATTTTTTCTTTGAAAAGTATTTCTTCTCACCTTAACCTTTACATTCTCGTCAAATGACCTCTTAATACTCCATTGGAATTATTAATGTCATTTCTCACGTCTCATCATATGACTTTTCAAGTCATTCCTCATATCCCGCTCATGACTATTTCAATATTTCTATAGAAATATTAAAGTCATCTCACACTTCCATTCTATTCTCGACTCATGACTCTTGAATATTTCATTAGAAATTTCAAGTCATTCCCTAAGCCTTATCCCATGTCTTCGTAATATTTTACTGGAAATATTAACGTCATTTCTCGCGTCTCGTCATATGACTTTTCAAGTCATTCTTCTCATCCCGCTCATGACTATTTGAATATTCCTTCGGAAATATTAAAGTCATCCGTCACGTCATACCTCATAACCTTTCATCCCTTCTATGACCTCTCGAAAGTTTCACGGGAAACATTGAAGTCATTCCTTGTGTCATATGACTCATGAATATTTCACGGGAAATATCTAGTCATTCCTTGTGTCGCGTACTCCGACTAATTAAATATTTCATGGGAAATATTATAGTCATCCTCCTAAACACAACTCATAACTTCTATTTATTTCACGGGAAATACTAGAAGTAAATCCTCATCCAATGACAACTTAGTCAATTTCCTCGGAAACACTAAGGTCATTTCCGGTCATCCCATTTAATCATCTTTCGTCAAAAAGTTTATTAGGTATAAACTTTTTCCTCGTGTCAAAAAGTCTTACTAAATAAGTAAGATTAATCAGCCAAAAGTCAAAACAGAAGAAAAACTGGACAATCAGATACACGGCTCCACTAAAGAGCCACGGCTCCACTAATGTTTAGTGGAACCGTGGAGCCGTGCATCTGAAAAACGCGCCCAGTCACTCCTTTCTTCTGCATAAACTTTCCAAACACACAAAACTTCTTCCACCTGCTGTCATAATCGAACCATAACACCATAATTCAACTAAACTCTTGCAAATCAAGATTGAGGCATTGGAATCAACAAATTCTAACCACAACATCATCAATTGTAAGTAATTTACTCTTATTTTCTTTTAATTTGAGTCTAGGGTTTGTTCTTGAGTATAAATCCGAATTGAGGATTTTCAAAATTAGTTAAACCCTTGTGAAATTAAGACTAGGATTAGACAATGTAGTATTCACATGATTCCCTAAACCTAGGATTTTCAAAAACCCATTTATATTGCAAAACCTAATCCGAAATTAATCACTAAATTCGGATTATGATTGTTTATTTGTAATGGAATCATGTTAAGGATGATTAAAATTGGATTAGGAACGTTCTGCATTAAAGCTTTTCAATCTTAAAGCTTGATTAGCACCATGTTGAAGCATTTGCCAAACACCCCAATTCGATCATATTTTTTGAAAAACTTCACAAATCTAGGATCATGAAACCTTTTTCATGCATTGTTGATGCAAATTAAAAACGTTTTTGCATGCATACATGAACTCTCAAATGTGGCTCGAAGTACATAATTGATATGTATTGTTCGACACATTTGATTGAGCAAAAGTGAAGTTAGGAGCGTTTGGGCAATCTCATTAGGATAATTTTAGAGTCGAGATTGCCGCACCTCCACATTGTTTGCATTTAGGCACACACACTAGAAGTCTAATCATTAAAATGCAACGAACTAACATATACAAAAATATTTTTTTGTAGACAAACAATGCCTCGGAATGATTATCAATTAACCCGAAAATACATCATTGAAACACTTGAAAACCCAAACATCACTGATGAACAAAAAGCTTATTTTTCCAAAGTGCTAACACGATACATACACGAAGGGCGTGTAGTCGATGCACTTTATGTCATGTCATATAGAGTCGGTGCTTGTTTTCCTTCCATTCGGTTCGATTGTTTATACACAATAAACGATCAAATCTGTCCTCGTTTTGTTCTCGAGTTTTATAGTCGAGTCCGTACCTTCACTGATGATGATGGTAATGTTTTTCTTGACTTTTGGATTCAACACCAAAATATCACCCTGTCTGTCACTCAGTTTGGTGAAATTCTTGGTGTTCCCTCATATGGTCAGTGTGCTTACACCAACGACCATTCTCTAGAGTCTCTTTACTACAATGTTGAGATAGAAGGTGCATATAGTACCCAAATTCCTGAAATTGAAGTAATCAAACAAATTATCCAAATTCCTCGAGTCGCCAACACGTACCAAAAACGTGATGGATCTGTTGTCTTTCTCGACCCATCCAAAATCTACCTCAGGGAACTCCGTCCTGACCTTAGAAGTTGGGAACTTCTTCTACGTGAAAATGTGTTAAGCCTTGCAGGCAACCGTGATCATGTACCGGCAAGTCTTGCCCTTATGCTCTACTGTCTTAGTATCGAGGAACCTTTCAACCTCGCATACTACATGGTCAAACGGATGGCCAACATTCATCGTCGGTCCGATGAGCTCATGCCATACGGCATGTTGCTTACTCGTTTATTCAGGTGGGTCATGGAACATTTCCCACATCTTCAAAGTGTCGACTATGTCCTAGTCAATCCGGTTATGCACACACTTGGTGGACCACAACGTCGCACAAAGCAACGTAAGGACAAAGGGTCCAAACGTGGTCGTAAATCCACTTCCGATATTCCCCATTCATCCTCCTCCTTCAGTCACGAATCATCATCTGAACCCATGGATGAGGACGATGATGAGGTGAACGAAGAAGGAACTTCTAGCCCTCAAATCCCTTCTCCCGACACCTACTTTCGTAATCTTGATACCTCATCATTTCGACGTACAACCGACCTCGAAAATGGGATGGTAAATCTATCCCACATGATGAGAAGGCAAACCTCAATGTACAATAGACAAGTGGAGATGCATGAGCAAACTATCGGGGGATTCAAGTCCATCGGCAAGGCGATAAAAGGGCTTGGAACAAAATTAAGAAGTTGGGGAAAAGAAAGGATTAGATGGAAATAACTCAAGTAGTACTATCTATATAAGTATTATGCTTAAAATACTACTAATAGTTTGTGGCATTGTTGCCTAATACATTAACTTGCTTGATGTGTTTCCTTTGAACATGATTAATTCTATTGGTAATTAATCCTCATGTTAGTTTATCTTGCCTAAATCATGCATGATAGTTTATTTTATTACATGCACTAGATGTTAAAAATGCTTGAATTCATGCATGCTTAATAGTTGCCTAAATACATAGATGATCACATGATCATGTTAGTTGCTAGTTGAAACTAGCTTTAGGAATTCTATGTGTTTAGTAATTTGAGGCTTTGAGATTTGCAGCCAATGGATTCCCCAGAAATTTCCCCATTTAGGCTGCCTAAAACCTGCAGACCTGGAAAGAAGGTCAAAAGAGCCCACGGCTCCATTAAATAGGCCACGGCTCCACTAAATTTAGTGGTGCCGTAGCACCTTTAATGGTGCCGTGCCTCTGGAAGACGAAAACTGCTATTCTCTTCCACTTTTTGACTATCTTTTCCAGAAAATCTGCAACCAAAACCTGATTCCCATGCACCCAAATCCCCAAATCCAACATTTCAAACTTGCATGCTTATGTTTTGGCTATTTAAGCTAACATTATGCATTGCCATCCTTACACCCATCCTTACACCTTCAAATGAAACCACTCAAATTGATCAATGGATCAAGAGTACTCACACATCACAAATCTCACCAAACACCAAAGAGACAATTTTCATTGATCTCACCTTGGATGATGATGATGATACACACACACCCATAGCCTCAACCAAATCATCATCTTCTTTCACTACACCCCATGCTCCATCCAAGGCAACATCAACCAAACCAACATCCTCATCCTCCACAACCTTTAGAACCAACACACCTTTAACCTTCACCCCATCATCTTCACCATCACCACAACCTTTAGCCCTCACACTAGCCTTATCACCCATATCACCTTTTGAACTTACCACCAACACATCATCATCTTCCCTATCACCATCACCTCAACATTTAATGGGTCATCCCATCCTTTATCCCCTACAACCACACACCTTGAGTTGTGCTTGTTGTCACCACAACCAACTCCTTATCATGGGCCTTAGAGATGAATTGAATCTTCAATTCTCCTACCTTGAACATCTCTTCACACCACCACAAGGACCCATCATTTTACCACCTCCACCACCACATAGCCCATCCAACTAAACATAGTCATGTTTAGTCTTTCCCAATAAATACCTAGGAACCTTTTGAAGTTGGAAGCAAATCTAGAAGCCTCATGTTACTTTAGTAGTTTATGTGTCTTCTTGATAGTTTAATTTGCTTTCCTATTGTAGTCATACTTATGTATGACATTTATTTCATATTTATGTAATGGGTTTTTCATTTTGGCTTCTTAGCCATAATTTTTCTTGTGGTTGGTTATTTGTCACAAATGTGCTACTTGTTAGATATTGTATATTTGTCGTCTAACTTTGTTTTGTAGCACAATCCATTGCTCGATTCCTTTGTGTTCTCCAAATGAGGGGGAGTACACATCAAGAGGGAGCCTTAACCACCTTTTTGATTTGACAAAAAGGGGGAGAAATGGGAGTAAACTCATTAAAAAGTTGTTAAATTTAATTTCAACCTAAAATGAGTTTATATTTTGTCATCATCAAAAAGGGGGAGATTGTTGATGCAAATAATGTTCTAAAAACGTTATTTATATCTTTCGATTACTTCACGTTTTGAGGATGACAAAATGTGAACTCACGTTACGTTAAAATTAACGTTAACAAGTTTTTAATCGGAAGATCCCGTTTCTACGCAAATCACTCTTGAACAAAGTTACAACTTGGACTAGTGATCAAAGAAGTGAATTCATGTTTTGAAAATTCACATTTTAAATGGGACAAAACATTTTTTCAAAAATACACATGACAAATTATTTTTGAAATATTAAGAAATGTTTTAATGGAAAAATAAGTTTGAAAATCACAACAGCTATTTTTCCCCCCAAAATCAGCTCCAACCTTCCCCAAATAAGTTTTCACCAGAAAAGACAAAATTTGGAGCGTCCTAGTCTACCACGGCTCCACGGTACCATTAAATTTAACGGAGCCGTGGGTCATTTAGTGGAGCCGTCCGTACCATTTTGAATTGTAACGTTCAGATTTTCTTTGCCTATAAATACCCACCTCTTTCACAGTTTTAGGCACCCTTCACACACAGAAAAATCCCTTAGTAAAACCCTCTCACACCTTTCACTTCTTAGGGTCAATTAGATTAGTTTTTCTTTGTTTCAAGAGTGATCCAATCATCCTTCAAGTGATCCTCTTCATACCTCTTCACTAGCAAGAGAAGAACACAAGTATCCAAGTTAATACAAGGTGTTGTCATCCCTCTTCATTGGCAAGAGAAGAACTCAAGTAATCAAGAAGATACTAGAGTTATAGTTGATAGGTTTTTGTAACACTTGTTACAACCTTGTTGTGTCATAGCATACATCAAGTTTATTTTCTTTTTGTGAGTGAGAGTGAAGATCAAGTGTGATCTATAGAGATAGTGAACATCTCTTGAAGCCATTGGGCTTGTGTGATTGATCAAGAAGATCAAGGGTCATTAGGTTAGTGTTAGTTGAGTAGAGTGAAGTGAGTGTTGATCATTGTGATCGTGTTGAGATCTTGGTGATCTCTTGAAGCCATTGGGCTTGTGTGTTTGGTCACGTGGACCTTGGTAGATTGGTGCTAGCTAAGATTAGCACTCGACATCTAGCTTAGTGTCGGAAATAGGATAAGCGATGTGTACGGTTTTCTCCGCCTGAAGGGAGGTTGTTGATATAGTGTTTGAAACTCTCGAGTGTGGTACTCGGGGAGTGGAGTAGGGTGAAGAAGAGCTTCATAGCCGAACCACTATAAATCCTCTGTCTCGGTTTGATCTTTCCAACTCTACTCTTTACTTTTATTTGTTATTTTTACGTAGCTTAGTTTGTAGTTCATATTGGTGTTGTTTGATTACACATAGAGTTCGAATTAAAGTTTCCAATAGCATACTTTTAAAACAAGATTTTTAAAAGAAGTTTTTAAACCGGTAAACTATTCAACCCCCCTTCTAGTTTCCCACAGAACTCTATATAGATAATAAATGTTTTGTTAAGGATTTTATCGTAAAGTGGTAAATGGTATTCTGTAATATTTTTATATCATGATGTTTATAAAATAAACATTAGATTTGTTAGGCAGGTTTTGTGGGAGCACGTTTATCAATGATGTGATCTACGTCACATAAGATAGGAGATACATTTAAATAAATAAATAAAAAAATTTACCCGTGGAAAAAGGATAATAGTTCTGTACAGAAATTAGGAAATTTTACGAGTGGTTACAGTATCCCCCTGTTGAAGGGAATCTCGTCCCGAGATTCGGCCGATGTTGGTTGGTAAGTTGAGAAAAATGATATACAGAGATAGCTAGGTTTAGATTTCTATCTTATTCAGATAGGGAATGCGATAAAGGAAAATCGTACAACGATTTGGGTTAGGATGAGAGTTTGATATGCTTAAAATGCCTCAAGTTAAAAATAATATTACTTAAAATATTATCTTTTTCTTGAGTCCGATTTCTGATAATGTCGTTTCGCTGATAATCCTTGGTTCTCCGTTTAATACCAAAGGATCAGGGTTTGGTCAGTCTCGTCTCTACTGGATGAACTAAATTTGAATGTTTTGCCACCTGATGCATCACTATGCAACGGTCAGATTTTATAGTGGGTGAAAAGTGATTTTAACGTTCGAATAATCGGTCGAATAAAGGGTAGAATGTCTCCTATAAATACCTCATTTCTAATCCTCATTTTTCATCACAAAATTTCCTTTCTAGAAACCTCAAATATGCCGCACCTTGTTACCTACCTAGCGATTTTTTTTGTTATTGCGATTATTTCCTACATGGCGTATAGTCTAGATGAAAATTTCGAAGCCTTTGGTATAATCCTATGGTTCGTTGTTCCACTTACTATCGTAGCCTTTATCGTGGATCAAACATGGGGAAAGTAAGTCTTGCGCTAGAGTTACTAGGATGGTCTTTGTTTGGGTTTTCTAGGTAATCCTCAATGTAATAAAGCTTATGTAATCCTTGTAATATTAGCACTTCAGTTGCTAATTATGGTTCTATGTATTATTTTCCAAGTATTCGAATAAAATCTTAGGGTTTTTTTATCCATAATGTTGTCGAATTCTTATCTTAAAGATGATGTGTAGTAGTCGTAGACTTTTGTTATATGAAATCAAAATAATGATTTATGAACAATTTGTTTTGTTTCAATACTTTTGCTTTTGAATGAAAATTAGTAGTAGAAAATCTGAAAATATAACTGTTCAACTCGTTACATGATTCTTCCAAAATTATACATAGTTGATCAGGTTATGTATAATTAAGGACCAAATGATGTAATGTTTTGTACAGTCACTGTGATATTTATTCAAAAAGTTTTAGATGGTGTTCAACGCTTTATTTTTAAATAATAGCTTCATAAATAATTTTCAAAAGCATTCAAAAATTTTCTGTCCACACTACAGTGATGGGTTAAGGTTTCCTAAAGTATCAATGGGATAACCTCAAAATAAATCTTAGAGTTCATCTAAAGTTTTACTAGGCAAAGTTTATGATTAGGGTTTGGGAATATGGAATAGATATGATAGCTAAACGCAGATTTGGGATTATGATGAAATTGTCACGAAATAGGGATTTCATAGAGTAGAAAGATAGTTTATTTAGATTACGTTCATCGTAGCTAAGGAGTATCTGAAAGGAAAATACAACATAAAGAGTTCTAAACCTCAATTTATTCATTACTTCCGAGATATCAACTTAAAGGTCATACTAGGTTATAGATGAAATTCCTTAATGAGCTCTAGTTTTCTTCCGAATCAGTCTTAGCCTTCCAGTTGGGATTGAGGTTCGGGCATTGATTCTTATAGTGTCCTTTTCCGTTACATCCATAACAAGTCACGGTTCGTACTTTTGCTCTCATTGTATTACAGTTTCCGGTCTGATGTCCTATTTCCTTGCATCTTCCACACTTGACAAAACAATCTCCAATATGATGTAACTCACATTGTTGACATAGAGGTTGTTTTCCACGATAAACAGCTTAAGGAGTAAGATGATTGTGATAGTGGCAGGCGGGGTAGTGAGTAGGGATGGTGGTTTCTATTTCACTATGTTTTCGCTTTCGGTTATTTTGCTCAATTCTCTTCTCTCCTGTTGCCATCTCATTGCTTCCCAAACGAGCTGTCGTAGTCACCTCGAGCACTGCTGTAATGATATTGATCACCAACTTCTGAATAACCTCGGGAGTCATTGGTGTAGTATTTTCCATTCTAACGTTCTTCCCGGTATGTCTGGTTAAATATCGTAGATGAATGATTATTTGCTAAGAAATTAACTACTTCTTTTAGATTTCAGCAACTTTCTCTTCATTCATCAAGGTTCTCTTCCGAAATTTTATCTTATGGAGTCCTATGGTTATGATATGTCTGGCTAAGAATAGTGTAATATTAATAACTTGATCAATTGTTTTTACCAAAAACAATTACCACAAGATCCTTTATTAATATTGCATGAAGTAGGTTTAGGGTTTCCTATCGTTATCATAAGGGTAAATCCTCAAATTTCTCTGTTGCTTAATGGGCTCTATGTTTAGTTAACTAGGTAAGTGACACTTATTGGGCTCTAGGTATAGTTTATATGAAACCATTTGTCTATTAAACAAATGATAGATTTTAAGGAAAGTCATTACTTAAATGCACAGCATTATAGTAAGACATGATGGAAAGGAATTTATTCTCAACAATAATATATAACAAAAGATATTTGTCATAAATTTATTGATTGATTACAAACTCTGAAGATTTCAGGTTTATTGGAAAATACAGGAAATACCTAACCAAATACTATTTGGTACAGTAAACACAACGTTGTTACACATGAGTTTGAGATCAGCCACGTTCTTGACGTAAAAGCTTAATTTCATTCTCAAGTTGTAGTTGTGAAATTTCCATTTCCAAGAAACGCTCCTGAAATTCCGTATTCACCTTTATCTGACTGTCCAGCATAGATTCCAGAGTGAAAATCTTCTGACCCTGGCAGATTGCCGTCTCTCTGGCCGCCCATAGGGTTCTCTCAATCTCTGCTACTCTGCCACGTAGTTGACTGTTTTCCCTTCTCGCATGACGAATCCTATAATCTAGGCTTTTATACTTATGTTCGTGCGTATTCTTCATTCGTTCAACGCTTGCTTCCAAGTCAAACACCGTTCTCCTTTCGTCATTCGTTCTTCTAAATAGAGTGTCGAAATTACGGTCGTACCACTCGAAACGTAAATGTGGTAACTCCTCCAAATGTTTAGCGTGATTGTCGAGAATACTGGCATGTTCATAAAGAAGAGTCCACATGGGATCTTTAGGTTCAGGGAAATTAGGCGTAGATATAGCATCTGGGAAATTTAGTATCGGGGTTTCGGGAGTATTAGGTTCTAGAGGATTCGATTCATCATCTTTCTGAATTGTTTCTTGGTGGGAGTTTTGTCCAACATCAAATGTTGTTGGGCAACCAATAAACTTTTCATCAGATGGGGAATTTCTAAGGGAATCGGTAGGTAGTGTACATATAGTACGGAGATCTGTTTTGTTAAGTTCGGGAGTTTCGGGGAACATGATACTGTAGTAACCCGTAAAAATAAAAATAAGCAATTCTAATATTTGCAAATAAAGCAAATAAAATAGTTATCAGATAGGGGAATTATTAATGCCAAATGATCAAAATAAAGGATGCTCTAAATACTGAAACATACCTGGCACGGAAGGCATAGGACTTTATGATGTAAGTTTATTTAATTTTGAAAACGCGGTTATAGTCTAATGTTTAAAAACACTTGGTTCTCTATAACCATGAGCTCTGATACCACTCTGTAACACCCCCGTTTTCGATATTCGCAGCGGAAATATAAGTTGGGGAGTTACTAAACAGTTCACAGTCATGATAATAGAAAACGACTCGAAAATGAGACGTTTTAGATAAAATTGTTATCATTCATTTATATCAGAGTTACAATATGCAGGTCCCAACAGGAGATTCTCAAAATACATGTATAAAAATATATTTTTGGTTTGAATGATAACATAGTCCATAGCCAATCCCGTGCCAATCCATGCTTCCGATAACCTGAGAATACATGCTAAAACGTCAACACAAAGGTTGAGTGAATTCATAAAGTTTTATAAGTGAAAATAATCCGTTTCAGTTATTCAGAAATTACGTTGGTTCCAGTTATTCAGAAATAAGCCCTTTCAATATTTCAGAAAATAAGCTCTTTTCATATTTCGGAAAATAAGCCCTTTTTCAGTTATTCGGAAATTCTTCGTTCAGTTCAGTTCAAACCATTTAAACACAAGATTAGATGAAAATAATTGAAACATATACAATTACCATTAGGGAAAGATATATTTTATTGCGCTAAGCCTCATGAAACGCAAAACCTTAACAGAACATCAACAGTCATAAGCTAATGATGTATTAGTTACCCCATAATTAAATGTAGGTAACCTTGCCCCCGGGTAGGAGATTGCCACATCTCTTTATTTATCTCAAATATAATGCTTTGGGTTACGTTACGGTAACACAAAGGGGTTGTCAGCCCGATAGTACTATCCACAATATTCGCGCTCACCCTAAGAGAGTCGGTGATTAGAGGTTCATGATGGGAGGACTTATATTTCAGGTTAACTTAGCGTAAGGCAATAAAATAAGGATAAAGTTGGGATATTACTTGTGTTTAATATGGGAAAAAGTCCTTTAGTGATTCATAATTCTTGTAAATTCAAACAGCGTTTGCCAATCTTGCCAATTTAATTCATATCATATGAAAATAAGGGCTATGGAATTTATATCAATATATGAAACTTAGAATTGCTTATGAATGTAAAAACAGATAATTGAGCATGTATCTCCCCCAAAAATAGTTCAAAAACATGTAAAAATAGGGGATATGAACTCACGATAATCCATGTAAAAGTTTAGAGTATATAAATAGTTAAGCATGTATCTCCCCCAAAAGTAATTTAAAACAAGTGAAAGAAGGGGTTACGAACTCACCAGATCAGTATGGATGGAAAACAAATGAAAGAATGTTGATAAACGTCTCCGGACAATGTAACCTGGGTTGTTATGCCAATATTTAGTAATCATTTCTGATGATTATATGTTTATTTCGTTTCGTTATGTTTTGTTGTTTGGTTGATGGTTAAATATTTTAATTGAGCCAATATGTAGTTTCAAAAGTAAGATTTTATCTTATCTTTTATCTGTAAGTTTTGGGTTCGGTTTATTTGTTATTAAACATATTATGTTAGTATAGAGTCGGGAAAACAATATAGAAAAGATGAAAATTTTGATTAGGAAAAGTTACGTTTTAATCCCTAAGGTTTGGTCAAATGACAGTTTACACCCTGGACTTTTGGAAAGTGACAGTTTCTACCCTCAAGTTTCAAAAATGACAATCTCACCCCTTTTTATTTGTTATTGACAGAAAATACCCTTAAATATATTTATTTACAAAATTAACCCTAAAAACTTTAATTTAATAAAAATCTCTCTTATGAAATATTGGACTTGGCTAGATCTTTGGGCGCGAATAACTTAACGAAAAAGGAACCATTTTACGAGCTTGTGGTTTTTATGAAAAATCACCTAGGTCGACTTTAAACATATCAATTTTCATAATTTATGGAAATCGTTTGGTGTTCGAAATATAGTTCAAAAGTCGAGTGATGAAACATGGTTTTAAATGAAATTTTGAAAATAGGTTTTTGACTAGCGCTCGACCCAATTTTGAACTCGAATATTTTTTTAAACCACCCGATGGTTTTTCAAAATTCTTCTTAGTAAAATAAGTTCACCAGGTGAACTTTAATATGCCAAAAGATCGAAATTTATAGGGATTATATGAGGGTCGAAATCTAGGTCAGAAGTTGGGTGACTGGTCGACATATATTGAAAAAGAAATAAATCTGAAAATCTGTTTTTAGCTTAGCGATAATGGGCAGTTTTTGGAACTCAATAACTTAACAAAAACTTAATCATTTTTAATGATTCCTGTTTCTAATTAAAGCTAGCTAGGTGAACTTCTTAAATACCGAAAACCAGAAATTAATAAGGTCGTTTGGATGTTGGTTTCGTGGTCAAAAGTAGGGCTGTGGGAGTGATATTTATGAAAAGTAAATAACTGGTGTTTTAAGTTATAGACCTAGCGATAAGAGGCTACTTTTAAGACCCGATAACTTTGTGAAAACTTTATCATTTTCGTTGATTCTTTTTCCTGTCATTAGCTATCTAGGTGAACTACTTAAATATCAAAAATCGAAATTTAACAAGGTCTTTTGGGTGTCGGTTTCTGGGTCACAAGTTGGGTCTCTGGGCTTGTTTTTGTTCGACTGAAAACACAGAAAAAAAACTCGATAGGTATTTTAATGTTTTAAACGTTTTGTAACTAGTTTTTATGCATGATTTAATGTTCGTTGATATGTTTTAACATGTTGAACACATTAGTGATTTGTTTAATCAAAAGTTTGAAAACCTAGAGTGCGTTTGGGGTTTACTGTTCGAACAAACAAGATCAAAGAAAAGAAAACCTAGGGTTTTTAGTTATGTTTATTATTGATGGTCACATTTTAATGTTTTTAAAAGTAAATAACAGAAGTAAGGTTTAAGAACTTGAATGAAGTGATGCCTTGGACTCGACAGTTCCTCTCCCTCTTCTGGACTTCTTAAGTTAGGTTTGAGAGTATTGTGAGATTGTAATTAGGGAAGAAATGAGTTGGAGTTGTTTTAGTGTTTAGGTTCGATTGGTGTGAAAGAAGAAGGAAGTTTATGTTGCTATTTATAGTAGTGGTAATTAGGGTTTTGTAGCTAAGTGATAAGGAGACATGTTATTTATACAAGGGCTGATAGAAATGGAGAGCTATGCCACATGGATAGGTGGAGGAGGAGGGAGAAGAAGAGGGTGATGTGGCCGGATATGGGGCAAGAGTTTTAGCAACCAATGGGGAGGCTTCTTGAAGATGAAGGGTGCCATGTGGAGGGGTTCTCAGGAGAGGGCATGGAATGGCTAGGTACATTGTATTCTTAAGGTGTAAGTTTAGTTGGGTTGTGATTGTATTCGAACTAGTTTGGAGGGGGAGGGACGAATAGGGCTTTGGTTGGTGGTACAATGGGTTTTGGAGGTTGCACTTTAGGGTTTAGGGAAGGAACTAGCTTAGTTAGGAGAGTTGGTTATTTAGAAAGCAACTATGTTTATTACTTGTTTTTGTGTGAACCGGATTTAATATAAGATAAAAAGAAAAATGGTTTGAACTTATAAGAGTAGTAAAACATGCTTAAATGAGTTGTACATAAGTTTAGAAATTTAGAAAAATATAGTTTCAACAATTATTTAGTTTATAAAAATTATTTGTTAATTTTTATTATGTTAAAAGGTAATTAAATGGAATTTATGATCTTTGTGCATTAGGCACTTGTACTTTGGCTTTAAAGACTTGTAAAAATAATTAAGGAATTTAGAAAATATAATTTATAAAAGTTATGCATGTATGGTTTGTATTTTGTGCTTTTAAAAATAATATAAATGAGATTTTAATAAAGGTTTTGTAAATAAATGATTTTATGCATAAATGACTTGTACTATAGCTTAAATAACTTGTAAACTTTATATTTTATAAAAATATTCTAGAAATAAATTAGGGTTTGTGAAATGAATGCATAAAATAACACTTATGTGAAATTAGGGTTTTATCGGGAACAAAATAGAATTAGGGTTTCTAGTGCTTTAGGAACTTGTACATTAACTCAGATATATTTTATTTTTATGTTATGATGTTTAGTTATTCGTATTTGGTGTTGTGGTAAATTTTAGGGTTTCCTAGGAACTTGTTGATGCAAATAATGTTCTAAAAACGTTATTTATATCTTTCGATTACTTCACGTTTTGAGGATGACAAAATGTGAACTCACGTTACGTTAAAATTAACGTTAACAAGTTTTTAATCGGAAGATCCCGTTTCTACGCAAATCACTCTTGAACAAAGTTACAACTTGGACTAGTGATCAAAGAAGTGAATTCATGTTTTGAAAATTCACATTTTAAATGGGACAAAACATTTTTTCAAAAATACACATGACAAATTATTTTTGAAATATTAAGAAATGTTTTAATGGAAAAATAAGTTTGAAAATCACAACAGCTATTTTTCCCCCCAAAATCAGCTCCAACCTTCCCCAAATAAGTTTTCACCAGAAAAGACAAAATTTGGAGCGTCCTAGTCTACCACGGCTCCACGGTACCGTTAAATTTAACGGAGCCGTGGGTCATTTAGTGGAGCCGTCCGTACCATTTTGAATTGTAACGTTCAGATTTTCTTTGCCTATAAATACCCACCTCTTTCACAGTTTTAGGCACCCTTCACACACAGAAAAATCCCTTAGTAAAACCCTCTCACACCTTTCACTTCTTAGGGTCAATTAGATTAGTTTTTCTTTGTTTCAAGAGTGATCCAATCATCCTTCAAGTGATCCTCTTCATACCTCTTCACTAGCAAGAGAAGAACACAAGTATCCAAGTTGATACAAGGTGTTGTCATCCCTCTTCATTGGCAAGAGAAGAACTCAAGTAATCAAGAAGATACTAGAGTTATAGTTGATAGGTTTTTGTAACACTTGTTACAACCTTGTTGTGTCATAGCATACATCAAGTTTATTTTCTTTTTGTGAGTGAGAGTGAAGATCAAGTGTGATCTATAGAGATAGTGAACATCTCTTGAAGCCATTGGGCTTGTGTGATTGATCAAGAAGATCAAGGGTCATTAGGTTAGTGTTAGTTGAGTAGAGTGAAGTGAGTGTTGATCATTGTGATCGTGTTGAGATCTTGGTGATCTCTTGAAGCCATAGGGCTTGTGTGTTTGGTCACGTGGACCTTGGTAGATTGGTGCTAGCTAAGATTAGCACTCGACATCTAGCTTAGTGTCGGAAATAGGATAAGCGACGTGTACGGTTTTCTCCGCCTGAAGGGAGGTTGTTGATATAGTGTTTGAAACTCTCGAGTGTGGTACTCGGGGAGTGGAGTAGGGCGAAGAAGAGCTTCGTAGCCGAACCACTATAAATCCTCTGTCTCGGTTTGATCTTTCCAACTCTACTTTTTACTTTTATTTGTTATTTTTACGTAGCTTAGTTTGTAGTTCATATTGGTGTTGTTTGATTACACATAGAGTTCGAATTAAAGTTTCCAATAGCATACTTTTAAAACAAGATTTTTAAAAGAAGTTTTTAAACCGGTAAACTATTCAACCCCCCTTCTAGTTTCCCACAATTGGTATCAGGAGCCACGTCAGTCAAGTTTTTTAAAGTATATTGTATTTTAAAGCTTGAACCGATCAATGGATTCCGACAAATATCTAGAAGGGCAATCTATGCAAAGACCACCACTTTTCGAAACCGATTGTTTTATTTATTGGAAAACAAGATTCGAAACGTATGTGAAATCAAAAGAAATTGATCTTTGGCATGTTATTACCGAGGGTGACTTTCAACCTATTCAAAAGAATCCGGAAACTAAAAAGGATGAAATAGTTTCTTATGATAAACAAAGTGATGAACTAAAAAGGAAATTAGCCAAAAATAATGAGGCTAAAATGATGATTTATAATGCTTTGCCTAAAAAGGAATTTGAAAGAATTTTTATGTGTAATACGGCAAAAGACATTTGGAAAACTTTGTTAGTCACTCACCAAGGTAATAACCAAGTCAAAGAGAACAAGATAGATCTTCTTGTTCAACAATATGAACAATTCTCAATTTCGGAGGATGAGTCAATTGATAATGCTTTTGCTAGATTTAATACTATTATCACTAGTCTTAAAGCTCTTGATGAAGGTTATTCTAGTAAGAACTATGTTAGGAAGTTTCTTAGAGCTCTACATCCTAAATGGAGAGCAAAGGTCACCGCCATAGAAGAGTCAAAGGACTTGGCGGCATTGTCACTCGATGAACTTATAGGAAACTTGAAAGTTCACGAGATGATCATCAAGAAGGATTCCGACATTGTCAAAGGCAAAAGCGAGAGAGTTAGATCTCTAGCACTAAAAGCCAAGAAGGAGTCTAGTGATGAGGAATGTTCAAGTTCCGGTAGTGAAGATGAAGAGTACGCACTAGCCGTTAGGAACTTTAGAAAGTTCTTTAGGAGGAAAGGTAGATTTTCTAGACAATCTCGAGATGAGAAGAAGTCATCTCAAAGAAATCATGATGAAAGAAAAGGGACAAGTGATAGGAGATGCTTTAGATGCGGAGACCCTAATCACTTCATAGGAGAATGTCCTAAGCCACCTAAATCCAACAACTAAAGAGCCTTCGTAGGAGGTTCTTGGAGTGATAGCGGTGAAGAAGAAGAGAAGAAGCCTAACGATGAAACGTGCTTAATGGCTCAAGCTTCTAACGATGTACAATCCGACTCTTCTTATTATAGTGATAATAATTCGTCAGTAGATGATAATGAATTACATGACGAATACAACAAACTATGCGTAGTTAGCACTAAGATTTTAGGTAGAAACACAAAGCTAAAATTAAAATTAAAAGAACTAGAACTACAAATCTTAGAACTAAATGATCAAGTCAAGAGACTTGAGAAAAACAAGGAAGTAGATTTAGGATGCGGGTCATGTATTAGTCTTCAAGTAGAAAACGAAAAAATTAAAGAAAATGCTTTAAGAATCATTAGGTTTGATGAAGGAACTAAAAAGCTTAATGATATACTTGAAAATATTAGATATAGTGAACATGACCGTTCGGGTTTAGGATTTGACCCAAATCAGGCTTCTACAAGTAATACTAAACCCAACATTTTAACAAACTCATTTTCCTTTTCTTTTTCTTTTTTTCCCTTCAAATATTAATATCTCTTAAACCGTTAATCGTTAAGCGAAATAAATATACTATCTTTTTATAGATATGCAATTTGATATACTGTCAACATTTTATTATTATTATTATTATTATTATTATTATTATTATTATTATTATTATTATTATTATTATTATTATATATATTTTTTTTTAATAAAACATCACTTTATTAGAAACTCAAAGGATTTACAAGAAGTTAGTAGGGAGCCGAGATACTAACTGAGCCCCCACTCCTCTAGCTATAGAAAAGCTAATCCTACTAAAAATATGAGCAGCAGCACGCGCTCCAATGTCTTGAGTCGTCGAGAACTGTCGAATTCGTTTCAGTAAGGTCACTGCATCCTTCTCAAGTTCACCAAATGAAGAGAAAGAGAAGGGGAGGAACCCATATCCAATATGTGTGCACTTAGCCTCATACTTGACGCGTTTACGTTGTGCAGCTTCAATTACCGCACGACCGGCACAAAATCCGCGATAGCAGTTTGCGTCAAGGGCGATGAACCAGTCAAATCAACACATACATCAAGACCTCCGTCCCACGAGTAAAGCAACATATCAGCTGGACGTAAGGATTTGTCCCTTTCACCACAAAGCCCAATATCAACCTATTTACGAACCGAAACCCCGGACCGAGAACATATGTCAATAAGAACATCACGTATCACGTTATGCCGATGTTTAATACCGATAATACCAGCACAAGATACAGCATGGTCCCCATAAATATCCCCAGTAAAGACCCTAGAACAAGCTGAACACGGCATCTGAACAGAGAATAGGGGAACACCGAGCCGATAACATAACACGCACCGATAGGTTCTAGCATTCATAGTCTGTCCCAACCCAGATATCGGAACCACCCTGAGCCAGTCTGAAGTGTAGTCCTCCATTTGCGATTTCCATAACGCCATCTGTCGGGTAGATAAAGAAAATGTAGATTCGGCTGTTTGGGTAACACGTGTGAAATATATATCTGCCAGTTTCTTCATGAGTTTGGGGGCAGTTTCTTCATGTGATTCAGATACGTGTTTTAGGTTTTCTTTATTTTATTATTATTATTATTATTTTTCATTTTTTACGTTTTTTTCCTCGTTGTTGAAACTTGCATGAGAATCACATGTGATTAAACACTAATTTAAATATTTCTAATAAAATCGCAATGTGATTTTACAACACGTATCTAAATCACATGTGATTTTTTCACACACCTGATCTCAATCACATGTGATTTTCATAAATGAACTACTATAATCAAATTAGTGTTTAATCGCATGTGATTTCTCATGTTTTTTTTTTTTTTTTTTTTTTTTTTTTTTTTTTTTTGAAAGGTGAATTTCGTTGAAACTACGTGTCGCGATTCGACAGCGGGAGGTCTAGCTTACGTTGTCTTAACCGGGCCCGCGCTAGAGAGCTCCCTCGAAGCATGAATGCCTATTCAAATACCCGATGGGAGGAAAACCCCCTACTAATCCGCCCGAAGACACGATGATTAATAAGGGTAAACCCTGCCCCCCTCAGACTTGAACCTGGGTATACCCAAGCCAAGCCCTCATAGAGGGACTTCCTAATATCTCAAAGTTGGCATTAGTGGGATTTGAACTTGAGACCTAGAGGTCACCAAGGGAAGTCCCAACTACTAGACCAACTCATCATTGATTTCTCATAAAGGAACTTCATAATATCTCAAAGTTGACATTAGCGGGATTTGAAGTTGGCATTAATGTGATTTCTCATGTTATTTTCAACAACGAAGAAAAAAGACAAAAACAAATACGAAAAAAGTAAAAAAAGTGAAAAAAATGAAAAAAAAAATTAAAAAAAAATTGTCGAAACTATATCAAAGTACATATTTATAGAAAGATAATTAAATGCTCGTCGTGATGATATATTTATTTTTGCTTAACGATTAATAGTTTAAGAGATATTTAAGTCATAAAAAATAATGAAATATTAAAAGGCTTTTAATATCAGTCATTGATTAATTTTAAATAAACTTTTAAATGAACGATGTAGATGAGTTCCCTTGTATGCAAAAAATGTTTGTTATGCAAAATAACTCTACTCTTTAAAATAGATATACGTTTTTTAATTACATGTATGGTATATATAAATGTTTAATCTTATTCATTGATTAAACTCGTTAAATTTTTGCATGTCTCAATCACAAATTCGTTTTGCAAATCGTAACGCTCAACTTACCTGTTTATTTCTTTTAATAGTATTATTAACATAATCATATTAATGTTTTTCTAATTTGGTAACCGTTACTCGTTATATAAATTTAGTATCCTTCAATAGCCTTACGTTAAAAAGAAAAAAGAAAAAAAAAATTATAATTCTTTTTTTCTTTCTAAATTCAAATTTATTTAAAACGGCCAAATATTAATTATCACCAACTATGAGTGTTTTGACATAAATGTGAAGCATTACTTATTAACTTTACTAGCAAGGTACCCGCGCGTTGCGGCAGCGGGTACCCTGAAATAAAATATTCTCGTGAAATAAAATTTACGGATATCAAGAATTTCGTTTTGCTCGTGCCCGTTGGCTCGTGTCCGTTCGGGCTCAAGCCCGTTTGGCCTGTTGCCCGTTCGGGCTTAAATATTTGTATAATGTGCTTTATTGTTTGTATTAGTGAAATTTAATGCAGGAATTGTGTTTAAGTTGGTTGTACAATATGCTTGATAATTTGTATTTCTTATTTAAGGGTGTTTTAATAACTGTATTAATTGTATTTATTGATCAGTTAATTAATTGTATTTAATGTACATAATGATTTATTTATTGTATTTAATGTTAGTATTTCTATTTTAATTAGTTGTACTTTGAGCTTAAGAACTTGTAAATGTTAGAAAATGTGTTTTAATTACTTGTACTTTTAGCTTTATAACTTGGATTACTTAATTTTAAGAGTTTTCATTATTAGTAGGCCTTAATGCTTTATCTCTACTCCCTTATAAAAATTATACTCCTCCCTGTTGAAAGTTAGAAAAAAAAAGAGTTGCAAAATTACAAAACTGCCCTCATTTGCCCTTGTCTAGACAACCATGCGCATTAACTAGACAAGCATGCGCATTAACTACATACGTATTAAAAAATTCTTACTAAACTTTAAAAAAACACACATACAATACCTACATTTTTCTCATCTCTCTCAATCTCTCCACAACACAAAGAACACACACACCTAACAAAATACTCTCTTCTTTTCCACACATCTCATCCCCACCACCACCGCACCACTCGACGGCCGGACCATTCCACCGCACCACTCCACCACCGAACCTCAACACCACAGGAACCTCACCTCCGAAACTACACCACCACCAATTGATATTTTTTTAATAGATCTATACGTTTTTCATGTTTTTTTGTGTATTTTATAGACATGTATTTTTCATGCTTGTAAAGTTTTTTTACTAATTTTCTTTTACAGATCTGTTGCTAGCCGTCGCCGAAGTCGCTGAAAACTGCACCTCTTTGCCGGAATTTAGTATGTGTATGTTTATAGATCTATATTTGTTTTCTAAGATTTGATGTTTTTTTTAACAGAGCCATCTTTTTTCTTTACAGATCTCAGCTTTTATAACATTTTTGACAATCTCGCCGGAAAAAGTTCCTACTGTCACCGGAAAAGATTGTGGTCGCCGGAAAAATTGTGTCGCTGCCGGAAATCTTTTGTATCGCCGGAATAGTATGCTTTATTTATAAATTTTTTTGTTAATATTTGTTATAATGGTTATTGTTGTTAATATTTATTATGTAAATTTTGTTATAATAAAGTTTATCGTTTAAATTTTGTTATAATGTTTATATTGTAAAATTTGTAATAAAAGCGCTTTTATTGTTGTCCCATAAGTCAGCAGATTTCTATGCTAACGTTTTGAAGCTAGCCTACAACTCCGACGAATTTTGTACAAAAACAGTTAACCAAGCAATAAAAATTAGAAGAGCAAAGGCTACAATTTCTGATTCATTTACCAAACCATTGAGTCAGTTTATACGCTGACATGTTAAATTGGTACAGCACAAACAATCAAGTACTCAGTAAAGAATAAAAATAAAGGTTCTTAAGGGGTTATAACAGCTAAATATTCAAAATCTCGTAATACAATTTCGTTAAAAATTATTAATTTAATAGTGTAAATTTTGATGTGAAGCTTATAGCGTAAATTTTGTTATTAAATGTATTGTGTAAGTTTGTCGTAAAGTTTATTTTGTAAATTTTGTTGTAAGCTTAGTGTGTAAATTTAGTTATAAAGTTTATTTTGAAATTTTGAAAATTTTTAAACTTTTTAAACGTTTCGGAATTTTACTTTCGTTATTATAAAATTCTTGAGTTTTTTCTTGAGTATTATTTTACCAATCCGATTTTTTTCGTTTCTTCGTAAATTTGATTATTTGGTTTTTTAATGAGTTTTTGTTTTTCTATAAATATGGTCTTTTGGTTTTTTAATAAATTTGACTTTTTTTTTTTCCTGCAGTTTCCAATGTTGTCATTGGCCTTTGTGTAAAATATAAAATGGTCTGCAGTTTTAATGCCCCTCTTGGAATCCAATTTGTCATTGGTTTTTGTGTAAAATTTAAAATGGTCATAAGTACTTGTAAATAATAATTGCATTTGATATTTAGTTTTGTGTAAATTTTGTTAATGAAAAGTTTGTTTGTCGATTGTATTTCTTAAAGTTGGTTGTGTATAGAGATATAGTGTATATTGTTAAAATTGTCGGTAAGTTTATTATTCAAATTTGTTGGTAAATTTGAAATATTCCCATGTTTTGAAGAGCTGGTTGGGTGGATGGTTAATGCCTCAAAAGAAGAGTTACTTTGCTTTGCATAATGTTGGAGTTATATTTGAATTGCATTATGGAGGTAGGGAATAATCTTTTTAGGCGTGCATATTTTTAAATTAATCCGATGCAACTTTTAAAGTGTGCTTATGATGTAGTATATTCAATTATTAAGTGTGCTTATGATGTAGTATATTCAATTTTAAAGTGTGCTTTAGACTACTGCAACTTAAAACGACGCTATCAAAAGAATAATGCAAGCATGCCATTAGAGAAACATTGCAACTTAAAATGATTTCTTTACGATACAAAACAATCTGTGCCATGGTATCCGCCGCAACGCGCGGGTACCATGCTAGTAATATAGTAAGATAACTTTATTAGTCTTCAATAGCCTTATATTAACATACATTATACTATATATACTAAAAAGTGTTTGGAAATGACGTCCACAACAAGGTCATTAAGGAATGGTTAACAACCTAATTCGGCCTCCTATTGGTTCTTAGGGACAAGAGGCAAAAGCCTATTGGTTGAGGATTTAATTAAATGGATTAGCTATAGTGCACTATGAATAGTACCCCGTTTTGGCACTGTTTTGCACTGTTTAGTGCTGTTTGGTACTGTTCTGCACTGTACATCACTGTAGATAAAAAAATAAAAAAAAAGATAATCCCTCCTTTACATTCCAGATTCACCTAATATCAAAAAATAAATAAATAAATAAAAAGGACATCTTAATCAACAAATCCCACAACGAGTTTCAAACCAACCCAAATCCTAATTGATAATGCACCAACCCCACAAGACAAAAACGAAAACTAAACGAAAACATTTATCATCATAGATCTATATCGAAGCACATAACTTCTTTTTATTATCCGAATCATATTTAAAACGGCCAAATATTAATTATCACCAACTATGAGTGTTTTGACATAAATGTGAAGCGTTACTTATTAACTTTACTAGCAAGGTACCCGCGCGTTGCGGCAGCGGGTACCCTGAAATAAAATATTCTCGTGAAATAAAATTTACGGATATCAAGAATTTCGTTTTGCTCGTGCCCGTTGGCTCGTGTCCGTTCGGGCTCGAGCCCGTTTGGCCCGTTGACCGTTCGGGCTTGAATATTTGTATAATGTGCTTTATTATTTGTATTAGTGACATTTAATGCAGGAATTGTGTTTAAGTTGGTTGTACAATATGCTTGATAATTTGTATTTCTTATTTAAGGGTGTTTTAATAACAGTATTAATTGTATTTATTGATCAGTTAATTAATTGTATTTAATGTACATAATGATTTATTTATTGTATTTAATGTTAGTATTTCTATTTTAATTAGTTGTACTTTGAGCTTAAGAACTTGTAAATGTTAGAAAATGTGTTTTAATTACTTGTACTTTTAGCTTTATAACTTGGATTACTTAATTTTAAGAGTTTTCATTATTAGTAGGCCTTAATGCTTTATCTCTACTCCCTTATAAAAATTATACTCCTCCCTATTGAAAGTTAGAAAAAAAAGAGTTGCGAAATTACAAAACTGCCCTCATTTGCCCTTGTCTAGACAACCATGCGCATTAACTAGACAAGCATGCGCATTAACTACATACGTATTAAAAACTTCTTACTAAACTTAAAAAAAACACACATACAATACCTACCTTTTTCTCATCTCTCTCAATCTCTCCACAACACAAAGAACACACACACCTAACAAAATACTCTCTTCTTTTCCACACATCTCATCCCTACCACCACCGCACCACTCGACGGCCGGACCATTCCACCGCACCACTCCACCACCGAACCTCAACACCACAGGAACCTCACCTCCGAAACTACACCACCACCAATTGATATTTTTTTAATAGATCTATACGTTTTTCATGTTTTTTTTGGTGTATTTTATAGACATGTATTTTTCATGCTTGTAAAGTTTTTTACTAATTTTCTTTTACAGATCTGTTGCTAGCCGTCGCCGAAGTCGCTGAAAACTGCACCTCTTTGCCGGAATTTAGTATGTGTATGTTTATAGATCTATATTTCTTTTCTAAGATTTGATGTTTTTTTTAACAGAGCCATCTTTTTTCTTTACAGATCTCAGCTTTTATAACATTTTTGACAATCTCGCCGGAAAAAGTTCCTACTGTCACCGGAAAAGATTGTGGTCGCCGGAAAATTGTGTCGCTGCCGGAAATCTTTTGTATCGCCGGAATAGTATGCTTTATTTATAAATTTTTTTGTTAATATTTGTTATAATGGTTATTGTTGTTAATATTTATTATGTAAATTTTGTTATAATAAAGTTTATCGTTTAAATTTTGTTATAATGTTTATATTGTAAAATTTGTAATAAAAGCGCTTTTATTGTTGTCCCATAAGTCAACAGATTTCTATGCTAACGTTTTGAAGCTAGCCTACAACTCTGACGAATTTTGTACAAAAACAATTAACCAAGCAATAAAAATTAGAAAAGCAAAGGCTACAATTTCTGATTCATTTACCAAACCATTGAGTCAGTTTATACGCTGACATGTTAAATTGGTACAGCACAAACAATCAAGTACTCAGTAAAGAATAAAAATAAAGGTTCTTAAGGGGTTATAACAGCTAAATATTCAAAATCTCGTAATACAATTTCGTTAAAAATTATTAATTTAATAGTGTAAATTTTGATGTGAAGCTTATAGCGTAAATTTTGTTATTAAATGTATTGTGTAAGTTTGTCGTAAAGTTTATTTTGTAAATTTTGTTGTAAGCTTAGTGTGTAAATTTAGTTATAAAGTTTATTTTGAAATTTTGAAAATTTTTAAACTTTTTAAACGTTTCGGAATTTTACTTTCGTTATTATAAAATTCTTGAGTTTTTTCTTGATAATTATTTTACCAATCCGATTTTTTTTGTTTCTTCGTAAATTTGATTATCTGGTTTTTTAATGAGTTTTTGTTTTTCTATAAATATGGTCTTTTGGTTTTTTAATAAATTTGACTTTTTTTTCCTGCAGTTTCCAATGTTGTCATTGGCCTTTGTGTAAAATATAAAATGGTCTGCAGTTTTAATGCCACTCTTGGAATCCAATTTGTCATTGGTCTTTGTATAAAATTTAAAATGGTCATAAGTACTTGTAAATAATATTTGCATTTGATATTTAGTTTTGTGTAAATTTTGTTAATGAAAAGTTTGTTTGTCGATTGTATTTCTTAAAGTTGGTTGTGTATAGAGATATAGTGTATATTGTTAAAATTGTCGGTAAGTTTATTATTCAAATTTGTTGGAAATTTGAAATATTCCCATGTTTTGAAGAGCTGGTTGGGTGGATGGTTAATGCCTCAAAAGAAGAGTTACTTTGCTTTGCATAATGTTGGAGTTATATTTGAATTGCATTATGGAGGTAGGGAATAATCTTTTTAGGCGTGCATATTTTTAAATTAATCCGATGCAACTTTTAAAGTGTGCTTATGATGTAGTATATTCAATTATTAAGTGTGCTTATGATGTAGTATATTCAATTTTAAAGTGTGCTTTAGACTACTGCAACTTAAAACGACGCTATCAAAAGAATAATGCAAGCATGCCATTAGAGAAACATTGCAACTTAAAATGATTTCTTTACGATACAAAACAATCTGTGCCATGGTATCCGCCGCAACGCGCGGGTACCATGCTAGTAATATAGTAAGATAACTTTATTAGTCTTCAATAGCCTTATATTAACATACATTATACTATATATACTAAAAAGTGTTTGGAAATGACGTCCACAACAAGGTCATTAAGGAGTGGTTAACAACCTAATTCGGCCTCCTATTGGTTCTTAGGGACAAGAGGCAAAAGCCTATTGGTTGAGGATTTAATTAAATGGATTAGCTATAGTGCACTATGAATAGTACCCCGTTTTGGCACTGTTTTGCACTGTTTAGTGCTGTTTGGTACTGTTCTGCACTGTACATCACTGTAGATAAAAAAAAAAAAAAAAAGATAATCCCTCCTTTACATTCCAGATTCACCTAATATCAAAAAATAAAATAAAAAATAAAAAGGACATCTCAATCAACAAATCCCACAACGAGTTTCAAACCAACCCAAATCCTAATTGATAACGCACCAACCCCACAAGACAAAAACGAAAACTAAACGAAAACATTTATCATCATAGATCTATATCGAAGCACATAACTTCTTTTTAATATCCGAATCATATAAAGAAATAACCAAAACCAATCGGTTCCAATCATTTCTTTCGTTTGATCAAAACAAAACAAGAAATAGAGTGTGATGTGATTCGTATAAACCCTCATCAACACTAGATCAACACTCATCTTATCAAGAATCGGACTCAAACTGAAAAGACTAAAGATCTCAGATTTTTCTTTGATGTTTCATAAGATAATTGAAGACCTTTAAAGATCTTAACACTCAAAGAGATTATCACCATAGATCTATTTGAAGACAAGCTTCTCTTTAAATATCCGAAAAATAAAAGAAAAAAACAACAACAGATGTGTTTCATCCTTTCTTATCTTTCGATTCAAACAAGAAAAACATAACGAAAGAAAGATAACAACGAAACGGATCTCAGATTTGCTCAAACCATTCGCCGATTTGTTTGAGCACAACTCTTCATCGATCTCTTTGAAGCAATTTTTTTTTTTTTTTTTTTTTTTTTAATTTTTTTTAACTAGTAATAAATAGAAGTTTCCCTTCATTACATCACTCTCACAAAACAAATTCATACTCAATTCAAATTCAATGGACCCGCAACAGCGACCGTGACCGTCATTTTACACTATAACAGCCGTCTTCTCTGCCATCATTCTTATCGCCACCGTGGTACACGTCACCACTCATGTCATTTGTTGAATGCTAATTATTACTGTATTTGTTTATTTTAATATTGATTTATATGCATGTGGCGTCACAAATGATCGATACGTAGTTAGATGTTAATCACAATATATGTGTAACGCGAATATGCACGAGTCGCTGTTTTTATTGCGGTCCAATCGCGAGCGTTAATTAATTAGATTATGATATTAGGCTTCATATTTTGACAACCGTCCTAGGGTTTGGTTTGATACTTAGATTAGGATTTGTATTATTTTATGATTAGGATCATCTACAATAACGTTAATTTGCTATATTAGGATTTTTTGTCTAATGATTCGAACAAGGGAAACTTCTATTTATTACAAGATTCAATGGTCATGTACTGGAAAATTTCATTCTTCTCAATTACCCGACCCAAATGAACCCATCTAAAAGAATGCAGTAAATTTCATTCTTCTCAATTGGAGTCCCTTTTCCTTTCAGAAACCTCTTCACAATTTTGTTAAGGATATGTGTAAGATAAATTTACTAGCAGGAATAACTTTGAAACTAAAATTTACAGTCAACTACACAAAAACCAGTTCCAGAATCCTAATATAGCAAATTGTATGTAGATCCTAAGGGTCTAAACTTAGATGTAAGGAGCAACGTACGGTAATTAGTACGTGTATAATCCTAATATAGCAAATTTACAGTCACCCAAACGTTAAGTCTCTTGTTCGAGTCATTAGACAAAAAATCCTAATATAGCAAATTAACGTTATTGTAGATGATCCTAATCATAAAATAATACAAATCCTAATCTAAGTATCAAACCAAACCCTAGAACAGTTGTCAAAAATGAAGCCTAATATCATAATCTAATTAATTAACGCACGCGGTTGGACCGCAATAAAAACAGCGACTCGTGCATATTCGCGTTACACATATATTGTGATTAACATCTAACTACCACTACACCAAAACCTTCTATTTGGACCAGCCAAAAATTTGGGTCGACATTCTCGTCCCAAAATTTGGCCATGGCCCACACTTTTTTCAACCAAAAAGGCAGTCAAAGGAATGTTGACATTTGAACAGAATGGGACGACAATGTCGTCCCATATGTATATATATCTGATTTTTGACATTTTAAATGTAATTTCCCAAAAAATAAAACGTCCCGCCAACAAATTTAGTCCCGCCAAGCAAAATTGGACGACAATGTCGTCCCATTCTGCGAGTATTTGTTTTTTTTTCATTTAAAAACTTTTTAAATCAGTTTTTATTTTTAAATAAATATAAAAACTTTTTTATAAACACATTGTCGTCCCATTTTTACTAAACATTTAAAATGGCTTTTTTTAATCCAATAATCTATTTAAAAATACTTGTATATAAATTAATTTTATAAAATTATTTGCTTTAAAATTATATGTTAGTGTAAAAATTAATTTTAAAAATTACATAAATTAAAAAATTTACAAAATCAATACTTTACTATTTATCAAAAATATTTTTGATGTTAAAACGTAATCAATATGATACGTATTTACAGCCTCGATATACAAAAAATAATACGACAAAGGTGGCTTGGATGTATACTAAATAATGTTCATAGAAAATATTAAAGCTTAGTCCTCTTTGAGATAAAAATATTAGCCGTATCATTTGTTAAATAATTTTCAGTGATAATAAAACTTATATTATTGATAACGTCTTCAATCACCATCCATATAAAGTTCAGAAAACAAAGTTCCAAGAAAGTCGTTGCTTTTTTGTTGTATCAACCGATGGCCGTGAAGAAGACTTCTCGTACATTAAATGTGTTGAGAATTATGTAAATGTGGTGATCTCGACTATTATGAACTAGATCTGAATATTGATGAAATGGATGTTGATCGGACTGAAGGGTCAAATGAATAGACTATTGATAAAGGGAGTAATTGGGGATGGAACAGGAAGGAGGAACAAATGATGGTCCTAGACCAGGAGGACCTTTTACCGCAACGAGACAAAGGCTCGATATCTTCACAGCGGATGAGCAAGAGATGATTAACGAAATTAATCCCATCATTCAGTCTACCCGCAGGATTATGCATCAAACTTACCACCAAACACTTCTATCTCACTAAATATCACCAACACTAAATCTTACATTTGCTGGCGTTGAGTCATGTTGATCAAAGTTGGAATTAGCCGAGATGATATGGTTGTATATGAGATGTTAAACGAATGAGCGGAGATGATATGGTTGTACACGAGATGTTAAACGAATGAGCCGAGATGATATGGTTATACATGAGACACTAAATGAGAAACCTTATCCTCTTTAATATCCAAAATATCCTATCCAACCTCAACATAAAATCCAAAAAATCTTATCCAATCTCTACATAAAATCCGATCTATCGTATATTCCCTCCCTCTCTCTCATTTGCATATCGGATCTATATTTTTTTTCTCCTCTCTCTTTGAAGATTGAACAACAGCAACAACATCACCTCCATCACCATCGAGCTCCACCACCACTGGCGACCACCACTTTCATCCCCCATCACCACCTGATAACACCAAACCTCTTATCTTCACACCAATTTAAAAACCTGAGATGCAGCGATATAATCTTTTTATGTGTTCTTGTGGAACAGGAAATATAAAACTAAGAACATCACATCAAGAAGATACCTTTGGATGGAAATATTATGCATGTCCTCTTTCGAAGGTGAACAATCATACATTTCTTATTTATGTAAACGTACAAACAATCGTAACATTTCCTTATTATGTAACAGCCAAGAGAAAAAGATCATGGATGTGGATATTTTATGTGGAAGAGTGAATTTGATGACCGGTTACGAGTAATCTCTTTTGCTTCAACATCTCAAGGTGATGGATCTGCACCAACAGAGTGCTCAAACTGTAATGCCAAAGATCTTAGGATAAACATGCTGGAATCACAAAAATAGGTGCTAGAGACAAGAGTAAACATGCTGGAATCACAAAAGCAGGTGCTAGAGACAAGAGTAAGGATGCTGGAGGAAAGACTTGAAATGACAACGAATCCCGACGACCCCGACCACGCATGTCAGTCGGCTGCAATACTCCGTGAGCTGTTAGGTGACTTGGACAATCTTCATATTTAATGTTGTTGTTGTTGTTGTTGTTGTTGTTTAATAAAATGTTGTTGTTGTTGTGAAAACTTAAGTATTTCACGAGACTTCTTTAACTCCATTGACCTCTGTATAAACCGATAACAATTTTTTGTTTGGCTATGCATTTAAGTCTTTTGAAAGTTCACCTATCCATATAAAGTTCAGAAAACAAAGTTCCAAGAAAGTCGTTGCTTTTTTGTTGTATCAACCGATGGCCGTGATGAAGACTTCTCGTACATTAAATGTGTTGAGAATTATGTAAAGGTGGTGATCTCGACTATTATGAACTAGAGGATAATTACATGGAAGCGGGATCTCCCGAGCTCGAATCCGGTTCTAAACCTACATTTGAAGACGGTTTAGATCTGAATATTGATGAAATGGATGTTGATCGGACTGGTGGCAAATCAACTTGGCCAAGATGATATGGTTGTACACGAGATGTTAAACGAATGAATCAGAAAGATGGAATAGATGTGCACAACTTCCTTAACTTGGTTAGAGGAGTATCTGAAGAGGAAGCTAATAATGAGTGTCTAGGTGGTGATCTCGACTATTATGAACATTCTTAATATTCAGTTTTTATCTCTTTCAAAAACCGCTCCTACTTAACATGCGCGATATTGAGTTTCAGTTTTTATCTCTTTTTTCTCTCACTCTAAAAACCATAGCCACACCTTTTCAGTCGGTTAAAAAATTACACGATCTGTTATGCATGCTAATATAACTAATCGGGAGTAGGTTCTCGGGATCGAAATTATTTTAAAAAATTTAAAACTAATTTAAATTATTTTTAAATTATTTTAATAATTTATAACTAATTTAAATCATTTTTAATTTATTTAATATTAATTAAATAATTTAAATCATTTTTAATATGCATAAGATGAAGATAAAGAAAAAAGAAAAACAGAAAGGGACGACATTGTCGTCCTTTTTTTTCCCAAAATTTTCCACCAAAAGTTAAACGGCCCGCCAATTTTTTTATTAACCCACCAATATTAGGGACGACAATGTCGTCCCTAATGTGTATCAATTATTGACCTTTACCGCTAGATCTGCTTTCTTTTCTAACTGAATTATGAAAAAAAAAAAAAAAAAAAAAAAAAACCCACTGCAACCATCTTCTCTTCATTGATCGACCCATCTTCAACACCACATTCGGAACCACCACAACCACCTTCAACACCACATTCGACACCACCACAACCACCTTCAACACCACTATTACCCGAACCACCTTCAACCCGTGAACCACCACCCCCGCCGTATTTTTAATTTTTTTTTTAAAGGTATGTTTTTTCTTTTAATTTTTATGTGTTAATTTGTATATTATTTTGTTTAACTTTTGTTTGTTAATATTTGTTTGTTGTTTATTGTGTTTGTGTTTGTTAGATGGCACCACAACCACCACGGCAGCCTCATTAGCCACCACCGCCAGCAGCAGTAGCACCGACAGCCACATTGTTTGTGTTTGTGTTTGTTAAAGGTGTTTTTTTTATTCTGTTAATATGTTTTGGGACGACAATGTCGTCGTCAAAAGTTTTTATTAATTAATTTGGTTAATTTAAGTTTGGTTTTTTAATTTAGGTTGTTTTTTTTACGTGTTTGTCGCGGGACAACCGGGAGAGTCGGGACAACAGTAGCACCACAGCCGGGAGAGTCGGGACAGCAGATCCACCTCTTTTCCTCTTTTTCTCTTTTCTTGTCTTCCTTTATTTCAGCTGTGAACTAGGTATATAATTTAATTACTTTGATGGTTGCGTTTTCTTAGAAATATGCGTTTGGTTAGTATGATATTGTGAATATGTCGTTTAGTTAGTAATATGCGTTTGGTTAGTATGATATTGTGAATATGCTGTTCGGTTAGTAATATGCGTTTGGTTAGCATGATATTGTGAATATGCCGTTTGGTTTGTAATATGCGTTTGGTTAGTATGATATTGTGAATATGCCGTTTGGTTAGTATGATATTGTGATTGTTAAACTTATGTGACCTTTTTTAGGATTTTAGTGATTAATTTCGGACAACCCCCATCTGGAATTAATCATCCTATAGAAAACCCGTCCGAAATTAATTTATTAGAAATTAATTTCGGAAAGTCCCCTGTTTGGGACTGCTTTTTGAATGTTTTGTCTCATTTAGGATATGGATGCGTATAACTGTTTTACTATTTGAGAGATATTCGACAGTATTTCCCTTTCACTCCTATGAATATGTCTTTAATGCACATATTTGGAAGGTCGTCGAAGATGTTCATCATCGGAAGATCGTCATCGGGATGTGGTAGATTCTGATCAAGATGTTATACATGGCAGCAGTTCATCAGATGTTGCATTGTCTGTTGGTTTGACTGGTTTGGAGTCTGCGGATTTGAGTGTAAATGATGAATCAACAGAAGTGGACGCCCCACCAGATGATGCTGAAGAAGATGCTGATTTTATTAATAGTGAAGATGAGTCGTTGCTCATGTCCTTGATGATGATGATGTTGACGTGTCTGATGATGATGAAGTGAACCCCACGACTGTTGTAGAAGAAGTTTTATCTAGCGATGATTCCGATGATGACAATTGTTCTTAATTTGTAATTTGAATGAAATTGTTACTATATGTTTAAACGTGTAACTTTTATTTGAATGAAATTGTTATGTTATGTTTAAATGTGTATATTTATATGAATGTGTGTATTAGTATTAATTGGTCCACGAAATTGTGTGTTCTTGTACTTGTAATTTTACAGATGGCGTGTGTAGCTCCTAGATCACACGACGGGGATGCTGGTGGTGATCCACCACATAAGCCCTATTTTACTACGTCGGGCTATTGCGCAGGTAAGAAATTGTGATTTTAATTTTAAGTTTTTTATTGATAAAACTAAATTTTTTTACTTGTATTTTCACGACTCAATAACTTATATTTGTAGGTTCGATGATTGCGGGTGAGACCTCAAATCGGGCCTTAAGGAGGGCATTTAAACAGAATGGTAATCAGCCTTTGCTGATCAGCTTTGACACTGATGATCAAGGCACCTTCTCACCTGTAGGCACGTATGCACCGCAGTTGAGTAGTCTTATGGGGGAGCAAGTTAGGCCACTTCCCCTAGACTACGAGTGGGAGCAGATTCCAAAGCCTTTTAAGGCTCATATATTTCCCGCACTCGAGGTATTAATTGTTTATTTAATTTCTATTCTTATTGTTATCGACCGTTTAGATATGTGTGTTATATTTAAATTGTTTGTTTATTTAAATGCGTATATTTATTTGCAGAGCTATTTCCTCCTCGCAACTTGGTTAAACGACGAGCGCCGAGTGACGATTAGGGAGTGTGTGTATACGGTGGGGGAAAGGGTAACTCTTGGGCTTAGACTTCAGATGCGGTTACTATACTGCAAAAATAAATATAGGATCAAGTCTAAGTACTTTGACATACATGACCCACCTGAGACGGCAAAGGAACATCCACCGCCACCGAGAGTGTGGCATAACCTAAGCCGAGAGGAGTGGGAGTCGTTGGTCGACTGGTGGTTGAGACTGGAACGGATGGAGAGATCTGCAAAAAAACAGAAAACCGGGCACAAAACAAGATATTAACCCACCAAGGGAGACAGTCGTGTTAGTGCAAATATTACGATATTTAAACTAAACGGTTCCTTCGGTTTTAATAATGACAAACATGTAACTTGTAATGCATAACGTAAAATGAGCAAGTTACTTGTAAACACAAATCATCAATGCACACTTACATCAACACCTCTCGACATCTCAAGTATGCATCAACAAAGTCGTAGATTTCTATCCCGACGTAAATCACTCAAGGTATGGACAAACAAATCTACTACTTGACAAATGATCAAAGGATCATATTTTTCTCTAAACCTCACATATTTAATGTGACAAAATATTTTTTCAAAAATACATTTTACAAATTATTTCTGAATTAAAAAGAAATGTTTTATTTTGAAAAATAAGTTTAAAAATCCCAACATCAATTTCCCCCCCCCCCCCCAAACAGCTCCAAACATTCCCAAATAGACCTTCCCCACTGAAACAAACGGAGGAGAGTCCACGGTACCACTAAAGTACCGACGGTACCACTAAATTTAGTGGTACCGTGTCCTCATAACGGCTAGTTTTTGTTTGCCTATAAATAATGGACCATTTTACACTTTTAACTTGATTTTTCAGTCAGTTTTCTCTGGTCTAATCCCTCCTCACTTAGATGACTTTCTTTGATCATTTAGAGAGTCTTAGTTTGTTTAAGAGTGATCCTTTCATCCCACCAAGAGATCCTCTTCATTCCTCTTCAAGTGCAAGAGAAGAACACAAGGTATCCAAGAAGATACAAAGTGTTGTAGCTGTAGGTAGAGCACTTGTAACATTTATTACACACTTGATTGTATCATAGTATACATCAAGTCTATTTTTCTTTTGAGAGTTTGTGAGGGAAGATCATTGTGATCTTATAGAGATATTGAATATCTCTTGTAGCTTGTGAGCTAGTGTGTTGATCAAATTGATCAAAGGTAGATAGGGTAGATTGAGTCAAGTGAGGGTTGATCATTGTGATCTTGTCAAGATCTTGGAGATCTCTTGAAGCTTGTAGGCTTGTGTGATTGATCAAGAAGATCAAGGGTAGATTGGGTAGATCGAGTCAAGTGGGAGTAGATCATTGTGATCTTGTCGAGATCTTGGAGATCTCTTGATGCTTGTGGGATTGTGTGATTGATCAAGAAGATCAAGGGTAGATTGGGTAGATCGAGTCAAGTGAGAGTAGATCATTGTGATCTTGTCGAGATCTTAGAGATCTCTTGAAGCCATTGGGCTTGTGTGATTGATCAAGTGGATCAAGGGTAGATCGGGTAGATCGTGGTAGATTGGTGCTAGCTAAGATTAGCACTCGACATTTAGCTTAGTGTCAAAAATTGGATATGCGACGTTGTACGGTTTTCTCCGCCTAAAGGGAGCTTGTTGATTAGTGAAGTAACTCTCTAGTTAGGTACTCGGGGAGTGGAGTAGGGCGAAGAGGTGCTTCGTGACCGAACCACTATAAATCATCGTGTCCGGTTTGCGCCTTCTTACTTATCTCTTTACTTTCATTTTATTCTTTATCACTTTATATTTATATTTGCATTGCGTTTATGCTTGTATGGCTAGTTGCTTATGTTATGTTGATTATGTATGTGTCATGCTTTGATTATGCTAGTGTTGTAGTTTAATTTATTCATCCCTAGATGTTATATGATCATTATTGAGACTTTTCATATTACGTCATACTTGATTGGGTGTTTGATACAAAAAGTTTTTAAGTTTTTAAACGGAAACATATTCACCCCCCTCTACAAAACGTTTCCACAATTGGTACCAGAGCCACGTCGCTCAAATTTTTAAAACAAATGGTTTTCAAAATTGAGTAAGATCCATGTATCAAATTACCCATGAAAGTGATAAAATATGAAAAGTATTTACTTGCTTAATACTTACAAGTTTTGTTGTTAAGTATACTTTGTCATACTAGCTTGAAGGTTTTCTTAAATCACTAAAAGAATAGAGTTTGTAAGTGTCCGGTCATGTCTATAGAACGAGTCGTAAAGTAATGTGGTTGGTTTTGTTCAAAACTATAAAAACAGTCACGGTACCATTAAATATGGACGGTACCACTAAATTTAACGGTACCTTCGTCTGTTTTTCAGAATTCGGTAATTTTCAAAAATTCGTATAAAATCAACCGTAAGTCCGTAGGAGTCGTGCCAGCTATCGTTTTAAACGTAATTGAGTCTACTTTCATTTAAAAATACTTTTAGAAAATGATTGTAAAGTAAAATTTACGAGATTCTTTGATTCGTAACAGAGAGTTCTTTTCCGGTCATGTCAATTGCACAAATTTTTGTCAAATTACAAAGAGAACATCACACATTGATGTATTCATATTTTTCAAAGTGTTGAACTTGATAAAATTTTGAAATGGAGTGGAATATAATTCATTTTCAAATAAAATCAAGCTAAGTGTACATTGTTATACTTAATATGTAACACCCCAAATTTTCGGGATATGCAGCGGAATTCAAGTTGGGTGTTACTCGACGGCACAACAGTTATAATAATAGAAAACGATCTCTAATTGAGTCATTTTGAAAGATTTATCATTTGAATTTTATAAATATCAGAGTTTACAAAATGAGGTCCCAGTAGTTTTACAGTTTGTTAATACGTTTCGAATGATAATTAGATTTTAGCCTTTTATCAATGTCCGTGCCTCTCCGTGCCATCCTCGTTCATTATGGACCTGAGATAAAACATGCTAAAAGGTCAACACAAAGGTTGAGTGAATCCATAGCGTTTAAAGTTATAATCAGTTGAACACAAGCTATGTAGAAAGTAAATCAGTAATATTGCAGTTTAGTATATTGCTCTAAGTCTCATGAACTCAAACGTTAACGGGTGTTTGTGTGCTTGATGCGCGTGTGCGTATGCTCTAATTTATACCCACGGTATGTCGTTGTGGTTTTAGCAGTATTCAAGTTTTAAATTTATATTTAGCCGACTTATCAATAACACACACACTTTAACGAGCAGTGTACCCGGTCAGTATGAATATAATGGTAAGTAGATTGTCGATCAGTAAGAGTGGAACGTATTATTAGTTATCCTAATCAGTATTTTAATATCTTAAGTTAGCTATACAACCTAATCTAACGCAAGGGGGTTTCAGCCTGAGAGACTGGCACGGTTTGGTTGTGATTAATTATAAACTAAACTAATAAGCACGAATCAGCGAGTAGCACACACGTACACAGATAAATACTTGAGACAATAAGAAGACCTGTCCTGATAGTTAAGTAGCTTGTCACTTGTTTTATTGCTAGTTTTATATGAAGTGTAGAGTTCGATGCAACGCACCGAGATTAAGTCCTTTCTCGTTGGTTCTAATCTTATCGGCGAGTAAACCCTTAATGATTACTTATGACTATCCTGTTTATCTTTCTTCCTACTTTTCTACAGACGATAGAATGCATAGGCGATCTAATAAACAGGCGAGGAAGGGGCATGGCGACCCAAGCAATGCTCAGCTAGACACAGAGGTTATCAATGCACTAATAAAAGTCACCAAAGATGTCAACATATAAACTTTAATTAATGGGAAAGCAATTTTAAGTGGAGTCGAAGTGCATGGTTAAATCCATGATCACAAGCCTGTCGGATCGATATACTCTGACCAAACTAACTTATAGCTTGTCTACGGTTTAACAACTTTGAATAAATTCAAAACTATTAATAATGAAACACTGATATACTTTGCTAAGTATGCGGAATCTACTTCAACAAAGTTAAGAAGAATTAATAATCAACTTCGAATATTATTAAAACCTTGAACCTGCTCTCTTACACAGATTCACTAACAAACTCTAATCACTAATACTTCTAACAAGCTTCTTCGTATAAACTTGTCTCTCTAAAATCTCATCTAATCGTATATCTCTAATGCCAACCTAGGGATCCTTTTATAGGCACAAGGAAAACCCTAGTCGGTTTACAATACTTGAACGACAAGTAATTCTAATTATAACTCTAATCTAATACGAACATTCTAGAATTACACATTAGTCCTTAAACAATTTGCATAACAGTCCTTCAACGAGCAGCAGTACTTTGACTTGATTAGCAGTACTTTGACTTCCAGCAGTACTTTGATATTCCAGCAGTACTTTAACTTTATAGCCCAACAATCCTCCCCTAACTTGAATTCTACTTGCTTGATTTCAAGTTCCTTTGTATTTCTTTAACTTCAACACTTTATCTTCAAGGAAAGGTTGTATCTTTGAAATCTGTCTCGTTGTTGTTTTGTCATCATCAATGCAATCAGTATCTTCAATCTTCATCAGCAACAATTCTTTTCAGCATCATATTGGCAATAGGTACATCAGATCTTAAAAGTTTCATACTATTCTCATCACTTCCAGGTGTGTTAACTCCTGTGAGAGGTGAATCATTGAAAACTTAATGGATTTTGATGTCTCTTTACCAAAGCCATTAACTCTGGAGTAGCCAATGTTTAGGTTTAGGAAACCATGGTACACTGATAACCATATGATTTTTAGCAAATCATCAGCTATCAACGGATTTGAGTAGTCTTTACCAAATAGCCGTTTGCTTTTGGACTAGCTAGTTCTTTTAGTACAATCACTACCATGGTGAACTAATTACCATATAATGGTTTTCCACAGCCTTTACCACAAAGCCATTATCTTGTGGGCTAGCCAACTCTTCACTAATATAGATATGGTGAGTTGAAAACCATACAATTTTTAGTAAATTGTCAACTAAAAACGGATTTGATAATCACATCAGAGCCGTACCCTCATGATGAGTCAAACTCTTTCTTGTTTATTAAACATGGTGAGTTGATTACCATTTGTTATGTAGTACAAATACTAACACCATGCTGTTGCTTTCAAAACCATTTGTTGCTGTTTAATCTTTGTGCTTCAAAATGTTTTTGCACTTATCAAAAATTACTGATTTTATCAAAAAGACTTTACTGGTTTCATGCTGCAAGCAGTACTTTGAGAAAGTACTGTTTGACTATCAATACTTTGAAGAAAGTACTTATTTTTCAAAAGATTTATATAATAATTAAACCATACCAGTAGTTATGCATTAATCTTCAGATTCAGTTGTCCACTTGATGAATAATTTTATGACCATCAATGCTACTTCATTCTCTTGTTCCACTTCCATGCCATGCTCTAGCATCCTGATCATCAGATCTCTTGTGAGTGGATATCTCTGTTCTGCTAGCATATGAATCATAGTGCCATCTTCTAACTCCAAAACATGTATTCCAACTGATTCAAAGAATCTCCATCTGTTAATCTCCCAGTTGTCTTTGTTTTCCCATAAAGTACTGTCCTTTGTTTCCTCTGTCTCCCAGATTGTTGTAAGATCTCCTAACAATATCAAACCTACTCCTTGTGGTGGAATATGCTCAAAATAAGTTTGCACTTGGAGATATAACTGAAGCATATCATCTCTGTCAATCAGATGTAGTATATCCCATAATGAATTGAACACTCTAAAACTTCCATCTTGTCTATGAAAGATCAGATAATTTCCTTCTTGTGATTCTACAACTGAAAAAGTAGATATCTTGGACTTCTTATCAGTATCTTCTTTCAATTTTGGATGTTCAAAGTCAACAACTCTAAGATAATTCCTTAGCTCATCAACTGTGTCTGTTCTTAATTCAAATGCTTCCTTGAACTTCTTTGATGGCTGTTATCAGTTGTTCTTTTCCTCTTTGAGCTTCTAGTAACAGCTCTTTCCTTTCTTCTATCTTCAAGCTCCTTATCTTCAAAAGAAATAATGCTTGCAAGATCCTTTTCTATAGCTTCTCTAACAGCATCATACAGATCCTTCATCTCTGTATATGTCAATCTGACTAAACCTGTATATCCTTGACCTTTCAGATAAGCCATCATATCATTCCTTTCTCTAGCTTTACTAATTGGCCTTTGTGATTGAACAACAATCTTCCTAGATTCTTCAGCATCTATCTCTGCTTGCAATAGTCTAGTTGCTTCCTCACCTTTGGCAATCTGAATTTCTCTTAACTGTGCCAATGTCAACTTCTTCTTCTTCTTTTCTACCAAGATCCCTTTACCTTTATCTTTTGGATCTATCTCCTGAGTAGGTTGAGAAGAAGTATGATGTTGTTGTTCAACCTCATGAATACTGATGCCTCTTTGACTTGACATATTAATCATAATGTCAGCAATTGTTTCATCATCACTGTTAGTATGAGCTATAACATCTTCTTCCTAAGCTGGTTTAGAAGGGCCAACTTCCTCTTGAACTTGACTTGAAGGACCAATATCTTCTTCAAAATCCAAAGTTCTAGGTGTAATAGTAAATTGCCTCTCAGTACCTTGTTGATCAGTACTTTCAGCCTCAGCTCCTTCCAAGTTTACTTCCTCAGTATCACCACTTCTTACTTCAACAACAGCTTCTTCCAAATTGATTTGCTCTGTTTCATCACTCTTCCTCTCAGCAGTTTCTTGAGGAATATTTTCAGGTGGTGTCATCTGAGTATCATCCATAAATCCAGCATCTTGTTCAAAACCAGCATCTTCATTCAAATTCTCTAAATTCCTCCCCAATTGGAATGAAGAGTGCTTCTTTGACTTTTTCTTCTTTGACCGAGAAGACTTCTTAGGTTTCTGACCACTCTGCTTCTGAGACTTTACCCATAATCGATGGTGTTGAACTAGTGGCCAAACAAACTTCTTCAATCTTTGAAACTTAGTCTTTAATTTCACTATCTTAGCAGCTTGAGCCTCACTCTCCTTTTTCAGCCTCCTTAACTCCCTTGTTAAAGCATAATTATCCATCTGATAACGCCTAAATCTAACATGTTTTTGATAGCGTTATTGGTAGTTTTATATATGTTTTGTGGTTATATTTATATGCTTTTGCTACTAAATCGTACCAAAGTGTGTTTGCAAAGCATTTGTAGCCAAAGACAGGAAAATGGATGGAAAAGATGCAAAAATGAGGAAAAAGGAAGTATTTGAGATTGCATGTGAATCTTGTGTCAAGTTCTGCTCCGTAAGGTACTTCAATGAGTTAAAGTTCGAGTAGTCGAGTTAATAAGCTTAAGGATGAAGGGAAAGATCAAAGAATCAAGAGCTACAACCGAGAAACAAGTCGTACGCAAAAGTCCAAGAAATAGGTTCATCAGCCATAGCCATCCGATCGGTCGCCGCCCGCAACCGATTCGGATGGAGTGAATTTGGATTTACCGAGAAGACCAACCGATCGGTAGACCATTCTATTCGATCGGTTGGAAGTCGCTGTTTGACCCAAGACTTCTTTATTAAGGATTGTGACTTTATAAATCCGGTTCTAGGTCCTTCTTTTCAGTATTCTAACCATTCAATACTACTTGGGGAGCAAGAGAAGCATTTATGCACTTAGACTCTTGGTTAGAGCAATTTATGGAACCATTTGTTGAGTATTTATATACCAATCAATCTAGAGAGATAGAGATATACATACAAGTGAGAGAGAAAGAACCATTCACAGAAATATACTCAGAAATTCGTCCATAAGTCCAGGAGAAGGGAGAAAGTCGATTATACCATTTTCATTGCTTGTGGAATCATTGTCTTTCACTTGTAATCTTATTTCCAAATCATTGTAAGACTTTCAATCATGGTTTCTAATGTTCAAAGTATTGAGTTTACATTTATGTTTGCTATGAGTGGCTAGTGCCTTTGTGCACTTGCTTAGATGATGTGTATTATTCATTGATTGGCATATGATTGTGATAACATGTTTTAATTCAATTTCAAGTCAATTCTAAGAACCAATTGTGATAAAGTTTCATAGTGACATTTGGGTAATCAAGTTTAACTAGTGCTAGTAATCTTAAGGGTTGAAAGAACTATTGTTATTCCACTAGTTATAATCATTTGTCTATGAATGATTGTTGTCTTCCACTATTCTTGATTAAACAAAGGAACTTAATTGTGATTGTAATGAAAATGCTTTTGTCTATCAAAACGGATTGATTGTAAACCACTTTAAAGGTCGAGAGATTAATAGTTTGCTTTCAATTGTGACCTTTTGTCTATAATCGGTTACCTTTTGTATTGACCATTTCCTAAGCTTGTTTGATTAGACAAAAGATTGTTTTTGTGTTTGGGGAACACCAACTGATGCGCGTGATGTGTCGTTGCGGTTTAGCAGTTTTAATGCCTACTCAAGTTTTAAATTTATATTTAGCCGACTTATCAATAACACACACACTTAACGAGCAGTGTACCCGGTCAGTATGAAGATAATGGTAAGTAGAGTGTCGATCACTAAGAGTGGAACGTATTATCTAGTTATTCTAATCAGTATTTTAATATCCTAACGCAAGGGGGTTTCAGCCTGAGAGACTGGCACGATTTGTTGCAATTAAATAATAAAATAAACCAATAGGCACGAATCAGCAAGTAGCACACACGTACACAGATAAATACTCGAGACAATAAGAGGGCTGTCCTTATGATTAAGTAGATTGTCACTTGTTTTATTGATAGCTTTATATGAAGTGTATGTAGTTAACCCTTTCTCGTTGGTCCTAATCTTATCGGCGAGTAAACCCTTAATGATTACTTATGTCTAAAAGTTATTCCTAAGTGATCAATTTAGAAACAACCGTGGGAGCCACATTATGTCCCGCAGTCAAATGCCCGCAAGCCACTAATAAACACAGAGGTTATCAATGCACTAATAAGTAGTAACCAAAGACATCAACATATAAACTTTAATTAATGAGAAAGCAGTTTTAAGGGAGTGCAATCTTTCCGTTGCCACATTACACAAGCCACCAATCTTGATGAATTAAAGTTTACTAACACAATAAAACAAAACTACTTAATGAATTAAACATATGCAGCACCTTCTTACAGCTCTTGTATCTTTGATTTGGGTGTGTCTTGTGCTGCCTCCTTGACTGAATTCGTCCTTTTGTTCTTCTGTTCGGACTTAGGTTTTAGGGTTTCGGACCTTTTTAATTCGTCTGGTCTACGGGGTATTTATAGTTTCTGTCTGAGGGAAGATGCGGCGCATCTACTAAGTAGATGCGGCGCATGTACTTAACTTCGCGTGGGGTCCAAGATTATAATATTCAGGAATATTCGTACACCGCCAGAAGATGCGGCGTAACTCAATGATTAGATGCGGCGCATGTCCTCTTGTATCTTGGATCGTATCTGGTGATATCTTGATAGAGATGCGGCGCATGTCGAGAGTGAGATGCGGCGCATCTGGAGCAGAATTGACTTGATCTTGTCCATGTCAGTAGACTTTCACTTTATGCACGTTTTGCTCCATTATTAGTCCAAAATAGCTAAGTTTCACCAAATGCTTGTTTTTACCTGAGAATTACAAAAGTAAACAATTAAGTATCAATCCTCATACATAATATAGTAAAACAAGTCAAATTAATAGGATAAATGATAGTAATAAAATGTACTTATTTGAGTTCATCAAATATCCCCCCACTTGAACTTTACTTGTCCCCAAGTAAACCTTAGAATTTCATTTATGAAAATGTATCCTAAAAGATGTATTAGGATTTATTTTTATATTTAAGCATGTATTCGTTTATTTCATAATCACACAACTAAACACTTAACGAATTAGAAGTAAAATAAAATAAGTCGATAAAAGCAAATCTAATCGTTTAACTGTCCAGTCGCGACGAATATTCTATCATAAGCTTGGCAAGTATACACATCTCCACCACTAAAGCTAAGGAATAACAAGTCTAAAGCGGTAAAAAGGGTTTTTAGGCTTAAGGGTTAATCATTCTCCTTAATCTCTATCGATCTCAAATTCCAGAAAAGGCGACAAAATCACAAATACATGATCGAATCCACGAACACGATACTTGCAATTGCTCAAATCCTTAACTCGAATAGGCTAAAGATAGGTCCAAACTTCACCAATAATAATATATCAAAAAGGGCGACAAAATCATAAATACATAGCCGAATCCACGACTACGATACTTAAGATTGCTCAAATCCCTAATCTCAATAAATCAAAGGTTTGGTTGGATAAAGAATAATATAGGGTATGGATAATATTTGGGATATAAATTGGTGTAAAATGAAAAATAAACAAAACAAATAAATTAAAATCCTAAGTGTGGTTAATCACTATCCCAACCATCCCATGAATAAGACTCATATCATCGAATAACTCACGCTTTAACACTTGAAACACACGCTTTAGGTAGACACGAATTATACTCAACAAAATCTTAATCAAAGAATAAACCTTAATTGGCGTTCCCATAACTGCCAATTCCCATTCAATCCATAGATATAGTACAACAAATAGTGGTGATATCGACCACTTACATAACTTTACATAAGTTGGTTAAATCAAACATCCAACTCTTCCTTTTTCTTCTTTTTTTTTTTTCTTTTTTCTATATATTTTTTTTTCGATTTATTTATTTATTTATTTATTTATTTATTTATTTTTTTTTTACTTGAAACATAAATATAGATGTGTAAAATTTCACCACATCACTATAACTTTCTTTCCGGATAATTTTTTTTCATACTTTTCATACTTTCAGAAATAACGGTAATAGTGAAAGTAGTAAACACACGAAAAATAAACTCCAAAATATACAATATTTACTTTCACTCCAATTGCATTGTGCAATTTCCCGACCTAACCATAGATAATGAATTACGCACACGAACACAGGTAATGCAAGGAAACACACTTTGCCTATAGCAATTAACCAACCACGGACTTTAATCTACAAGGTAGGCTAAGGTTTAAGGGTGTAACGAAACATTTTAAACATAGGTGTAAGAAACGAAAGGAATGGCTCTGAGTGTTTTCTAGGGGTATCTTACTCTAAAAATGAGAGTAACAAAAGGTTTTATACGGGGGTTAACTAACCAGTGTAGTTAGTTAATAACACATAACAAATAATAGGCTATTTGGGTGTAATCCTAGAATTTTACCAATTTAGACAAGTCATTCCAATTATATAAATAATACTCATTATGGTGGTCTCGAATAGTATACAAGCCAAGTTCTAAAGTTTACAAGTCACCGGCACACTCATAGATTTGTGAATTTTGAAAAATCACAATTTTTAAAAATAACGTCATGTGTGCAGTTATGTAACTTAGATCTTAAACAAAAACATGCTAAAAAAAAAAAATTTTAAGTTTGATATATTAAGCACATTTTTAAGCATAATTTTTGAAAAAGTTTAGGACAAGTAATTGTTAAGTGTTCTAATTCTCCAATCCCCCCACTTAAGTTAAACAACGTCCTCGTTGTTTGTATAAAAGGCTAAAAACTGGAAAATAAAAGAATTAGAACAGAAAAACTCCCCTGAGATTTGCTCGGTATGATCTTCCATTAGTATAAGAGCAAAAATCAACTTCCATGTGGATTAGAACGTTAAAGCTTCATACTTGATGTATCCACAGGAAATTCAGGAAACTATAATACCACCAACACTTTAAAACACACCTAAGATAAGAAAGGTTCAACTTGCATAACACATTAGTAGTTAGATAAAAATAAAACTTAAAAAATTAAAACTGAAAATCATCAGGTCAGTCGATGCGCCGTATCTTATTGAAGAAGATACGCCGTATCGAGCCTGGAATAGATACGGATCAGAATAAAGATGCGCCGCATCCTTAACCAGGGATGCGCCGCATTAAAAATAAACTGATAAATAGTTTTAAAGTCGAAAATAAAAATGCAGAAAAATAAAATAAGATATGACCATTGCAGAGGATGCGTCGCATCTCAGAATTGAGATGCGCCGTATCCTCGTGCGGCCTAGACTGACTCGACACAGAAAACAGAATAATAAAAGATAAATCCGGGTTGTCTCCCGGTAAGCACTTGTCTTTATTCCAGAGTCTTCAAGTTAGACTCACGTTCAGCTCTTCATTCCAATACTTCAGGTTCAAACTCCACCACCTCGTTCTCATTATCCTCAATTTTATTATCAAAGTATTTCTTCACACGTTGCCCGTTCACTTTGAATACATAACCATTTTTATCGCATATTTCAATAGTTCCATATGGATACACCTTTTTGACAACGAACGGTCCCGTCCATCTTGATTTAAGTTTACCTGGATACATCTTTAATCTGGAATTAAATAGTAGCACTTTCTCTCCAATAGTAAACGTTTTATCTCCACGTAACCTCGAGTCATGCCATCTTTTAGTTCTTTCTTTGTAGATCTTAGTATTTTTGTAGGCCTCATCTCTTAGTTCATAGAGTTCATTAAGTTCCATGAAACGGTTCTTTGTTGCAGCTTCCATATCCATATTACAGTTCGTCAAAGCCCAATATGCACTTTGTTCAACTTCGACCGGTAGGTGGCATGCTTTTCCGTATACAAGACGAAATGGAGTGCATCCCGTTGGTGTCTTATAGGCTGTACGGAATGCCCATAAAGCATCATTTAACTTGTCAGACCACCCTTTAGGATTATACCCAGTCGTTTTTTCAAGAATTCGTTTTATAGCTCTATTGGTTACTTCAGTTTGACCATTTGATTGAGGATGGTATGCGGTGGAAACCCTATGATATACTCCATATTTTTGCAAGGCTTTTCCCAGATGGTGATTACAAAAGTGCGTTCCCCTATCACTAATTAATGCTTTAGGAATTCCAAATCTAGAGAACAAATTTTGCAAAAATTTAAGTACTACCTTGCTGTCGTTTGTTGGAGATGCTTGCGCTTCGACCCATTTTGATACGTAATCAACAGCAACTAAAATATATTTATTACCTTTAGATTCAGGAAACGGTCCCATGAAGTCTAATCCCCATATGTCGAAAACTTCACATACATGGATATAGTTTTGCGGCATTTCGTTCTTTGATGTAATATTTCCAGATCGTTGACACGCATCACATCCTTTTATATAATCTTTCGCATCCTCCAACATAGTGGGCCAATAAAATCCCGCGTCAAGGATTTTTCTTCTTGTGACGACTGCACCGTGATGCCCCCCCGTTGGCCCTGAATGGCAATGTGCCAATATTGCAGGAATGTCATCACCATCTACGCATCTTCGTATAATATTGTCAGGACATAATTTAAAGGCATAAGGTTCATCCCAAATATACTCGCTAGAGCGAGTTATAAACCTCCTTTTCTCGTCGGATGTTAGCCCTTTTGGAATTTCATTTGCAACAATAAAGTTTATAAAAATCGGCGTACCATGGTCCATTATTATTGCTCTTAATTCCTACCATCATAAGGTGTTCATCAGGGAAGTCATCAGCTATTTCCCTTTCGTCAAGCACCTCCATATCAGGGTTTTCAAGTCTAGATAAGTGGTCAGCAGCTAGATTTTCGGCACCCTTTTTATCTTTAATTTCAATATCGAATCCTTGGAGCAATAAAACCCACCTAATAAGCCTTGGCTTGGCATCCTGTTTGTTGAACAAATACTTCAAAGCAGAATGGTCAGTGTAAACCATAGTTTTTGACAATATAAGATACGATCTAAATTTATCGAATGCAAAAACTACTGCTAAAAGTTCTTTTTCCGTGGTGGTGTAGTGTTCTTGGGCATTATTCAATGTTTTGCTAGCATAATAAATTGGCTTAAATTTCTTATCTATCTTTTGGCCAAGTACGGCTCCAACAGCATAATCACTAGCATCACACATTAGTTCAAAAGGCAGATTCCAATCCGGCGAAATTATAATGGGTGCAGAAGTTAGTTTTTCTTTAAGTATATTAAATGCCTTTTTGCAATCTTCAGAAAAATCAAACTTTGCATCCTTTAGCAATAATTGGGTCATAGGCCTAGATATTTTTGAAAAATCCTTTATGAATCTACAATAAAATCCAGCGTGCCCTAAAAAACTTCTAACGCCTTTTACGTTAGTGGGGTAAGGTAGTTTAGCAATTACATCAATTTTAGCTTTATCGACTTCTATACCTTTCCCAGAAATCTTATGTCCTAACACAATTCCCTCTCTAACCATAAAGTGACATTTTTCCCAATTAAGAACAAGGTTAGTTTCTTCACACCTAGCAAGCATTTTATCAAGTTTAAAGAGACAATCACTAAATGAGTTACCGAACACCGAGAAGTCGTCCATGAAGACTTCCATAAAGTCTTCTACCATATCATGGAAGATAGCCGTCATACAACGTTGGAAAGTAGCAGGGGCGTTGCATAGTCCGAACGGCATTCTCCTATAGGCGAAGGTTCCATAAGGGCAGGTGAAAGTCGTCTTCTCTTGATCCTCGGGGGCAATGGGTATTTGGAAGAAACCTGAAAAACCATCCAAAAAACAATAATAATCATATCCTAATAGTCTTTCTAACATTTGATCAATAAATGGAAGAGGGAAGTGATCTTTTCGCGTAGCATCATTGAGTTTGCGGTAGTCGATGCAAACTCTCCATCCAGTAACGGTTCTTGAAGGGATGAGCTCATTGTCGTCATTGAGTACTACCGTCATTCCTCCTTTTTTTGGTACAACGTGGATAGGACTGACCCACGAGCTGTCGGAAATTGGGTAGATAAGTCCGGAGTCAAGTAACTTTACGATTTCATTTTTCACCACATCTTGGACTTTTGGATTCAAACGCCTTTGAGGTTGGATAGTTGGTTTGAATTCATCCTCCATAAGGATTTTATGTGTACAAAATGACGGGCTAATTCCCTTAATATCAGACATACTCCATGCTAATGCTCCTCTTCGTTTATATAGTACCTGCAAAAGAGACTCTTTTTCTTTTGGCGTTAAGTCAGATGCAATAATAACGGGTGAATTAGTATTTCCGTTTAAATAAGCATATTCTAAAGTAGAAGGAAGATCCTTAAGCACAGGTTTAACATTATCAATTTCAGTAGCACTAGCGGAATAAACCTGTTCTTTAATTATATCGCTGCTGTTATCAGGTAGATGCGCCGCATCGAGGTTTTCGATGCGCCGTATCTCGTTACATACAGCAGAATCAGCAGCTAAATTATAATCAATAATATTCTCATCAACTTGATCTTCTATAGCGATTGTGTTTTCCAAATTTTTAAGCAGAAAAGAATCAAGCAAATTACTTTTTAACAATTTCTGAGTAAATTGATTAATCGTGTCATCAGAAACATCGATATTATAACATTCATCATCATCGGAATTATCTCTACTCATAGATTGTTCCATGTTAAACTCAACCTCATCTTTTCCTATGGTAAGAGTTATCTTTTTATTAAAAACATCGATCATGGCTCTAGCAGTGGCTAAAAATGGTCTTCCTAATATTATAGGAGTTCTAGAATTTTCAGGCATATCAAGGATAACGAAGTCGATAGGTAATTCAAATTTATCAACTTTTATTAATATATTTTCCGCTATTCCTAATGGGTATTGTATTGACCTATCAGCTAGTTCTAAGCACATCCTAGTAGGTTTTGGTTCACCAAGACCTAATTTATCATACATAGAAGAGGGCATAAGACTTATACTAGCTCCTAGGTCGGCTAAGGCATTTTCAATATGCAAATTTTTAATTTGACAAGGAATAGTGAAACTCCCTGGATCCTTTTCTTTAGATGGGAGTTTGTTGAGCAATGCCGCTGAGCTCCTTTTCCCCATTGTTACGGTGCATGCTTCTTCGAGTTTAGACTTGTTTGTAAGCAAGCCTTTCAGATATTTAGCATATTTCGGCATTTGCACTAGGGCTTCCATAAATGGTATGCTTAGCTGCAGCTGCTTGAGATTCTCCAGGAACTTCTTTTGATAGGCATCTTCTTTCTCTTTTCTTTACCCTATGTGGGAAAGGTAATGTTGATCGTTTAGGTTCGACAGAAGGTTCTTCTCTAATCACAGGTTCGGGATCAGTCTCTTTTGGTTGCTCTTGCTCAGGTGGTAAAGAATCAGGGGAAATTTTGTTTGTACTGTCATCCTCGGTGTTTCTCCGATTTGAAAGGTTGACTTTCCGCCTCTAGTTGTAATTCCTTTCAGATCGTGCCTTACCAAAAGAACCTTGTTAAGTACTGTTGACAATTGGTGCACTTCAATTGCCAAACCATTGATCAAATTGTTTTGTTCCTTTAGTAACAGCTCATGACTGCCTTTAAATTCAGTGATAAAGTTCCTTGCTTCATGATGTTCTTGTTCATTGGCTTGAGCGATTAGTAGTGCAAACTCTTCCATAGTAAGGTTTCTTTGGGGTCTTCCGAACCAGTTTGGGAAAATATCGAACATTGTTCCTGAAAATTAAGAACAAGAAGATTTCAAAGTAAAAGTTTCCTAGTATAAGGGTAAGTCAGAATATTTTCCGTTCGGAAATTAGAAAAGAATAAAAGTTGCTGATATCTGCAGACGATGCGCCGTATCCAAAAAGTTGGATACGCCGTATCTTAATACGTTAAAATTTAATCAGACTTTATTCAGAAAATAGATACGCCGCTTAGAAATTAAGAATGCGCCGTATTTTCGTTACGTTTAAAAATAAAAGATTTTTGATTCAGAAAGATGCGCCGTATCGACAGAGATCGATACGCCGTATCTGTTTAATAATTCGCAAACTGTTTTTAATTAAAATAATAGATACGCCGTATCTGCTAAAGCAGATGCGTCGTATGGCGTTAACGTTTAAAAATTTTTTTATCAAAAACAGATACGCCGTATCTGCTAAAGCAGATGCGTCGTATTACTTTATCGCTTAGAAAAATTTTCTTATTAAAAACAGATACGCCGTATCTTGGGGAAAAGATGCGTCGTATCGAATTAATTAAACGCGTTGTATTTTAAAAAAAATTAAACGCAATACGCCGTATCTGAGAGATCAGATGCGCCGTATCGTTTGATTTAGCACAGTACAACGATAGCAGAACAGAAAAATACGAAAAATAAAAACAAAAAATTAAACACACAAACAAAAATAAACACACAAAAATAAAAGAAAACAATTAACACACGATACAACAAATATGCAAAATAGTACAATGATGCAATTAATCTAATAAAAAGAAAAACCTAACTAAAATACTAATCAAATTAACAGATAATAACAATTCACTCCCCGGCAGCGGCGCCAAAAACTTGATGCGCGTGATGTGTCGTTGCGGTTTAGCAGTTTTAATGCCTACTCAAGTTTTAAATTTATATTTAGCCGACTTATCAATAACACACACACTTAACGAGCAGTGTACCCGGTCAGTATGAAGATAATGGTAAGTAGAGTGTCGATCACTAAGAGTGGAACGTATTATCTAGTTATTCTAATCAGTATTTTAATATCCTAACGCAAGGGGGTTTCAGCCTGAGAGACTGGCACGATTTGTTGCAATTAAATAATAAAATAAACCAATAGGCACGAATCAGCAAGTAGCACACACGTACACAGATAAATACTCGAGACAATAAGAGGGCTGTCCTTATGATTAAGTAGATTGTCACTTGTTTTATTGATAGCTTTATATGAAGTGTATGTAGTTAACCCTTTCTCGTTGGTCCTAATCTTATCGGCGAGTAAACCCTTAATGATTACTTATGTCTAAAAGTTATTCCTAAGTGATCAATTTAGAAACAACCGTGGGAGCCACATTATGTCCCGCAGTCAAATGCCCGCAAGCCACTAATAAACACAGAGGTTATCAATGCACTAATAAGTAGTAACCAAAGACATCAACATATAAACTTTAATTAATGAGAAAGCAGTTTTAAGGGAGTGCAATCTTTCCGTTGCCACATTACACAAGCCACCAATCTTGATGAATTAAAGTTTACTAACACAATAAAACAAAACTACTTAATGAATTAAACATATGCAGCACCTTCTTACAGCTCTTGTATCTTTGATTTGGGTGTGTCTTGTGCTGCCTCCTTGACTGAATTCGTCCTTTTGTTCTTCTGTTCGGACTTAGGTTTTAGGGTTTCGGACCTTTTTAATTCGTCTGGTCTACGGGGTATTTATAGTTTCTGTCTGAGGGAAGATGCGGCGCATCTACTAAGTAGATGCGGCACATGTACTTAACTTCGCGTGGGGTCCAAGATTATAATATTCAGGAATATTCGTACACCGCCAGAAGATGCGGCGTAACTCAATGATTAGATGCGGCGCATGTCCTCTTGTATCTTGGATCGTATCTGGTGATATCTTGATAGAGATGCGGCGCATGTCGAGAGTGAGATGCGGCGCATCTGGAGCAGAATTGACTTGATCTTGTCCATGTCAGTAGACTTTCACTTTATGCACGTTTTGCTCCATTATTAGTCCAAAATAGCTAAGTTTCACCAAATGCTTGTTTTTACCTGAGAATTACAAAAGTAAACAATTAAGTATCAATCCTCATACATAATATAGTAAAACAAGTCAAATTAATAGGATAAATGATAGTAATAAAATGTACTTATTTGAGTTCATCAGGAACACCAACTCATGAACCTTGAATTGATCTTGAATTGATTGGTTAAACTTAATGCTTGTTTTTATAAATCAAAATCTTGACGAAGGTTTAATCTGTAGAAACAATAGATTAGTGTCAAAACTAATTATCACAACCAACATGTTTTCCAAAGTTATCACAATCATATTAGTCAATTGTAGTACACTAGTCTAAGCAAGTTGTGGAAAACTAGAAGGGGGTGTTGAATAGTTTTATGTCCTTTTAATAAATTATTGTGAAAACTTTATTTTCTTTTTAAAACTTAGATTCGAATTTATGTGATCTCAATTCTTGAACAATATGAACAATACGTATATAAGTAAATATAACTAAGTAATGCAAGTAAGGTAATAAAATGAAATGAAAGCTAGAGATGGAAAGATCTAACCGAGAGACAAGAGATTTATAGTGGTTCGGCTACAAGGACACCTTCCTTGCCCTACTCCACTCCCCGAGCACCTAACTCGAGAGTTTTCTTCACTATGTCAACAAGCTCCCTTATGGCGGAGAAAACCTTTACACAACTTTAGCTTACACCGGCTTAACGACACAAAGCTAGATGTCGAGTTCTAATCGTAGCTAGAACCAATCTCACACCTTAAACACGACTTAATCACACCTTCTTCTTCACGACTAGTTCACGACTTCTTCACGATTTCTTCACGACTTCTTCACAACTTCTTCACGACTTCTTCACGACTTCTTCACAACTTCTTCACTACACTTCACGACTAACCACAACCTATGTTCACTACTACTTCTTCACACCTTCACTTCTTACACACCTTAAAAACATAACTTCTCTACTTACATACTAACCTATCCTAAATAATTATACACACAACTATCTAATAACAATACACAACTTATATACAAATATATGTGATGACACAAACAACTTAGGTATCTAAGTTGCAATACTTCTTCTTTAGTTGTTGAAGGAGTATTCTTCTTTTGCACTTGAATGGAGGAAGCTTGGATCACTTAGAAACCAAAGCTTAAGATTATATGATCAAAGGATTTTGAAGATATGAAATGTGATTTAAAACAGAAAGTTTTAGTGTGCAAAAGGTGAGTAAAAGTCCAGGAGAAGACTGGTATTTATAGGAGAAAAATTGAACAGCTGGAAGTCTACTGGAGCGGGGGCGGTCCCCTTAATAATTAAGGGGGCCGCCTAGTAAAATTAAGGGGGCCGCCCCTTCTGTCCGTTGGCCAATTTTGTCCTTTTGTGGGGAAGGTTTTTCTGGAACATTTTAACTGATTTTGGTTAAAAATTTGAATTCATATTTTTATAAAAGATTAAACATTTTTATTTAATGCCAAAAATGTTTTTCAAAAATATATAAAATGTTTTTGATGTTTTATAAAAAATTTAGTTATTAAGAAAATGTTCCTTTGATCATATAATGCATTAAGCACTTGTTTATTCATACCTTAAGTGATTAAGTTGTAGAAGTGAATATTTACAACTAAATACTTGTTTATTTGATAAGTTTATGCTTAATGAGTTTATATTTGTGATCATTAAAACATAGGGATATGAATAATGTTTTTAGGCATTATTTATATCAACAATCTCCCCCTTTTTGATGATTACAAAACTTAAACTTATTAAATCCAAAAATTTATTTTTGGACAAGTATTTAGTGAGTTTACATTCACTTCTCCCCCTTTTTGTAGAATCAAAAAGGTTATGCCGACAAGTTTTTAGAAACTAAATTTGTCGGGACGAGAACTCCCCCTTGATGGTTACTCCCCCTCGTTTGAGGGCACCAAGGAGACGAGCTATGGAAATCTTGGCTGCAAAAACAAGTTAGGAGACACAAGATACATATACATAGCAAAAATATTTAGAACAACCAACTAAAACATTCAAGATGATCATATAAAATATGAATCATCATTACATTTCATAACATACTTTGAAACATAATGATTACAACAAAACTAGAAATACTAATGCTTCTTATATTGCCAAAGAGAGCGATTGGACTTGCTTGCAACACAAAAGGATGAGGGATTTTATTTTGAGGCGGAAAGCATGTGGATGGGTTTTAGTTATGTGATGTTGAGGGAAATGGAGCGGATCCATTGATGTTATATCGTTGTAGTGGAGGAATGGGATAGGGACGAGTGAGTAGATATTCGATCCAAGAAATATCTTCACTTAGGTGGAGGATTTGTTTTTGAAGGAAGATGCAACAAGGGCAATAGTGGGTGTGGTTTGTAACTTGATCCAAGTTAAGAGAGTGGGGTAGGCAATTTGAGTAAGGTGAGGATGGAGGTTGTCCCTTGTTGCGTTGTGTGAGGTGCATAGCAAGGAGATCATTAAGATCATGGATTTGGTTAATCTCTTCATGAAGCTTATGTCTTTCATGAATGGGGATTTGGTTATTTGGTGGAAATGGATGGTATTGGGGTGAAAAGTTTGATGTTTGGCCAAGGTGATGAGGGTTTTCAAGTATTCCATTGAAGTTGGTTTGTGGTTTAGGTGAGTAGTTTGGAATGAATGTGGAAGTTTGGCCAAAATGGTAGGGTTTGTGAAATGGTTCAATGGAGTGAGGTTGTGATTTTGGAGAGTAGTTGGGGATGAATGATGATGGAGGTGTTGGTTGTCTAGTTGTGATGGGCATGTGGTGAGGGTTAGGTTTTCTTTTCCACCCGGGTTTTAAGGTCATCCTTGCTAGCTTGGAGGTTTTTGGTTTTGGGTTGATTGAGGAAGACATGATGGGATGATTGAATGTGGTGATATATAGGGTTATTTATAGTGGAGGATTTGTGTTGTTTAGGAATGAATAGGCTTGTTGGGTGATTAGGACAAAATGTGTTTGTGAATTTGGGGAAGTATAGGATCAAATGGGCTAAAAAGCAGAAAAAGATTCTCTGAACCCGTCCAGCAGATGTCCGGTCCCCTTAATTATGGGCGGTCCCCTTAATAATTAAGGGGGCCGCCTTATAAATTAAGGGGGCCGCCCATCTGGTATCTTTCTGGGTTCCAGAAATGGGTTTTTCTGCAGAAATAGGTGAGGATGGCTATGTTTTGAGCTTTTGGTTTTAGGCAAGTCCCACTCTTTGAGGCAATAGAAAAACATATTAAGCATACATGGCATATAAGACAAATGAATAAGCAAGCAATAATTAATGTCTAGCAATTAAGAGAATTAAGGAACCTAATCATCTAAGGCAAGGGTAATGAAGCAAATGCACTAGAAACTAAATGGGGAATAGATGATGGAACAATTGTGAGAATGTGATTAATAAGCATGTTCTAGTGTGTGCCTATATGCAACAAATGTGGAGATGTGATTGTTTTGACTCCTAAATGCAAAAATTTCCTAAGAAACAATCCAAGGTCTCCTTGATTTGATTTTGCTCAATATATGAATATCAAAGATGTATATATTAGATTATATACTTTGACAATTCGTGTGAGATCTTTATGCATGAGAAGAAAATGTTTTTAGCATTATTCAACAATGTAGGAAAAATAGTTTTCATGTGTTTTCCTAGATGTGAGAATGATTTGTAGAAAATGGATTGGGTTTTGTTTAAATATGTTTATGCAAAGAAATATCCCAATCTTTTATTTTGTGCAAAACAGATTCCTAGACTCAGATGGGAGGAAACAGAAAAAAAATGTTACAGTCAGATGGCCGGTCCCCTTAATGACAAGCCGGTCCCCTTAATAATTAAGGGGACCGCCTTTATAACATTAAGGGGTCCGCCCATCTGGAAAATTTTTTTTACCAAAAATGCAGAAAATTCAGTCAATTTGTTCCATCATTCCTAGACCTAAACGTAAGTGGTTAAAGAGTTCACGCTTAAGGGGCTTAGTGAATATGTCTGCTAAGTTATCTTCCGATGCAACCTTTTCTATTGATATGTTTCCTTTTTGAACGTTATCGCGGAGGAAGTGGTGGCGTATTTCTATATGTTTAGTCCTAGAGTGTTGAACGGGATTCTTACTTAAATCTATAGCTCCTTTATTATCACATATAATTGGGACGTCATCTAACCTAATGCCATAATCTACGAGAGCTTGTTTCATCCATAGTGCTTGTTGACATGCCTTTCCAGCGCTTACATATTCGGCTTCTGTGGTAGAAATAGCAAGAGTGGTTTGCTTCTTCGAGAACCAAGATGTTAGACAACATCCCATTAACATGCAAATTCCGCTAGTGCTTTTTCTATCCACGTAGTCTCCCGCATGATCCGAATCCGCATAGACGATGGTTTCTATGCCCGATCCCTTAGGATACCATAATCCTAAGTGTATAGTGCCTTTAATGTATCGAAAGATACGCTTAACTGCTTCTAGGTGAGAGGTTTTGGGATCCTCTTGAAAGCGAGCACAAAGGCAGACACTAAACATGATATCCGATCTACTTGCCGTTAAGTATAGTAAACTACCTATCATTCCTCTATACTTAGTGTTTTCTACGGACTCACCCTCTTCATCTCTTGTGAGTTTTACTTCCGTAGACATTGGTGTCTTCATGGGTTTAGAGTCTTCTAATCCAAATTTCTTAAGCATTTCCTTAATGTATTTAGATTGATTGAAAAATATTCCATCTTCTAATTGTTTTATTTGCAATCCTAGGAAGAAATTAAGTTCACCCATCATACTCATCTCAAACTCATCATGCATGATTTTGGCGAATTCATCACACATATCCTGACAAGTCGATCCGAATATAATGTCGTCGACATATATTTGGACAATGATGAGATTTGGGCTTTTCTTTTTCGTGAAAAGAGTGTTATCTACCATTCCCATGGAATAATCATGTTTAATAAGAAATGCCTTTAATCGATCATACCAAGCCTTGGGAGCTTGTTTGAGTCCATATAAAGCTTTCTTGAGTTTATAAACATAATCAGGTTTTGCGAAGTCAATGAATCCTGGAGGTTGTGCCACGTATACCTCCTCATTGATAAAACCGTTAAGGAATGCACTTTTCACGTCCATTTGAAATAACTTAAAGTCTAGGGCGCATGCATAGGCAAGTAGTATTCTTATAGATTCTAATCTAGCTACGGGGGCATAAGTTTCGTCATAATCTATTCCTTCTTGTTGATTATATCCTTGGGCAACTAACCTAGCCTTGTTCCTAGTAACTATTCCATTTTCATCTAACTTATTTCTATAAACCCACTTAGTTCCTATGATGGTCATGTTCATGGGATTTGGGACTAGTTCCCAAACGTCATTAGTCTTAAATTGATTTAGTTCTTCTTGCATAGCCATAACCCAACTTTCATCTTTTAATGCTTCATTTATATTCTTAGGTTCTATAGTTGATAGGAAACAAAAGAAGTTATTTTTATCTTGAGCTTGTGATCTAAGGGTTCTTTGATTTAAGTTTCCTATTATATTATCTAATGGGTGTGATTTAGATTCCTTAACATTTACTATTTCGTCTTCACCTAATATTGTATCTTCATTATCATCACCTAAGGGTTTAATTTTACTAACCTCAATAGCTTCTTCTTCAACTAGGTCATCATCTTCTAGGGGCAATGTCTTAGGTGGTGGTGGAGTTTCATCAAATGTTACATTTAAGGACTCTTCTACTATCATAGTGTGTTTATTAAGTATTATGTATGCTTTACTATTTTGTGAATACCCTAGAAAGATTCCTTCGTACGACTTAGGATCAAACTTAGTAAGGTAATCTTTTGTATTGAGAACAAAACATTTGCTCCCGAATACCCTAAAGTAATTTAGATTAGGTTTTCTACCTCTTAATAACTCATATGGGGTTTTTCCTAATATTCTCCTAATTGAAACTCTATTTATTATATATGTTGATGTATCTACGACATGGCACCAAAATTTTTGTGGGATAGATTGTTCATTTAGCATTGTTCTACTCATTTCTTGTAAGGTTTGATTCTTTCTTTCTACTACCCCATTTGATTGTGGAGTGCGAGGAGCGGAGAAATTGTGAGATATCCCATTTAAATCACAGTATTTTCCGAATTGCACTTCATTATCAAATTCCCGACCATGGTCCGTCCTAATTGATACTATGGAACATCCTAATTTATTTTGAATCATTTTACTAAAAATTTCAAATTTATTAAAGGCTTCGGTTTTATCACTTAAAAAACTAGTCCACGTGTATCGTGAATAGTCATCTACAATTACTAAGGTATAACGATTACCTCCGTAACTCCGCACAGCGGTTGGACCAAAAAGGTCCATATGTAATAATTCTAGGCATCTAGTAGTGGAGACTATATTCTTAGCTTTGTGACTAGCATGTGCTTGCTTTCCTATTTTACATGCATCGCAAAAGTGTTGGTCATATCTTAGGTTAGGCAAGTTTCTAACTAATTCTTTAGAGGCTAGGGATTGTATTTGTTGCATATTTGCGTGACCTAATCTTCTATGCCACAAATGTGGAGTTTTCATCCAAGGTTGCTAGACATATTTTATCTTCCGGTTTATTTCCTAGCTTCATAACATATACGCCACCTTTCCTAACTCCTCTACCTATGACCTTTCCGTCCTTAACTATTTCGCTATCTTTACTTGTAAAAGTAACCCTACACTTATTATC